>OZ026616.1:32661301-32676301 GCA_964020975.1 Hermodice carunculata | reverse complement strand
ATCATGTGTTCAAAGGTAGATCGACGAGAGTGGAGAACACACGGAGATCGCCGTGCTAAGCAGGCAACATCGGTCTAATTGTAAGGCGTCAACATTTTCATACAAAAAGACACGAATAAATTACAAATGGCCACGTTATGCCTCAAAAATAAGTGATCGACTTCCATGGCGTGCGTGATATGTCTCTACACCCATATGGTGCATGGCATTGCAAATCGACTTGAACAACTGACATTTTGTAGACTTGTAGGGGTGAAATGTTTTTAGTCTATTGCTGAAGACTATCAAGTGCATTCTATTTTACCAACACGTGTACATCTAACGTAACTTTGCATCAGTAAAGTAATTTAACATATTTGTTTCTGCATTTACTTGCTTCCTGTTGCTTTCCGCTAGCCTTCTGTGGACAAATGTTCGACACTCCGTTTACTATAGCTTTATCATCAGAATGTATAAAATACATTAACAAACATGTATTTCCTTAAGTATAAATTTCGCAAAATTGGAAAGGAAAAAGATTGATGAAAAAGACGATTTTACTTACAGGAATGCTGTGCTGATCTATTTTAACATATGGTTGTACATTCCCCTTAGGGTACTCTAAAAGTTATCATTAACCATTTAAATAGTCATACATTTTTACATTTTGCATTTTAATTACACATTGATTGCATAATCAGTATCATTTTTGTAATGTGTTTGGGTGATTTGGTAGGTATAAAATCTTTCACTTCAACTTTTAGGTTACATGGTTGCATCATGAGGATGATCATTTGGAAAGTACCGGCTAAATGTTCAACAACGTTACTTGAATCAACCCCTTGACTCCTAGGACATCCTGATTTTCATGGTTTTAGTCCACGGTTCGAGTGCGGATGGCTTTATATGTACATCACGTGTGAGAAACTGTTCAAGTGTGCGCGCCAAACATGCTGTGCAGCTTTTACAGAAACTCATCACATAGAGCCTGCCACACCATGGACTGCATTAAGCAAATAAGCAAATGGTTAAGTGTGGAGCAAAAAGTGGTCTTTCCATTTCAGCTAAAACAAATTCACATTTTCATGCCCCTTTAATAATTAAATTCCATAAACGAACGATGTCTGCAGATCGCTATTCCCAAGCAAATTACTTAGAGCACGGTCAATAACTATCAGATGCTAAACAGATTGGAAAATGATACATCTTGGTTGTTTAAAAAAGAGAAAACAAAACAAAGAAACAAACAAACAAAAAAGAAGAAAAGAAAATAAAGAAATGAGAGCAAGAAAAAGAAAAGAAAAATCCTAAGAGAGATACCTCAGTCAATTCTTCGATTCTAGTTTAGGAGAATTAACTATTTATATGAGAGTATGCCCACGATGCCCCCCTTTCAATGGGGCATGCATATCTATCTAAACATCATTTAGGCGTACTTTTGTTGTAACTGCTCATGGTTTTATTGACGAATTTATGTCTATTTTAAAAAAATATGGTGAGCGGCCATAATGGCGTTGTTGAAATGGGATTTTACTGGCCCGATGGTCATTCTGAAGCGGGATGTTTTATTGCATGAACCGAAACCCATATAGGCTTGTGCTGCGTCAAATATTCACTCACTGAATGTCAATAATTACGTATTGAAGACTCGATACGTGCGACATGAATCCCCCATTCGGAATAAATGAAGCGGTCAATATCAATCATTGCTTGGCCACGTAGGGGAACTTTCTAAAATACATGTATCAATATCATGATTCAGACATTATCAGACCAGTTGATGTAGCTAAAACATTGCTTCTGCGTTGGTATTAATGTGCCCCCCCCTCCCCCAACAAACAAACAAAAAACCAAGAAACAAACAAACAAACAAACAAAAAAGCAATAAAAACAAAATACAAAACAAAAACAAACAATAAAACAAAAACAAACAAAAAACAAAAACAAAAAAACAAAAAACAAAACAGTGCCAAATCTGATATGACAGAGGCCGAATCAGATTCTATTGAAGGGACCTCAGACTTTGACAACGGCACTTACCCAATTCAACCACCCTAACAAGTCGCTCAACATTAAATATCGATAATTTTAATGGTTCTGTTCGTGTTTTCTCTTACGGGAAAGCAACTTGACAGATGAATATAGATATGACTTATCCGGAGAGCACATTCTGGATCAATGACATTCCTAGTAAAGTTTCAGTTCTTGTTAGAACGGAGGTGTCAAACGAACTACAGATCATAAAGAATGTAAACATTATTTTATGTAAAGAGACGAGCGTGATGCATTCACACAGTGTGTTAAAAACCGGAAAGTTATTTTCCTACTGGAATAGCGTATGTATTATGGAACTTCATAATCTTTATATTTATTATATTAAACATCCACGCGGAAAAATCGGTAAAATGAACAAGCCATAATATATATATATATATATATGTATATATATATATATATATATATATATAATGCACCTGTGACCTGTGTACGTATATATTATATTACATTACATATAATACGCGTACTTCATCATAACAATATGTATATCTCAAGCGTCAAGGGAGATAATCTATGTTAAGATTTCTGTTGCGAATTAGTCATAGGAACTCTAATAAAAAGAAACATTTTGGCTCTGTCTTTTTTCCTTAATAGCCACTTCAGTGAATATAAGCAAATATATACTAAGAGACAGTATCTTAGCAGAGACAACCATTTGTTGTCATCAGAGCTGACGTCTATAATAAGTAATTAAATTCCCTACAGCTGCATTCAGGTAACATACAATAGCAGCTTCATACAATTCTGGAAGTAGAACGAGTGAGCAGCACACTTATATCATGCAGGGCACCAGTGGCTGGATAACAACAGTTGAAACCGATCTACTTACCTTTTTTTGCAGGACTGGACTTAATTTAAACAGCCTGAAAGTTGATACAAGTAGCAATAGCCAAACCATTAAGATTTTAAAAATGTTACCTTAGACGTTTCGGTCAGGTATACCAGGGTTCTACATTTGTAGAGTTTATGCTCATTACGAAAGCCTCAGTCTGATTCCACATACTAGTACTTTAACTCACTCCGTCGTAGTGACATACTTTTTCGCGTGTTCAATTGAATCACTCCAGTGAGTCCGAATTCACATTCGCGATAGAAGAGCAACGGACTTAACTACCAACACATCTTCTCTGATATCACTTGTTTTTAAGTGAAAGGTGCGATATGCGCACAGTGTTTACTAGTACGATATGGAATGGGTTAATGATGCCCTCAGCACGGACAAGTACAAGCTTTCAAGGTAATGACGTCATCAATGCCTTCGATATTATTAACGCTTTCCTCTATTATCCAGAGAGAGCCTCATTCTTTGACCTGTCATAATGGATTCACGTTGGAAATGCCTCACCAATGACATACCATTCAAGAATCAGTGTGTCTAATTGTAATTGTACGATTCAGGTCAATAACTTCCCTCGATGCTTTGAGACACAATGTGTCCAAAGCACCCGGGCACAAATGTTGACTCAGCCCTCAGCCCAGCGCGTACGGCGTTAACTATGAACCACTTAATTGCTGCGACGATTAATTTTAAACATGTAATTATTTGTTTAATCCATCAAAGCGTAATTATATAATAGAGATAAGAGGCACCAAAGGAGGTGATCCATCAGACAGGACGATCTGCATGTATATTATGTTAACTGAATTATATTCATCAATTAAACATTACCAGTAATTACAGAGTTTCACGTTCTATTGATTGAATGAAGAGGGACCACTTAACACTCTTTGCCGATATGTTAACATGATCTAACAAGTCTTAAAATAACCCAGAAATTAAACCATTTGGTTTACGGCTTTCTAACGGGACGTCTTGGGTAATGTGTACTACACTATTATTTAATAACCTATTTTATGGGAATGCCAGTATAAATTAAAAGTGTCATCTTCATATGAATGTATATATCCGGACCCTTCCTGTTTTCCGTTGTATATGGATTCAATAGCTCCCTTTGGGGCTGTTTGCATGTAATTAAAGCAAATGACTTGAACGAATTGTTGAAATTTCAAGTTAAGGCATGCTAGTAATTGAGCAGAAAAAAACACGTGTTTCTGCGTAAAAGCTGAATCGGGTATCGTTTGTATCATTCCAATAAATAAATAAATAGATAGGTAGATAGATAGATAGATAGATAGATAGATAGATAGATAGATAGATAGATAGATAGATAGATAGATAGATAGATAGATAGATAGATAGATAGATAGATAGATAGATAGATAGATAGATAGATAGATAGATAGATAGATAGATAGATAGATAGATAGATAGATAGATAGATAGATAGATAGATAGATAGATAGATAGATAAATAAATAAATAAATAAATATATAACAAGGGTGTCAGGTCATTCCGGGGAAAAGCCCTGGATTAGCTCTGAAAACGTCGTGGCAATTGGGGCTAGCTATATAATTGTCAGAAACATTGGATGTTCCATGAATGCGCATCGAGTAATATTGTACCGCCTGTAAGCAGTTTTTTCTCGCGTATTTGAGTCGTTTATAGTTTCCCCAAACTAGCTACGATGTATAATTTAAAGAATATATATTCAATTCTAAAGTTTATTGACGCTTGGTCCTGAAAAAACAAAAACTCGACAAAGACTGGAAATGGATAGTTCCCAATATGTTATGCTCCAGCTGCTCATTCCCCCAAAGAAGCATGTAAACTGGTCGTCATAAACAAAATTCATCATATAAGCTTTAGAAACAACTGATCGCTCCGCACGAAAAAGAAGCCCCCCCCCCCCCCCACACACACAAGAGATTAGCTGATGGGGATGTAATCCCATGCCTATAGCTTTTTTTCATTGTTTGGTTAGTTTAGGTAGTTTGGTTACACAATTCTTTTAGCATATATATATACGTTATTGGGTATTAAATTGTAACTATAGGCGGAAATTAACCATATACACATGAGAGTCATAAAATATACCACGTCCTTCATTAAGCATAAACAAAAAACAGACTTGTAAATTGGCCATAATATAGAAATGGCGATGGTCCTAAGTGGAGATTGTAATATATATATATATATATATATATATATATATATATATATATATATATATATATATATATATATATATATATGCGCTGAAGAATGCTACTGCTATGATATATTGGTGTTTTGGGATCACATTAATGTATCGGTGTTTTTTGTTGCAAATAAGTGTGTAAGGGATCAGAAAAATACATTAGCGGAAATCGCCCATTATGGAGGAAGAGAATTCCTTATATTGTCGTAAGACTCCATATTCAGAAAGGTTATGTGTGCCCCCCCCCCCTTTTCTCAAATATCTGAACTATCTAAAGCCCAAGTATTGTTATAATCGTTTACCCCCCGCGCAGGAGAGCCATTGCTTATCGTTTGACAGCATGTTGCTTTTGAGACTAAGTTATGGAGGGCGATGTCCACAAAGAGTATCATTTCTGCGAGAAGAAACTAAACTTAGAAACAGACTAAATACGCAGAAAAAGGTCTAGAATCAAGATCTTTATTGGAGATGTGACAGTACTATGGTCATCAGCCATTGCTTCCTTCCACAATGTTAGTACAATGTACCTTCGAGTAATTTGTTCAAAGAGGGATGGCTGAGGTGGTAATATGTGGCAGCATGGACCTTACCTGCATTTGAAGCAGAAACTCAAAGCATCTCAGCTCGCATTGTTACATGCTGAGGCAAAGTTTGCAAGTTACTATAACATTTGGCCGGGGACGTTGCCCTCAAGAAAAAAAAAAAAGATTTAACGAAAATGCATTTATTAACAATGCAAACTGAATATGGACAATCTGCCAGAAGCAGTGCTGCTCCCGTACGGCCAATCGTGACAATACACAAAGGGACAAAGGGGAATCGAAGGCATTAATCATCACATGAACAAACACTTGTACCTAATGTCCAAGCCTATAATTACGATATATCATTACTGCGTGGAGAATGATTATAACTCTTGGAATCTTCAAAAAACTTGAAATGTAGGCCACTGTGATACTGACAAGTGTATATCCATTTGTTTAATAATGTAATACGATGAACAAAATAGTCAACGTGACATCGATTTGGTTTATTGTTATATAGACAAACACGCATCATCCTTCAGTGTTTGCATTGTTTAAACACAGAATGATACTGAAAAATTGATTTTTATAACAAGTATGCAAACATGTATATATGGCCTAAGCTAAGCTGATTGAATCCACTGACATGATATATGAATACAGCATAACTAAATTCGTGTCCATCATGGGTGAATGCTATTCGTTTTCATTGTCCACAGATGTAATTAAATTTCACGCTATGTGAGATATTAATCGCATACATCGTACTCCGGATCAATATCTTAATACAGTTACGGGAATTATCCAATAGATTATGGTTACCTAACATTTTCATTTACTCCAAATATACCAGTCCATTTACCTTCACTTGCAGACCAGATTCCTATCAGGTGTAGCAGTGTGGTTGGAATGCTGAAGAAATGAAAGCAGATAGCCGCAAAGTATCTCAAATGGCCAACTGTAAGATAAAATATTTATTTTATCAAAGAGCACATTGTTCGAGGAAAAATTCTTGAGTGGCGCTTGATCGCACAAATTTTGTACATATTTTTCTTGTGAAATGAAGCTTATAGTCCTGCTCTATGGTGCTTCTAGTAGCGAAACATTGGCGACACTCGTAAAAATATGGATTGGTTTGCCATTTTAACATGTCGAGAATGCAGGTGGCACGTTGTAAAGTGAAGTTGCTGAATAAAATCGGTTTGAGCATTTATGTTTTAATACAGACGACATATGAATTTGATATTTCTATTCTGCCATTAACCAGATGAAATTGAAAAAAAAAATCTCGCTGTATCGAATCATACTGCGGTCTCAAAAGCAAAAATAAAATAATAATTAAAAAATAGTCATGATTAGAACTTCCTCTAGTTTTGGAAGAAATTGTGCCCTTTCTACCATATGTCACAACTTCAAAATTCTAATACGACGCAAATTGAAGGTATTTGTTTCTTACCAGTGCAAATTTTACATTTTGGATGATGCTTAACTTCTTATGAAATTAGCTGTGGTAGCAGCTGTCGGACTTCGTTTACGTAAAGAACACGCTTCATGCTAAATCTCTGGAGCCTAAATACGTATTGGACTTGGTAATTTCCATGACTTAGTTTGCTACTAAAAGCCAGGTGGAAATGACGGGAATGATTTGCGCTGGAACGCATTTCCTACTTGCCATGAATATACCGCGAACACAACGCAGAAAACACTTTGCCCTCTAGAAACTTAGTCAACAGCTTAGCTTGGCGCACGTGCGCACAGAAGAATGTGCCGAGGAAATCTTTGAATTGCAGTATAAGAAGAAGAAGAAGAAGAAGAAGAAGAAGAAGAAGAAAAAAAGAAGAAGAAGAAGAAGAAGAAGAAGAAGAAGAAGAAGGAGGAGGAGGAGGAGGAGGAGGAGGAGGAGGAGAAGAAGAAGAAGAAGAAGAAGAAGAAGAAGAAGAAGAAGAAGAAGAAGAAGAAGAAGAAGAAGAAGAAGAAGAAGAAGAAGAAGAAGAAGAAGGAGAAGGAGAAGAAAAAAAAAAAAAAGCTCTGTATGCGTTTCCATCCTCCACTTTAGATATTTGTAGAGCCTAAACTACAATTATTTGATCAGAACCAGCAGGAGACATTTACCACGAGTTCTTGAATGTACAAGTGAACGTACTATCAGTGCAACCCATGCATAGACAAAACCCAGGACTTCACAGACCTACCCGTGTGAGGTGATAATCACACTAACACAGATTTTACTTTGTGTTTCTTTAATTTCCATTCGCGTGTAATATTTCATTACAATGGGGACCATGAAATACCAAGCCAGGTTCCCACCTCCATAGAAACAGAGACTAACCCAAATCACTGAATATTTCCCGAACCAATAGTGGTGGACAATAATATACCCATTAAGTTAAATATAGTATATGGATGCATATGTTGTACTTTTTCTGATGTTTATGAACAATTTTGAAAATTTACATTTGTATCGTCTCTCATTTTATACATTTCAAAGAAAAAAAAAAAAGAAAGAAAAAAAAAACACCAGATGGAGTTGTATTTTGATTTTACAAACTATAAGGCGTGGAATTCAGAATTATCAATCCAAAAGCCAATTTCATAATTATGCAATAGTATAGATTGGATACTTTGAAGAGGTGGTGCACAAAATATATGCGTGATCAGTGTCCAGGGTGAAGGTGGATTTGTGTAATAGATGTAGTAAACAATACACAATGAGGATGTTCAAGTGGAAACATATGGTAATAGTGTAAATGCACTACCTTGAAAAAAAAGTGTTCCTGGAAGTCATGTGCCCCAGAACCTGCATTTTGTAACTCACACAAAAATTGCTTGAACATATGAATAAATTAGCTCAAAGTGCTCAGTAGCAAAGAACGTCCTGCAAGGCTGCAGAGACTGGTCAGTCAACATGACGGGTCTTATTACAGACCCATAAATTCCGCCAAGTTATTCAAGTAATTTTAAATTAGAACAATAAAATTTTACACTGAAGGCACATCCTGGTAATCACAAATAATTTTATCACTGACGTATTTGTTTTTGTATTTTAATGTTAATGTCACAAAAGTATACAGAATGAAATACACATACGATTATAAATAAATGTGACAGGAACTGAAACCCAATCGGGCTTATGTGCCCCCTTAATATAAAAAAAAGTTATAGCATACAATAAGACTGGACAATTATAGTGTATGTGCCTGAAATGCATGAGTGAACATGAAGAATAATAGAAAGTCCTGCAAACTTTGATAAATTTGAATAAAGTATGTATTCCACTATTGACTGGGCATTTTATAATTTAGGTAAGTAAAGCACTAAGTGTGACTGAAAAACTTTCTTTTCAGCATTTCTCATACAAAATATATCCCTGGTTTCTGTGGGCAGTTTTTAGGGGAAATGTACATATTCCTAGTGTATTTTCTTTGTAAAATACCCACACCCTTGCAGGGCATCAGGCAAGACCATTGGGACGTGACTTGTGTATTCAGCTATTAACAGGCCAGTTAAGCCATTGTTCTGTATACTCGCACACGGGTTATTAATTGAATATCAGACAATATACAATACTGTACAATTATAGACTTTTCAGTGGACAGACATGCTGAGATAGCGACCAGGAAAACCAATGTCGACCTCTTCTTCAACTCGATCGACATTGTTTTTTTTTTTCCTGGTCGAAATCCACAGCATGTCTATCCACTGAAAAATCTATAATTATTTTTTAAAATAATAATAACATGTTTTTTTCATATTTACTGTAAAAAAGGGACGAATTCTTAAATGATGATTACAATAAACCAATAGTTAACAGTATAAAATTCCTAAATAATTTGACAAATTCCTTATGTCTATGTACATGTGGGACCTTCAATGACTTCTAGGCCTAAATGTTTCAGACCATATCTAAATATCACAGTGATTATTATGTTCAACAAAATAAATATGCCTTGGCTCTTAAAATGCAGAATAGGGCTATGTGACTATCCAGGATAAATGGCAAACACGACAAAATGACACAGTTAATTTTATCAATTTAAAGTTCAACTATATGGATAAAATTGGGCACTTTTTCAATATTCTCCATGTTGAACTGATATAAAAGCTTCATTCAACGGAGCAGAGCTCCCAGTGTCAAAATCGGATGAAGTTGGTTTATTCAGCGGACTGGACCCAGATGCACCAATCTTCTTGTGTTGCTCATTTTTTTCGCCTTTGGTGGGGGTTCCTGTTACAAATTTAAACTAAGGCTGCGATTAATACTATGAGACATACGTTTCTTTGTATTACATTCTGTATAACCAATGTACGTTTTCAAGCTGGTTTCTGATTTGGGACCAGTCAGTGTCATAATGTGCCTACTGGGTATGTCTGCACAGTCCAAAATATGAACCGCTATGGCTCTCAAGCTATGGTTGGTGTATCTACGTGAGAGTTGAAATATTTCTCACTAAGACGACTTATCATGGCGCCAAATGTTTTATGACCCACAGGTAAATTATTGAAATAGCATCAACCAGCATTTGGATACTTGCGCACTTGACGAAACATGACACATCCAAGTGGCAACATTTACTTACACTTTACAAAAATTTCACCGCACACAGTTCATTATCAGTTTTTATATCATACATTCTCCCGTCTGCAGTGTTCGTGTCAGTCTGGTGATTTTTGGTCTGTTCATCTTTGTGTTGATAAATATACATCCATCCGTCGGAGTTTCTGATGCATGAAAAATAAATCACTTTCAAGTCCGTCAGGTTTTCTCGGCCACGTCCTCCGAAGTACAACATTATGTCCACAAACACTTTAGAATGGAGAGATTTAGGATCATGTATGTTGAGACAGTTGTAAAGCTAAACTGGGTCCCCATTTTCAATCAGTGCGTAATGATCTATTCCACCCTTGCCTTGTTTTTGAAGCTCATGACCATAGCATCAAATGATTTCTTAGAGTTTGCGAATTCACGTTCATCAATAATGTCCAAGTTGTACAGAGACCCATTAATTTCATGTCGTAATGCGTTCCTTCGAGTGTTTGTGTGCTATAATTCTCATAGTCTGTGGGAAGGTTCTTCTCTTCTAAAGAGGTTTTGAGAGTCCGCACAACTGTTTTGGTGGCACGTTTTGTGTTTTTGGCATTTTTTTGGTGACAATTCTCTAGAAATTTCATCAGATACTGTTGCAAAACGATTTTTGCCTTCGTCATTCGATTTGCCTCTCTCCACGCTGCCATTTTCCTTTGATAGTGCACGTGACGGTGACGCATGCGCATACACAAAGTTAATATCAACTGGCCGCATGCGCAAACACAAAGTTAATGTCAACTGGCCAGTAGACATCACGTAACAGCAAAACCTCACGTGACGGGAATTATACAATCATAAGCTGCTTGTTCTTAGATTATTTGATAAAACTTAATGTAGAATGCTTGCATTTAGACATTGACGATAAAATGTCATACAACATAATTTACAAGTTAATGAGATACCACACAAAGAGAACTGACATATTATTATTCTGACCATTTAATTAACAAGTACTGTCTGGGAGATATTTATGAAGACTGCTGGAATGGCTTATTTCCTTTGGTAGCATATTGTATAGCTTTCCTCCTTGGAAATGTAGAGGAAAATTGGTTCGATAACAATTACAAATAATATGAGTTTGACTATCGCTTTATAGCCATGGACAGAAGTTAATGTGAACGACTCATGAAAACCGGCAGGCAGCATATCTATATTGTATTTTTACAAAGAAATAACTGTCACGTAGCCATGTATATTTGCAAATTGCCATAATTCTAAACAAGGAAATAATGATACACAGTATGTGTTTGGAATAGGAAAAGTAATGATTCTTCTGATTTTCTTTTACAAAATTTCTGACTACTTTTAGATCGTTGCATAATTTGTGGCCTATATTGTTAAAGCATTGCTGTAAGTCAGGTACGGATACACGAAGGTGCAATATATTTTGTCCATTATGTACTTGGTAAAATTCTAACTTTTTTAAGTGATATTTTGTGAGTAATGGTATCCAAAAACTTTATCTAAATCTACGAAAACACCACCGATTTTTTTTTCTTTTTTCAGGTGGTTAGCTTTTTCAAGAATTCCGCTGAGGCCATTCCAGCTGAGTGTTCCTTTCGAAACCCAAATTGTGACTCATATGGGATCTTATATTTGTTGAGAAAGGTAACGAGTACATTATTTTCTCCATGATTTTTGCAAAGACAGACAATACTGCTACTGTCATGTAGTTTGTATATGCAGAAGGATCATCCGACTTGTATATACGGGTTATTTTAGAGGTGTTTAATTCAGTAGGTACATTTCAGACTCTGCAAAAAAGGCCAAATGTGTGTAAGATGACCAGTCAATTCATCACAGAAATATTTTATAATGTCATCTCGAACCCCATCATAGGCTGGGCTGCAGTATTTATGTGTTTTAGTGGTTGTTATGATTTCATTTTCTATTGCTGGGCGCAAGAAGAATAAGTTGGAGTAGTTTCCTCTCAAAATATTTGTTAAACCTTTGATGTCGTTGTGGAATCTTATTGGCTAAAGATGGTCATACATTAACGAAAAACTGATTAAATTTGTCTGCCATTGCTTCACGTTCGCCCACAGTTTTATCACCCTCAATAAAGTTATCATTAACATATATGTATATATATGTATACATATATATATATATATATATATATATATATATATATATATATGTATATATATATATATATATATGTGTGTGTGTATGTGTGTGTGTGTGTGTGTTTGTGTGTGTGTGTGTTTATCAGCTGATTGATGATTTTTCCGTGACTTGTTCAGGTTATTTTGATTATCTGCAAATAACTTTAAACTTAAAAAAAAAAAAAAACAACAATTTTTTTTCTGGATATTTGTAAAAGATGAGTACATTTATTTCTAAAGTCTTTATACAATACGCTGCATGCATATTAATTTTCCCGCCAAAAAAGCGCGGGTTTGACGCATAGCCATCACGGGGGACGTGTGGGTCAGATCACTGTCACAGACAGGGCAATACGTTCATTTCTCAAAGAATCTGGAGGGGGGGATTAAGAAATTCAAGTTCACAAATGCCTAACTGTTATTCAGCTAGCACTCCCGAGCCACAAAAAAAAACAACAAAAAACAAAACAAAACAAAAAAAAAACAAAAAAACAAAAAAAAACCCCAAAAAACAAAACAAAACAAAACAAAACAAAACGAAACAAAAAAAAAAAAAAAACAAACAAAACAAAAAAAAATCTAGTTCTCTTTAATAGATATTCTTTATTTCCAAAATATTGGTAACACCCGGCTTGTTCCCACAGGTGCTGACCCGTATCTCGCCAAAGGCAATCCAGTATACAGTTGTGGTGGGAAATTATTACGCAGGTCTCGTTTTTCTTTGTTGAATTATTTTTTGTTTCTATTTTGATAAAAAAGATTGTTCTGTATATTGATGTGCGTATCGCATTCTGGAATTTAAGGTTTATTTCTTTTGCTAGATACATTAAAGGTAACGTTTGGGATACATGGTTCATATGCACTAGCTACTTTGTCATGAAACTGCGTACGTTCTTATATGTTCAAAACAGGTCCCAAAGGATGCACAACGATACTCTCATGTGTGGCAAATTGTATGGCATATGGCACACCCTTTGTTGTACGATCTCATCCTTATCTCGCGTGATTAGACACAAAAAAATCCCATTCTTGTGATTGGCAACATGACTGCTGCTTTGAACTCGAACAAAGATGGCGCTTCAAGAAGATTCCGTGACACGCGCGAAGATGGCACTTCACGCCAAGTGCTTTTTGTCCTTCGGTGCACTTTGGCGTACAGGATACTGGTAGCCGCACAATTATGTAGGAGAAATTAGGGCATCGCTAATCCGCATGCCGTTTCATGTATATTTGCCTTCGATGAAATTGACGGGATTCGGAAGGTTTAAATATGTTTTTATGACAGCTTTAAGGGGTCTTTCAGTTTAACCGTTTCTTCATGTGCAAGCACCTTAGGTGTGGACACGTGTTATAATGGTTCATTATGGCTGTGTTGATTGGGAAGCTTTGAACACAAATTCTGAATTTGCTGTATCACGATTGTTCGTCATCAGTCACCCCAAAGTTTGTGTCGACTTACCATTATGTCGTCAAAGATTGATAAGTTTTCGTTGGGTGACCTTCACAATTGCACGCATGTCGACTACAGAATTTGATGCTTGTTACCACTTGTATGAAAACCCTGCGGTACTTTCGGACCTGTATCCACTATCGGGGCAACCTTCTCCACTAAGCTTCATCTTTGAAGCAGTGGGATGCTTGGCCCTCAGCCTATTTCACTAATTCACTGCTTCAGGGCGACTTCACTATATGACACAAAACCCGCATTCTAGGGCCTACAACTGGTAACTGTTTGTCGTTGTATTTATATTTTCAGGTAATGCTCACTCTGAGAAAGTTACATTATATGTTATTCACTACATTCATTTAACAAATTAACCTTCCCTTAACACTAATCACATACATATTTTGGATGCTACATCTTTAAAATATCCAATCGACTTAGCTGCCATTATGAAAATTGTCAATTCCGCACCCAATGCTAATAGGTTGTAAATGATCATTGGGACGATCTTGCCGAATGGGGATGGAAGAGGGTTATAATATGTGAAACTAAAAGTATATATTTTGCAAACATTTCAGAGCATCAATAATGATATGATATATATGCTGTAGCTGCGATTAACTTTGATATTCAAATCAAATGTATTTTTGTGAGATTGTCCTGCAATCATTGCATTAATTGCTCAATGTTCAAAATGGCGCTGGCCACCACGAGGTGTCGTGCCAGATTTGGAATTGTAAGTATCGATTATAACTGCTTCAGACCCTACCGAGCGAGCAGATTAAAGTTAAGATAGTAAATAATGTTTTAAAAGTACTTTAATGACCGTTTACCCTGAGAACTCGGAGAAAGGACACCTGGAAGCGTGATGAAAACACGTGGCCGCGATTCACTGCGATTTTCCTTTCCCACAATGCAGTGCGCCATGTTTAAAAAAGCGCGCGTCGTATGCATTAATGCCATGGTGGTATCGTGTTGCATTTGGATTTATAACTACGGATGATAACTGCTTCAGACACAACTGAGGGGGCAGATTAAAGTTAATATAATAAGTTATTTCTTAAAAAAATACGTTGGCGACCGTTCCCCCTGTTAACTCGGAAGAACGGACACTTTGAACCTAGCGATACTAAATACCGATAACGCACCACAGTGATTGCGTGCCACGCCATGTAGGAATATGCGCTATATCGGAATATTCCCACAACGCGCAGCGCTATATGAGAATTCCGATATGGCGCGCCCATGTGGGAATCGCGGGCG
>OZ026616.1:32576301-32658801 GCA_964020975.1 Hermodice carunculata | reverse complement strand
GAGATTTCCCATCTCTTTATATCAACGAACGTGAAATATTGGTAATGAGTCTATGGCGTTTGACAATAAAGGTGTGTAGAGGCAAGCTGCACAGAAACCTGCAGAGCAGTGCAGCGCGTGGCTTCTAAGACACACCCTAGAATTATACCTGTCAGTCGGCTTCCTTCAAAGGCTTTGAACTTTGGTATTTTCATGCCGTAACGCTCCCCTGCCCTTTTGGTATCTCTTGACCCGTGCTCTCAACAATTCTTTCATAAATCGAAATATCACATTGTCCTATCTCAATAAATGAAATTGCCAGTCCAAGTCTTCCGTATTGATTTGGGCCAACAAGTAATCATTGGGAAATCCTAAGAGACTCCAGAAGCGATATCACAATGTCAACATAAAAGGCCAGCCAATATCTCATGTTTTCCTGCGAGTTCATCATCGTGTGGAAATAAGAGAAAAGAACACGTGGCTTGTAATGAACCTACCGCCAGGCCTGCGAGTTGTTAAGATTTTCTGAGCCACAGCAAAGTGCGCTGAAGCAGCATTTTGTCAGGAATTTCTCCACTCACTGATCCATAAATAATAAGAAACATGTCAAGATAATATCGCCAGAGCGAACACATTGTTTACAATATTTCTAGCCTCGATAATCATTTTTCAACGAAGATTTATTTTTTTAAATGTATGCAACAAAATTCGCATGGCGCCTCACGACACTGTACATACTGATCATAAACTAAGAATTTTTTTTCAACATTTCATGGCATTGCATCGAAAAAATGCCTTTCATCTGCTCAAAAAACAAAGCAAAACAAAACAAAAGAAAACAAAAAACAAAAAAGACAAAAGAAAAACAAAAACAAAAAAAAAACAAAAAAGAAAAACCAAAAAAAAAAACCAAACAAAAACACAAAAAAACAAAAAAACAAAAAACAAAAAAAAAAAAAAAACAAAAACAAAAAAAACAAAAAAAAAAAAAACAAAACAAAACAACCCCCCCCCCCAATCGTGAGATGGCTGTAAAAGGTGGAGCGGCTTTATCATTTTTAATTTAATTTTTGTATTTCATTATTTGTCTGTGTGTTTGCTGATTCGTTGCATGATTTTTTTTTCTCTTTTTTTTTATTCAAACATATTTATTTAAATTGAATTGCATTGGAGGTACATAGTCTAATCTGGAGGCTCTTTAGACAAGCAATATAGCAGTATATACATGACACACAGGACTAAACAGTACAATTGGTAAGAGATACATAACTTGGAAACAGTACAGGATACATCCTTAAGGCACCAGAAAATAAATAGGTTAGAATTCAAATCTCTTAGATAGTGCGACATAATTTTGCAAGCCATCAACAAATTTCATATCATCATCGTGACTTGACTCGACATTTCCTTGCTTAAAATATGTGATAAGGAGATCGCTGAACAGATGTACGATAAATTTTGTGTTTACACCCTGTGCCACAATATGGAATACAGTGTCAAACAGAGGATACCTATGGGCTGAAAAAAGAGGACAGGACAAGAAAAGTGATGGATATCTTCGATTTGAAAAGAACATGCACAATCTGGTGATGGGATCATATTAACTTTGTAAAGATGTGAGTTTTATTGTGAGCAGCCAAGGCGCAACCGAGTGTGACAAATATTTGGGAAACGCTTTCCGTGCGAAAAATAAGAGGGTTTCATGTCTACAAATAGTAATGTCGATTTTAATTTGGATTTGAAAGTTGCAAATGATACAGATCCCATAATGTTGAACAGTAGCTTGTTCCTGAGGTTAATGATGGAAGGGAGGAGGAAGTCGCCGTGACGTTTAGTTCTGAATTTTACCTGTCTAATATTGAGGCGGTTACGCAAGTTTAAAGATCCTCTTGATTGACCATGTTCAAATTTGATACGTGGATGACTCATGGGTTGCTCTCACTATACGGTCCGCTTAAAAAAAAAACAAAAAAACAAAAAAAAAAACCCATACGGTGCGCTTGAAAAAAAATGGATCTGAAAAATAATACTTTTATTCACATTTCAATTCTAAAAACTCACTACGCCTTCAATCGTCACTTTCCGTTCATTTACGACATCCACAAGGCGCCAAAAGCTTGTGACGTCACAAAAGCAACACCGCTGGCTTACAGGGAAGACTGCAACCATGCTAGCGAGCCATGGGTGTCAAGTGTCACTTGGTTTAAACATATTTGATTCACCCTTTATCCACGGGATTAAAAATGCATGTGGAAATATTCATTTTCGTCTGTGTTCCCGTCCAGGATGGGTCGGTGTGTTGCTGTTAATTGTAGCAATGGAAGTTCTACAGCTTCTTTATATTTCCCCCAAAGACCTGAAATTACGGATAGCGTGGACCCGTACAGTAAAGATCTACAGGGACAAGTGGCAATGCCCTGGGAACCGATCTAACCAATGCAGCGAACACTTTGTAGAAAGAGACTTCGGTTTGTCAAATATGACGATGTTTAGGATTGGTTTGAAAAGAAAAAGCTGCTGCTGTTGCCAATTACGGTCCCATCGCAGGCCAATGGAAAGGTTCATGAAACTGGCCAAGTTAGGCATTACTCATAAAATCAAGGAACAGTGATTCATCATCATCATCATCATCATCATCATCATCATCATCATCATCATCATCATCATCATCATCATCATCATCATCATCATCATCATCATCATCATCATCATCATCATCATCATCATCATCATCATCATCATCATCATCATCATCATTTTTTATACAGCTTTTACAAATTACTCTTCAGCATGATCCTGATTTCAAAGCTTGCATTACAGCAAGATATACGTCTAGTAATTCTACGACTGTTACAATATATCACACAATTATCAATCGAATGTCACAGTGACAACGCCGGTCTAGGATATTGTTATAAAGTAATATTGTGACAAAATTTGGTGTGTTTGACCATTTTGATGGCGCCAAAAATGGTGGAAAACATGGACAAACAAGGACCGATCTTGATCCATACCTAGTTCTAGGGTTGAACAGTCTATAACAGGTTGGGTGCTGCTGGACATTGTAACGTGAATGTCCTATTACTACAGTAAACTGTATATTGCGAGGTGTTTAATCCCATAGCCAGATAACACTTGATTGGATAACTACGACATCCACGCCTCAGTTACGAAGCTGCCAAGACCAGCGGGCGGCTGGCCTTTAATCTTTTCCAGTCATGTGCCACAGTTTGTGACACTCCACGGCTAGCTCTCAATAGTCGGGTGTACAAAATTCCATCTCATTGTACATTTGTCGTTAATATGGAGCCAGAAAATAAGTCAGTCACAGGAAAACATTTACCATCGTTTCATAATGGTTACGATCTGGAATAAAGGATATCATAAACACGTGTACTGATGACAATATTAATGTATACGGAAACGTAACTTACTGCCCTCCAAGGGTCTTGAGGTTACTGCCGGGTAGGAGTTATACTGATATTGAAAGCTATTCATAAGTGCAATTTTATATCTAATTATCCATAGACCACACATACGGGAAGGGAAAATTAAGTGTTTGTTTAGACTTTTATATTCCGTAGGCATAGGCCGTAGCTGTTTCTGTTTCTGTTAATGCTAGAATTTGAAACACTACAAGACCTGGCCCATCCTGACGCAAATTCCAATTTATTGCATTCATGCTTGTTCTTGTTGAATGGGATCTTGTAATTTTTCATAGGAAATAGCTCTTTTGCAATGAATTATCATTGCCCAGACGGCAAGTTGGGATCGTCTGGCTGTACTACGGCTGCACTCACTTCAGTTCTGGTGAATGTAGGTTTCTGGGCGTCCCCTCATGTGTGTAAGGTTGAATTATCTTTTCCTCTGCTGCTTCAGCTTTTATCTTATTGACTCTTTTTCATCGTCATCAGACCACGTACATACAAACAACTCAATACATACTCTCCCAAATCACTATGCTCTATTGTATCTGCCATAACTCTTGGCAAACTGAAGGCACTAACACACCATGGCCAGCGGGTTGCTTTTGTGACATCGCTTACACTCTCTCACATCGGGCTGGGATCGGAGAAAATTCTCGCGCTTTCCTGCCGCGTATATGGCGCACCTTTTGAGCTAAAGAACACTATTCGAAAATGAAATTTAAAATTTTGGTTTTCAGATATTATTTCTAACCACCCTAAACATCAACTGTCTAATTTGTTCTACCATTTTAATTAATAGGACCTTTAAATTAGTGGGAAGACCGATGTCACGAGGTACTCGGTCACATAAGTCAATTTATTGACCATCTTATAAAGCAGTACTAGTTTGTGGTAGTGACGTCTATTAGATAGGGTTTGCCCACCCAGGTCGGATAGAGGAAGATGACGTATATGTCTCAATGTACCTCAATTTCAGTCTACGCAGCACGGCTTATCATTGGCTAGATTTATCAATCATACAGGTAATATGGGATTGTCATGACAAATTATGTGTAAACGTAATTCCTAGGTGTATATGTTCGTTTGCTTTAGGTTTTGCTGTGTTTCTTTTCATAAAAAATAAAAGGTGGGTGAGTCGGTTTGTCTTTTTTGGAGGAAAAAATAACAACTAAGAATTTGATTGCATTTACAGTAACCCCACAGAGTTTGTCCAAACCATGGATCCTGCTGAGGTTGGTATTGACACGTTCAGCCGAAGCATTAGGATTGTCGACAGTTTCAACAGTGCTGGTGTCGTCTGTAAAGGGTTTCATATCACATGTTAAGCCGTCCGTGATTTCATTCATAAATACAAGAAAGAGCAGAAGCCAAGAATGGAGCCTTGTGGTACACCAGCTTTAATAGGTCGCCAAGAGGAAATTTGACCACAGATGGCGGTGCGTTGTGGACGATCTGACAGGTAAGTGCTGATAAAGTCCACGATGGGATCTGTGAAGCGAAGTTGTTTTAGCTCGAACAAGAGATCATCATGCTATACCCGGTCAAATACCTTTGATATGGCAAGGAAAACCATTCGTGCTTCTTTGTTCAGTTCGAGTCCGTTGTAAATGTCGTGGCGGATAGGGGTGAGCTGATTTATAGTCGAGTCGTTTGCTTTAAAGCCAGAGATTTTAGTGGGAAAGAGGTTATTTGTTTTTAGGTTAAAAGACGTTATATAGAAGGCGTTCAAAAACTTTTGAAACGTTACAAGGCAACGAGATAGGCCGATAGTTTTCCTTGGATTCTTTATTCTTCTTAAAAACTCGACAGACGTTGGAACTTTTCCAGGGAAGTGGAAAGTGGAAATGCTGTAACGGGTAGTTAAAGAAGTTAGCGAGAGACATATATATGCCAGAAGTAGCATTTTTATGAGGATGCTTCCTATATTGTCAGGAATGCGGGCAGAACTAGTTTTAAGATACAATATGACATTTTTAACCTGAGCAGTGTCTATTTGAAATATGTTCACGCGAACATCAATTCTATTGCAGAAAGTGGGGGACAGTTTGAGGGTTGTCTTGCTGTGGCAGTTTACATTGGTTGGTGTTATGCGACAATTTGTAATAATTACGGCAATTTGAAATAATGCCTTTTTCTAATAAAAGTTCCAGAAATCTGCAGTAATTTGTAATACTTGCGGCAATTTATAAGTTGCGGCAGAATGTAATATTATTACATTTTGCAATCTGTAATAATATCTTGCAGCATAATGTAAAAAAAAATTCGTGTGTAATAAGGGTTGTAATACAATGTAATAATTATACCACGGTCTCCCAGAAAAACATTTCCTTTAATATTCATTTCAAGACAATTGTTTTCTTCAAAGCAACAACATTTACCCATTGAATGGAAAAACTACAGCCGTTCCGTGGTGCTATGATTGGATTTTCATTCTGTTCCGCCTGCACCAATGTAAAAGGTATTTTTGAGAAGACCCGTCAGTTCTCTCTCTCTCTCTCTCTCTCTCTCTCTCTCTCTCTCTCTCTCTCTCTCTCTCTCTCTCTCTCTCTCTCTCTCTCTCTCTCAGATTTATCTTATCAATTGATGTATAAAATTTAATACTGTAATAAAAACTAGGAAAACGTAAAATCTGTTGTACCTACGTATAACAGCATAATTTTACTTTCCATATAGAGTCAAGATTGCAAAATTGTCTCAAAATACCTTCACTATGACAAAATAACTAATATCTCGATTTTTATGAACATTACTGAGTGCAAGGAATATAGGACACAATTTGAGAGGCGATCTCTCCTCCCCTCTTTCCTATCCTGGGATGCTTGGCTTAAACGACGAAACCACTTCACAAACATGTTCAGCCCCTTTCCATAATAGACTCCTCCTCTTGAGACGTTAGATCTTATTACACAAAGAGTGCGGCCTCCTGACTGGATCGAAATGAAAAGCGTTCGACATCGATGTAAATCAGTCACCTCCTGAACGTCCGATACTCTGCTTGCAAGGGTCATCTCGCAGAACTTCGCAATTCTTTAACAATTCTAGCTTTAGACACAATGAATCAAAACATTGTATCAATTTCCGACAGCTTAACTTTAATTATCAAACCAACAGACAAACTAGAAACAATAACAAAGGTCATGTCATTAGGGCATTGCTGGAGAACTTTTCAATGATGAGGTGAAGCTAGATGAGATGGGATAATATGAGGAGAGGTAAGGTGAGTTGCGATCAGGACAGTTGAGGTAAGATGAAATGATGCTAGGTAAGATGAAATGAGATGAGATGAGATGAGATGAGGTGAAATGAGATGAGACTATATGAGGAGTCAGATAAAGTAGGGTGAGATGATGTGAGGTTAAGTGAGACAACATGCGATAAGCATGATGAGATAAGGTGAGGTGAAATGAGATGGGGTGAAGTGAGGCGAGATGAGGTTAGGGGAGATAGGTAGTGAGACGGGAATAGAAGAAAAGTGATGTGAGGTTAGGTGAGATGAGGTGAGGTGATGCTAGGTGACATAGGATGAAGAGAGAAGTAAGGTGACGAGATGAGGTGAGTTAGGATGAGGTGAATGAAAGGTGAGAAGAGGCAAGGTGAAGTGAGGTGAATGAGGTCACACGGTGGTGAGGTAACATGGCAGTGAGTTAAGGTGAGAAGGGAAGAGATGAAACAAGGTCATACAGAGTGAGGTTACGTGATGGTATGGTGTGGTTACTTACCTCACCTCAACTCACTATCTATCTTGTATAACAAGTAGGCTGTACGCCAACTGAGCAGTAGACAAGTGGGTTGTAGGACAAATTGTCTCTCCCTTGAATCACCACTACCTCGCCTCAATTTATATTACCTCACCACACTATACCATCCCGTCACATCATCTCACCTCGCCACACCATACCAACGACTCACCTCATTTGATTTGACCTCATATGATCTCTTCTTACCTAAATTCACTGCCATGTTGCTTCACCACTTCATTTCCTCTAACCTCATCCCAACTCATGTCCTCACCCCATTTCACTTAGCATCATCGCAACCTCATCTCAGCTCCCCTACTATCACCTAATCTCACTTCATCTCACCTCACCTAACCTCATATCCTCTCCCATCGCCTTTCCTCACATCATATCCTATGTCCTCGCCTCACCTCACATCACCTAACCTTGTCTCGCCTCACTCCCTCATATCATTTCACTTCGTCTCACCATATACCAGCGCACTGATATAGTTTCACATCTCATTTCACACCATCTCATCTCGCCTAACCTCACCTCATTTGACCTTCATTCTTCTCATCTCACCTCATCTCTCTGACATTTCATCTCGCGTAGTACCACCTCACCTGGCATCACCTCACATAACCTCATATCATCTCACCTCATGACATCTAGAATCCAATCGTACCTCACCGCCCCTCACCTCATCCCATCTCACTCACATCATCTCACCTCACCTTATCTGAATACTTATATCGTCTCATGTCACCTAGCATCACTTCACCTTACCTCACATACCCTTATCTCCTTTCACATCACCTTTCCCCCTGTCATCCTATGTCACCTAGCCTCGCCTCATTTCACCTAACCTCATCTCATTTTATTTCAATTCACCTCATCTCGCCTACCCCCACATCAACTCGCATCACCTTGCCTCACTCATCTCGTATCACTTCATATCCCATCTCACATCACCTCATCTTACCTCACCTCACGTTGCCGCCATATCACCTCATCAGCACGTCACCTTACCTTCTCTCAAGTCAGCATGTTACACAAAAGAATCAAATAAGAATTTAATCAGTTTGCCATGGAATGTCACTTTGTCTACCTATTCGGGGCATGTATTATCAAGCTTTCAAGAAAACGTTCTACCTGTGAATGATAGTAAAGAAAATTACATGAAATGACACTTCCATATAATTGTTACTTTTTATTACTTTTTTTTTTAGCTCACTGTTATCACAAAACGGGCACATCTTTGTTACATGTTGCAGCAAAATGTTATTGCAAATTGCAAAATGTAATGATATCACATTTTGCCGCAGCATATTACAAATTTCCGCAAGCATTTCAAAATAAAATAGATTTCTGGACTTTTTTTTTATTACAAAAAAGGTAGTTATTACAAATTGCCGCAATTGTGGAGTTTATTGCCAAAGATGGATTCACTCAGGCTCCACCATTTTGGGGGATTAATATCTGTAGAGTCAAGCTCGGAACGATGTTTTTTTAAAATGTGGACGGATAGAGCTTTTAACACCATTTGCTGTGAGGTTACGCTTCTTTTTAAAAAGTTGGTAGAAATGTTCAATCTTGCTGGATATGAGAAAGGTGTAGGGTCTAGGTTAAGAGGTCAGTCTCCTATACCAGTTCCAGGCACGGTTCCGCTGTCTCATGAGTCTCTTGATATATGTATTCAACCATGGTTTATCTTTAGGCTGAAAAGCTATATCTCTGGACGGAATAAGTTGTTTGCAAATGTCAAGAAAAAGATTAAACCAGTAAGAAAAAGCGTCATCAATGGAATCAAAGACTGCCAGACCCGTATCCCATGGAGCTACCTGCAGGGACTCTTAAGGTTATCAAAGTCGTCCCGCTTGCAATCCCAGATTTTTCGTTTGAAAGTACGGTCTCTGTGATTCAGGAGGGAGACGGAGCAAAAGATAACAGAATGATCAGATGTAGAAATGGGAAGTAATATACCCGAATTTAAGACACAACCAGGAGAATCCGTGATCATAAGGTCTAGTAAACTCTCAGAGTGCTTGGAAGCGCGGGTAGGTCCGGATATATGTTGTTCCGCGTGACGCTATCAAAGAGGCGCTGACCAAGTTCACTGTCATCGTGGATAGTCCCAGGATTGGCATCAACCATTGAAATCACCAGTATGTATAAAGATATGTGGATTGAGTTCTAATGCAGTGGATATAGAATTACAGATAGTATCAATAAATAGGCCTACTTGAGTTGCAGACTGACCAGGAGGGAGATAATTTACGCCTATGAGTACCATGCCATTTACAGATGCGATTTCAACCTAGATGCATGCACTGTTGGGTGATTCAAGATCGGTACATCTGGTGAAAGGCAGATGGTTTTTGACATAAAGTGCGACACCTCTGTCGTTGCCTGACTCTCGATCCTTGCTTTAGGGAGGTTGGAAACCATTTATAGTCAAGAGATCGTTAGGAAAGCTAGTGTGGAGCCAAGCGTAGGAGAGAGTAATAACATTTTTTTTTTCAGTCTCAGCCAAGAGGTGAAG
Source organism: Hermodice carunculata (assembly GCA_964020975.1). Classification (NCBI taxonomy): domain Eukaryota; kingdom Metazoa; phylum Annelida; class Polychaeta; order Eunicida; family Amphinomidae; genus Hermodice; species Hermodice carunculata. The sequence goes on along the minus strand of OZ026616.1, from coordinate 32,649,133 downwards.
TTCGTCAAGTTTACCTTCACTTTCAATGCTGCGTACGTTAGCATGACGGACTGAAAAAAAAAAATTAAGATATCGTCAGTTGGCCCTGGATTCGGGGTGAATCTCAGAGAAAAGAGCTTTATACAAAGTAAAAATAATGTGAAGCAAGTTCCGAAATACCTAAGGAACCGGTTTTTAGTGACAGAAATGTAAGACGGTAGAATGAGGAAACTACGTCATCGTGACATTTAGCCATAGAGATGTGCAAGTTCATATCTAAAACAAAATAGCATTACAGAATAGGCCAATCACAGTTTTGTACTGTTGTAAATGTATACCCATTATGGAGGTTCTTGCAGGGGATGAGAAATTACATTCGTTGGACACTGTGAGACGTAAACGCACATTTCCGGATGCATGAATTTATGAACATTAACATCGACTGTGTACACTTTAAGACAGGCATGAAAAAACACAAAACAAGCAAACAATAGCACAAAAAGTACAAAAGCCCCGTACATGGCCAAAATATACAATGTGGTGACCAAAACTCCGGAATGATTTACAGTATTTCCGAGAGCATTTAGAGCTGCTGCTTACAAAAGTAATTTAACTGACGATAAGTAATATCAATACTATAAGTGTTGTGCCAAGTAAGTGAGTGTTAACATAAGTACATAGTCATCATCAATATACCTAAGCATACGTAAATTTTGCTTGACAGATGTGCTGAAGCGATTTACCCAAGTACTGAGCATATTGGAAGATCAATGTGTCCATTTCCAGATTGCTAAACGTATAGTATTTAAATAGTTGATGCGTAAGTGTCAGGTAATGGTTTCAGACTTGCAATACACGAACAGACACAGACCATGTTGAGTCACCAAAATACTGCCGAACATACGGAGTCAACAATAAATCGCCGACCTGCCGAGTCTACCATGGGTCGCTGATGATACAATCACAATGTCGTTGCATGAGGAATTGTAATAAGCGTGTAGAATGAAAAAAAAAGAAACAAAACTAAAACCAAAATAAAAAACATAAAAAAAACAAAAACAAAAAACCAAAAAAAAAAAAACAAAAAAACAAAAAACAAAAAAACAAAAAAATTAAACAAAACAAACAAACAAACAAAAAAAAAAAAAAAAAAAAACAAAAAAACCGCTTGAAGTTCTAATGCATGTTTAAAGGATCACCAATAAAAATATGATGATATGTTACGTACATATGAAAAAATATGAGGATTGGTAGGAGTTGAATCCTCTTAGCATAAGAACTTAGAGGTAACATGCATGCACCTTATTGACAAACTCGATTTAATGATGATGTCTTTGTGTCTAGATAGATAGATAGATAGATAGATAGATAGATAGATAGATAGATAGATAGATAGATAGATAGATAGATATATAGATAGATTAATAAACAGTCAAGTGAATAAACAAACAAACAATAATTAAGTAAATAAATAGCTTTAGTGTCTTCGTTTGTACATAAGTCAAAAATAAACGCTAAAATATATTTAACAAGAGGATTGCATTAGTACTGGGCTGCCTCTTTATTTAAATTTTGAAAGTGAACGGAACATATTGAGATCGTCGGCACGTGAAATTAAAAGCTGGATCAGGTCGAAATGATGTAAGTAGTGCAAGAAGGCCCCTGTAACACAAACGAAGCTTAGGACAAAGAGAAATCGTTCTGCAGTTCAGGGAAAATATCTTTTTTTATTTTGATACCGTGAGCTATAGACTTAGCAGGTCTGATGGCATAAACGGCGAAAAGAAACACAATTCCCTTCGCCTGTTGAGCTGGAACCAATATGTTTACCTACTATCATGAGGAGGTCTTAACTGTGCTGTAGAGATACGAGATACATCGATTCGCCATGGTCCGGGCAATATGTAACGTCAGTATGGGACTTGGGGAGCGGGGCGGGGCAGAAGACCCCTTGACTCTTTTTCTACCAAGCCGGTCTAACGTAACTACCGTTATGTAAAAATCGGAGCAGCGTTTTGGTATTGTTTTACCTTTTTTTTCTATAACAATTAGATACTATCTTCTTTTCTTTATTGTTATTTTGGGGGGGGGGGGGCAGTAGCAAAAAAATATATTGTTATAGATAACATAACATGCATTTTTATCGTAAGAAAAAAGGAAACATTTGTTCAAATAACAGGGTTCTTGTAAAAAAAAAAAAAGTAAAAAAGTGAAATTAGCCTCATACCAATCGGCATCTGCAGAAAAGTACATAAAAAATTCTTTATTTCCATCCAGAACAGAGCAAGCTCCGTATTAATAATTTCTAGAACTGCAGGTATTCCCTAGGGCTACAAAGTCTTATTTATTATTGTCAGGGTAATGGAAGTGCACCGCCCCCCCCCCCCTTTTCGTGCGTTGATTAACAAATAAGAAAACTAAAAATAGAATTAAACTCTGTGTTCTTTGTATTCCTAAGAGATTCCGGTGTAATTTTAAAACCATTTTCACGCTATTGAATCACAATAATTTGGAACTGAAAGGGTGAAAAAAAATTTCGGTCGATTTCCGTGCAGAACTTCACAAAGCGCGCAAAACCTGATTCTCCTTTTGTTACTGACACTAAAAAACACGTTTGGAATAAGCATTATGCCCTAATGGGCATAGAGGTTAAATCTAAACGGCTTTAAAGTTTGCAAATTGTACCTTCGATAAACAAGTGATTTTTCAGAGGAAATGCCTGCTTTAATAAAATAAACAGCAATCACTCAACATTTGCTTTATTTTACAACAGGTGATCCATAACGTCTATTTTTTCAAAGCGTATCTATTTAGACTGAATTATTTTAAATAGTACTACTGATATTAATCTCGAGGTTCTCCAACACAAGAGACACAAAGCACCATCTGCAAGACTCACCGGACAAGTTTGAGAAGTATATCAACAGATGCCATAGTCAACTGCATTTAGTTCACAGAGATGGGAATGCACATAGCATTGAATGGTGGTAATGTAAAGGCACTATACACTTGAATTCCTATATGAACTATAAGCTACTGAGTTTGCAACACAAAATCAAATGTGTCCAATTGGAACCACGGAAAAATGATTGCATGTACACAATAGACTTTACTGTACGGGAGTGGGGGTTGCAAGCCGGCTGGTTCATAATTCACGCGGAAAAAGAGGGAAAAGAGCTGTTTTATCCTCAAGGTATCATGGCTAGACTGATTTTACCCCAGAACTGACAGAAATGATTATTGTGACCCACAAAGTTGACCCTGTAACTGTGCAGAGTCAAGGCTACTGGTGTGCAATCCCATCCAAACTAAGCGTGAGAGGGTCCACACACTACTTTTGGTTAATGAAGCTCATCTTGTCCTTAAAGGCATTCTGCGGTGATAATTTACAATTTTTGAGTTGCTTTATACAATAAAATGTGGATCCATATAAAAAATGCAAACTTTTTCCCAACTGGATAAGCAGGTATCAAGTTTTCTTAGATATGTAAATGAGGGGTTGTGATGTCACCTGGACTAACTGCTACAGGTAATGCAATGACAGGTGAGTAAAACTCTGAAAAAAGAACATGGAAACCTGACCAAGTACACATATTCCACTTTTACTATGGATGGAACAGTGCGTACAGATATAATCAAGTTTACTAAACTGAGATATTCACTCATTTAATTGGGATAAATAAGGAAGGAAAATTGCATAAATCAATACACGCAAGCTGGCAGCTCCTTTGGTTGTGTATTCAATTACTGAAGCATGGGTCAACTAACATACCACACTGATAAGATCAAAGAGGGTGATTAACAGAGTACACAAGTCATTATGATAGGCCTGATAATGTTGTGTCTCTCAGCTTGGTTCCCCTCAAGGTTTGTGTGTTATATGTCGAGGGTTACCCAGGTGAAATCACACATCGGAATAACTACTGGAAATATAAAATAGCTCTGACTAAACACCTGTTTGAGAAAGAAATGTTGAAAATTGTCAAATGAACACCTAACATGACCATTAATGACAAAAAAGGTAATAACTATCACTGCTGTTCCCCTTTAATCAATTACAATGAAAATGAGTACGCCATAAAGCTAACAACGTTGACCCCTGTGACCTTTAAAGGAGGTCAAGTTTGCCTTTATGCGCTTCTATCTAAGCTTTTCACAAACAGGCTTGACACACATAATTTAGTTGAGATAGCTCTTTGCATTTTACACTATCACGATAAGAACCGCTATCCAGACATAAACCAACGTTACGCTTTTGACCTTGACTTGAATTTTTTTAGGCTCACTCAAGGTCTAAATGAACATCGAAAAAAAAAAAAAAAAAAAAAAAAAAAACAAAACAAAAAAAAAAAAAAAAAAAAAAAAAACCAAAAAACAAACCCAAACCTTTGTAGGTGCCTTCTGATTAATGCTTAATAATGATGTATAATTGCTACCATACAAATATAAACAAAGTGCTGAACTTTATATGGCAAAGTTGACATATATGAATTGGAAATGAGGTCAAAGTTATTCGTATACAAAATCGATTGTATACCAGGAACACATGTACTGACTTTCGTTGAGGAAGCTGTTCGTACTATATTTATGATAACCCCGATATCTTCATATTTAACTCCAGTGACCAAGATCAGCGATATGGATCTTCATTCAAGCTCATCAAATGAAGGTATAACACGCAAAATTTGATTGACGAAGCTCTTTTTCATTCTCAATTTATTGCCATTAGAATGCATATGCCACAAAAGTGACGGGTAACCCTCTTGCCCAACAAAGTTGACCCCTGTGACCTTGGTACAAAGTGAAGGTCTCCGACATGGAAGGTGTTTACGTGTACATGCATAAGATTAAGATTCCTTCCGTAGTAGCCCAAGCTCAGCTGAGTGTAAAACATGTAAAAGATCAACAACAACAAGAAAAAAAAACAAACAAACAAACAAAACAAAAACAAAAATAAAAAAGGGAAGAAAAAAAAAACCCCAACCGATTACCATGTGCGTAATAACAAGCATTTCTCGCTGCAAGTGGAAGAATACTTTAAATGTGGACTTAAACAGACAGAAAAAAAATTGCATGCATCGATGGGCAAGTTGTTCCATAGGGGGACGATAGATGTAGGGCAACTTACCAACTCGTTTGATGGAAAAGTTAATATGACGCAAAGCTGCTCGGGTCCCCAGCAGACTTTCAGGGGTAAATGCAACATCGCAAACAACAAGTTGTTTGAATACTGGAAACTCCACTTATTTTACACTTTACAAAACAAAGTTGGTTCAAAATATTCACAGTGGGGCCACCTTGATCAGTAATTAATATATATATATATATATATATATATATATATATATATATATATATATATATATATATATATATATATATATATATATCATTAGAGAGTAGGGTTACAATGATACATTTTCTCATGATACGATACGTATCTCGATACAAGGGTCACGATACGATATGTGCAGCTGAGCAGTGGATATATGTTAAATTTATATATTCTTTTTATCAGTTATTCTAAACTCATGCTATTAATTTTTTATTTAAAGATAGATTTCATAATAGATTTCAGATAACAAGATAAATGTTTCAAATGTAAAACAATTCAGAAATGTAAAGCTAAAAAATGAAATGTCTTACAATGAAATGTATCACATTTTTTAATCTTTAAAAGTTTGTGATGTAGATAATAATGTGCAAGTGAAATTTTATTACCATATACTTTCTTTGCTGTCATTATGTTCATGTCGAGCCTATCAATTTAAAGTCTCACAAATTAAAAAAAAGTTCAGAAACATATCGAAGCTTTTAATATTTCCAACAAAATTGCTATCCGATGATATTTCATAACTAATATAAACAGTACTATGCTGTTATTTATTCAACTACAGATTCACTTTGAAATTAAATGAAAAGACCTAATGTAGGCCTGCCGAGCCTTGAAGTTGAAGCTCTTCAATGCTGTTTTGGCAGACAACAAAACGCAGCAAGGATGAGGGTGCTGCCCCTATTTAGGACTAATGTAACTACAGTATGGTGTCACAGTATTTGACTACTTGTGCACATGGCTGAAATCACAGGTGTGGATTTGGGTTTTACTCTGGAGATTTCAAGGATTTTATTACCATGGTTCGGTCATTACCAGCTTGATATCAACATCTATCAAACTCGTATGTATTCTGAAAGTGTTTGTTGATATTTAGGCCCTTTGATGAATGTTCAAACTTCAATGGCAATGCATTCACATCTGCTGGCCGCCATGCTGGCGCTTACTTCTCCCGTCCCAAACTATTTCTTTGCCCGCTAGACTGGACACCACAGAATAAAATAAATAAAAAACTGACATATATATGTTCTTCGTTCTGTTGTTGAACAAATGTTGCTGGTATCTGGTAGAGAGAATATTTGCCACGACACATTTGCAAATGTTTTCATATGTCTTGAAACTGTCAGGCCAACAAAAACGTGTATCATATTTTTGCAATACACAGGCTCATGATTTGATACGCGTATCGTGGCTTCTTGTATCGCGATGCACCGATCCACCGGTGAATCGTTACATCCCTATTAGAGAGTGAGATCTAACGGAAACTTTAGGATCTACATTTTTCAAATTTGCAGAGAAGATAGTTTCAAGCTCCTGCTGTGCAAATAAAACATACAAACAAGTGTCAATTCTGTCGGATTCGCCGACTCTCGATTGTTGTAAAGAATGTGTTCAGTCATAAAATATTCTTAAATCTATTAGTGAACGTTTGACTTTGTGTAAATTTTCAAGGCTGAAAATGTAGTATCATGTATTTAGAAGCACTGGTTTTCAAAGAAGTTAAACAAATCCCCCCCCCCCCCCCCAGTTTTAAGCCATCTATTTTAAATGTCTAATGCCACACTGCATATTAATATCAGGCACCAAAGGTCTTTTCCTTCCTCCAATGTTAGAGCTCAAAGTATACCCAGGAAAGCATTTCCGCCCCAAAGAGTTTTCTGCCATTAGATAGCGTTTGCCAACCGGGCTCATTTAGGAAGATAAATCAAGGGGTGGGTCGAAAAGCGGCAAGACATAATTACTGTGGCTGCTTTGTACTGTGCAGACTCAAGGGTTTGTGACAAGTTGTCAACGCAGTTATTGAACAGGATGCACCAGTGTTCAAGATTGTGGGGCGCACCATGGTTTGATACAACCTGATCAGGGTTGTACCACAGAGTTTTCATTTAAGTAGACGTAATAGGGCAAGACATTGCGTCGCTTTGTTGGTGTTTAGTGTTACATGCTGTGCTGCCTCTTGGTAGAGGGTAATACCCAGATGCCTATTTTGATAGGTCTCAGGGACTGGGGATCATGCACCAATAGCCAACCCTGGAAATGGGTCCGTGCAATAATAGTGTTAAGATTTACCGCCTATTCAGTAACACCAAGAACACATTCCAGGACACCAGTGTCATATGTAAATAATCTTATGTCGTGGGATATATTATCAGTAATATCATTGACATACACTGGAAATAAGAGAGGGAGAGGGCCAAGGATTGAGCCTTGAGGCAGAGTGGACAAATTGGTTGGTGCTTTTTTTCTGAAGCCATTTTTTTTGTGTGGAAAATGAATGGTATCAAATCAGTTACTCGCAAAAGATATTCAATGCTGAACGTTCAATACCTTTGGCATATTACACGAGAAGAAAGATAGGCCTATAATTTCCTATCCATTGTTTGATACGTTTATTAAAGAATGGGCAGAAACTAGAATATTGTGTCATGGAACATGAAATCATGAGTTAGAGGACCAAGTACGAAAGAAAAATGTCCAAAACTCTAAATTGAAACCTGAACCTGGAATGACCCCCCCCCCCCCCAAACCAACCAACCAACTCCAATACCACTCTTTTTCTATAATCTGGCATCAGCCACAGCTCCTACTTCTTACAACAGGGATGAAGAAGAACTCCATGATCACGTTTTTAAACATTTTGTTCCATCAAAATGACAACGTACTCTAATATTTATGCACTTTCTTTGATATCATTTCTTCAGTCATACAAAAGTACATTTTACTTTTACAGATGATGATTGATTGATGATAAACCATCAAATATATTACCGAGCGAAGCTCGGTTTTATGGTAACGTGTATAAGTATAAATTACTGCGTTGCCGAAGCCAGCGAACTGCTGAGGCTGGGTTTGGTCCTGCTGTGGATTTTCTTCCTTATGGTGGCTGTCATCGGTAATCGCTATTGCCATGGCCTATGTGCTGTCAGATTGCATGTGTTCCGATCAGATGTTGGTTCTAATTGGCCACTATCTTAGGGACTTAGGCCTATGAGAACCAACGACTGATCATAACTCCCGGGGAGATCATCGGCTGGTTGCATCGCTTACACATGGCGCAGGAACAAATGTGGTGCCATGTCTACGACCCATGGCAATTTCTTGAATTAAAGGAACTTAGATTGGTTGAAATCAAGTCTGCATATAAAACGTTTACAAAATCGGAAATTAACTAATTATCAGTTGAAATCGGTGTTTTATAGGATTTACCTGCGCTACGAAGTTTCGTGAACTTGGTGCGCGCGTAAATGGTTGTGCTGCTCGCTTATAGTCGTCAAAGTAGGCTCGTTTATAATTCAAGCCCGATCGTTAGAAGGGATTATCTTTTTAATGATTCACTGAAAAGGAACAAAAAGAAAAACACACAAAGCCCCCCCCCCACCCCCCCAAAAAAAACCTAAGTGACCAGAAGAGGAAGCAGTATGTCAGAGTTTAAGATGTACGCGGTAAATTAGGGTATGATAGATGCTCGGTGTACTTAAGAAAAAGGTAAAGGTTGTGTTGTGCAGCCAGATCAAACAAACGGTAGGCAAGTTCATTGTCGGTATGAGCGGAGTCCCAATGAAACGAAGCGAGCTAGCATTAAGGTCTCCTGTCAGAAAGAGAAGTTGCTGGTTTAGATCGATGGAGGAGGAAATAATATGGGGAAGACCATCCATAAAGAGCTTTTTGTCCACAGCAGTCCAACCAGGCGGACGATAATATACGCCTAAATTTAATTAGTACTGGGTGGCTCTTTACCGCTTTAAGCAGCAATTTAAGCCTAAATTTAATTTGTACTGGGTGGTTCTTTACCACTTTGAGCAGCAATTTAGACCTAAATGTAATCAGTACTGGGTGGTTGCGGTAAAATTTATCCTCTTCAAGGAAAGTTTTTAGTGACATAGAGGGCACCGTCCCCAATTAAGCCTGTTTTACGACCCCTGTATGGAGGAAGTTGGAAACCATCTACCGTTAACAAATAAGTGGGACAAGTAGTATTGAGCCATGTTTCTGGTAGTGTAATGACATCAAAATTTTCAGTGTCAGCAAGTATACCTATTTCACTGAGTCATTAAGGTCTCCTTCAATATTAAAGTCTCGAAAGTTGGCACCGCACAAAGAAAGTCTTTTAATGGCATGACTACTTTAAGGGTCAAGATCACGGTGGGTGTTCAGGGGGAGTACCTTGAGAATGGTGATATTCTTGTGGCGTAAGTTCCAAGCGCGTTGCAGAAAACCTATAATAATTCGGTTTGCCATTGATGCCAAAGAAGAGACGACTTGCCCATGACACTGTGGTGTAGTAACAAGCCCGTCATATAAAAGGAAGCCATTACGATCGTGAAACATCCATACTGCAGCTATATATAGTTCAGCGCATATTCTCATTGTAATTCAATAAAGAAAATGTGTCTTTCACTTAACGATGTGCTATATCACTGTGATCAAGTCTAAGCCGTTTGAAAAAAAAGAAAAAAGAAAAAAAGAAAAAAAAAATCACCAATAAAGCAATAATGCGTTCGCTGGTGACTTTCCACGATACATATCTTCGATGGCCCAAAAATGCAATCGGTACCTATTTGGTTTTGTGCACCTTCGATGTCAGTTTTGATTTCTTTGGTTTGGTTTCACGAAGCAGAAAGCATGCACACTTTCATTAGGCGTAGCTAGACAGGCCCTTTTTTCCTTTTTCCTTCTGAATCGCCGATCCTGCCGGACTAAGCAATTTTCTAGAGCCGGTAGGAGAAACTCAATTACAACACTGATGAAAAGTTAACACCCTCACCCACCCACCAATCCCCTCAGTTTACGTAAGTCAGTACATCATAAGACTAGAATCTTGCGGCAGTGAATGGTTTATACATGAATGTATATTAACACATCTGAAAATTAAAAAAGTAAACTTGAAACCATTATACATGTCTTGTGTATCCTGCAAAATGATGATAAATGCACAGCTTGACTTTCTCCTCAAAATTATGTCACATGCTATTCCATTTCTATCAATAAACAGTTCTTTCTTTTAATTTTGCAATTTTCTAATTTAAAAGGATCGTTTAGCAGACAGCTGGGCAGTTTTAGTCGAATTAATTAACGAGCAATCGGTGCCAAATTAGTTTGAGTGTCACCACCTCCGCGATAACATCGTTGCTCTTGTTTTGCCTCGGGAAGTCCATCTGTTATTGCAGTAACAATGAAATTGACAAACTGTCACGGCCAAGTCATTAATTTGCGATTATGAAGGACGGTTTGACAGGTTTTCATGACAGCTTTAACTCGACAATTACCACTGGATATGCATACGTTTACATTTAAACCGTACCGCCAAACTGCTGACAGAGATGGGATTTAACTAAAGTAATAAGGAAAAACGTGAATGAATAGGCAAAGCGTATAGGTCTGCAAACCTTTCATACCTATCTACTTTATAATGCAACTGGTATTTACCTTACGCTACATAAGAGCGCAATATAATTTATTAACGAAAATACTGCAAGCTATCACAGCAAGGAAAACCATAGAAAAGGGTACGATAGGGTAACGGATTTATTTCAAATGGGAAACTGATAGTAAGCAGGATCAAGTGACAAATTGCCCATTTGAGCGCTATTTCTAAGGAGGTACGATAGCCCGCAATGATTTACTTGAATATTGGAAAATATGTTCGCCCGTAAGAGCGGGACAAGCAGTTGTTTATTCGAGTTGGGTAGGTTATTAATGAGTGGTATTTTCTGGTCACCCGTTAAGGACAGGCAGCTGAATCATTCAGTTTTACAGGGTCATCGTAACTTAAATTAATACAAAATGTTACCGAACTCAGACTTCGATTACAATGTATCCATCTGCCAAGACGGAGAATTTGTTGTACCTACAAATATACTATTACACTAACACTGCAACTGACATATTCAACTTCCTGGTCCGCTTGAACACCATTGGCAAAGTAGTGTACATAATAAAGCTGAGTTTGCATAAGTGATCTTGGTACATTCTAGGTAATATTTTGTTTGAAATCAGACGAAGACTCCGAATTTCGTACTTCAGTCTTAAATTAGTTCCAAAGTTTGGTCGTTGCTGGGAAAAAAGATGTAATTGAGTTAACATGCAGTATGATCGTGCCAGTTGTGCACGTATTTCATGTATGTACGCCGTTACCTTCTAAGTCAAGCAAAGTCGAATCAAATCATATACTAAGTATACTTATATGAAGGCGGTCACTGATCTCACCCAAAGGGCATTATAGATTGTTTGATACAACCTACATTGCAAGAAGGTCCCTCTCCCAGTATTCCCGTGGTATAGAAGAAAAGTGGGACAGTGAAATTAAAAAAAAAATAGAAATCTGGAAATTAAAAACAGGCTTCTTCTTCTTCTTCTTCTTCTTCTTCTTCTTCTTCTTCTTCTTCTTCTTCTTCTTCTTCTTCTTCTTCTTCTTCTTCTTCTTCTTCTTCTTCTCCTTCTCCTTCTCCTCCTCCTCCTCCTCCTCCTCCTCCTCCTCCTCCTCCTCCTCATTAGTGGTACTACTACTACTACTACTACTACTACTACTACTACTACTACTACTACTACTACTACTACAACTCCTACTACTACTATTTAAATTTCATTTTCTGATGTTTCTGGCGATGACGCACACGCTGTAGAAAAATCCATTCAGGTAAATAATTCTTATCTCTCTTAGCTGGAATGCTTTCATAATAGGTCATTCTTCGAGTGCTACCGTGTGGCGGAAATAGTTCCAGCGGCAGAGATCGGTGCTATTCGGTATTATTTCAACACATGTCACGAACAAAGGCCTAACCACTCAGATGTAAGCTTAACAAAAGCAATTAGCTGATAAACTGCTTCAGCTTAGAAAAATCTGAGCAGCCCGAATTTCTGACTGAAAATTAAAATGACTTTAAAGTAGCAATTGTCATTAGAGCGGAGATAATACATGTCTATCAGATTGTGTCCGCCGATTTCAAAACTGGCGATTCTGGACGTGAATCTATTTGTGGTGCAAATAAATTCACAGAAAAGTATGTTTTTAAAGACGATTTTATTAACTTTCTTTAGTTGCATACATTTTCTTTACAGGCAAATCAATCTCAATATCTTAAACATGCCTTGATTTCGCACCTTAGATATACTATAAAAATGTTTAGGAGTTTAGTTTTGTCCAACAATTATCAGGTGTTATAGTTTGTTTCGATTTAGCGTATGTTTCATTGGTTGCGATTTTTTTTAATCTCCATGAAATGTATACTTAAAAAAAAATATAATAATAATAATAATAATAATAATAATAATAATAATAATAATAATAATAATAATAATAATAATAATAATAATAATAATAATAATAATAATAATAATAATAATAATAATAATAATACAAAAAGACTAATGCAAACTGCTGTATTTCGCAGAAATAAATTACCTTGAGTTATGTGAGATGCAATATTCCCCCGTAGCGTTATAAATCACAACTACGGACCAATAAAGGCGATCGTGTAAAACAGTTGTTTGCAAGTCTATTTCTATATATATCCTATGCCTATCTTTTCATTATCTATTTATACTGACAAAAAACCGGCTGGTATTAAGCATTATTTACTAAAACGGTTTTTTTGATAATTTTAGCGTTTTAAGAAAGCTGAATGGAAATTGGAGACAAACCATATCAAAATTGTATCTCCCAAGGGAAGCTTTTGATCCTTATTTTCAGGGGGAAAAGCGTTAAGAGCCACACCTCGGGAGATGCGGATTTCTTCATAATTGGCAAATCTTTAATAGAATGCAAATCTGAAGGTTTCGTATACCGAACACGGGAACACAATATGCACAACTTAGGCTCCACCGTATATTCTTACCATTTTTGATTTTCAATAATCAGTGGTGTGTTTGTGTTTTACACCTACTCCTCGCGAAGGTGTTTCAATGCCGATGGCATCTTATTCAGGTAATGGTATCCAAAGGGGATCCGCACCAACAGCAGGTAGGTGGGAACATGACAAGAGTCTCTTTGTGGTCCATGTGGTCTGTTATTGATCACACTGCCGCTTAGCTGAGACACTGCCCCACCTGGCCGGGTAATACACATCTGATCAAGGTAATACATAAGTGGCTTCTCGTGTCGCCCGCACTTTCGCAGTCGTTCAATGAATACAGTATTAGAACTTACATGCCAGGTACGCGAGTCCAACCACAAACGGTTTATTGACGTGTTCAACTTATTATGGTAAAGGGAATACCTGACAGGAACAATAGCGCTGAAGATCAAAGGCCAAGCTATTTCTTTGTAAACTTGATCGATATTATAGCGGTTTATATTGGTAAAAACTGACCGATACATGTTGCATGAGGGAAAATGGATAGAAAGGCACAAAAAATAAAATTTGGTTAGCAAAAACAAAAAAAAAGACATTAGACCATTGTTGTTGGTATCAATAACTCAACACTTCACATTGACAACGCCGTGTTTTTTTATATTAGATATAGTTTTCATCACAGTAGGTCTGCTTCATAGCTTTTAGGGAAAAGAGCGACAAAGGAGGTATATCGCGAAATAGAGCGAAACGAAACGAGAAACGTCGCGGGATTTGGGACCATTCATTTTCACCCGTTGTAGGAAACAAGAAGAATGTACTTTTGCACTTCACTTATGTCTACATTTACCAAAAACACAATCCTGCTTGATTATTGTTTAAAAAAACGTACAGTAGACGTAAAGTTAATTATAATGCCATTAATATCCCGATCTCGAACGTATACTACCCAACCACTGTTATGCCCATGTACATGCTCGAATGTTTCTTAAAAACACTTGAGTAGCCTATCCATAATTTCGCTCATGCCTAAACGTTAGCACTTATGGCATGTACGGCTATTTATATTTCAGCAGTAACACACATTTATAGGTCAGGTTGCCTCAGATAGAAATTTCATTGAATCGCATGGCAGAGCGAGAAAACAGAAAAGTAAACGAGCAATGTTAGTCTAGAGTAGATTTATTCGATCCACACAATATGCATAAACATATAGAACTACAGGCAGCGTAGTGGTAGAGTGTGTGTCTTCGAAACAGAAGGCAGTGGGTTCGAATTTAATTGTCGTCGTTTTTCCATTCTAGGGCCTATATTTATTTTTCTTTAATCTCAAGGCGATATATATATATATATATATATATATATATATATATATATATATATATATATATATATATATATATATATATATATGTATATATCTGTGTGTGTGTCTGTGTGTGGAGAGAGCTGATTTTAACTTAAAGCAAAATTTTAACATCAAGAAATTTAACGTGTAAGCATAATTTTGTATATATAAATTTGAGGGACCCAGAAGCCCAGCTTGGGTTTTTTTAAGTTTAACTGTTATTCTTTACTGATTACCAATTTTCCATTACAATTGCATATGTTTACTAAATGTGACAATAGATAATAAAATACTGAATAAAGTGAGTATTTATTACAATATATATACATAGTTAATTAATATTTTTATCCTGGACAAAAGAAACTTATTTTTATCATTCTTTTTAATTTACACAAGAAGAAATCAGTGACCCCTTTCTTTTATTTGGAGACGATACATTTTATCAAAAGTTGAAGAAGTCTCTACATATTGAACAATTTGGAAACTTTCATTATCCAATCCAAACGTTTTTGACGAAAATACAAAATTTAGTGTGTCATGGCAGATCTATAAATTCGTTTTATTTATTTATTTTATTCGTTCGTTCGTTTGTCCGTCCATTCATTTATCTATTTATTTAACTTATTTATTTGTTTGTTTATTTGTTCGTTCGTTCGTTCGTCCGTTTGTTTGTTTGTATTGAATGACGGTTCCCCAATTTTTGCTTCATTACAATTTAAAGTCATGTTTTCGACTGGTACTCACCTTTTTTTTTTCGCGATTGACAGGCCTTCAATTGTTATCCCATATTGAAGCTCTATGTTAAACAAAACTGAACCACGTTTTGCAGTCAATCAAATCGTGATATGTGATGCTTGGGAGCAGAATTATCAGATGTTTCGCTTATTTCTCAATCCCTTTTCTTGCACTTATGAACAAAAGCATGTTTAGAATAATGTTAAGTGTCCAATGATAATCATCATATTGTATAATGACATGGTTTCTTATTATCATTATTATTGCAACGAGGCAAGCAAGACACCTACCCAGTCTTATATTCAACATAGACAGACTCTTAAGAGCTAGGTATTGTTAACTTGTGTATCACGAATTACAATACTCACGTGCTGGGAATGTGACAGCTTGTATAGCGTGTCTGACAGCGTTAGTTAACCCCTGAATGGGACCCTACAGGTCCTAACACGTGCTGTAATTTCAAGATAAGGTGGCCAAAATATTCGATTTGACGATACCAACTCCCCAAAAGAACTAGGTAGCTATATGTTTTACCTATGAAAATATTTCCACATAAAAACTACTTAAGTTAAAAAAAAATATTTTTTTTTTAATCATTAAATCAAGGAGTTTTTTCAGACTATATCAAAATAAATGAATGTTGCCGTAGTGATTCAAATGCCAAGGTCAACACGCGTGCAAGGTTTGGTGGTTTTTCATCGACAAGTAAATTATTTTGAAATAATTCTTAAAATGTCTGGTATTAGTACTTATACTGAAGAAAAAATGAATCTGGTTCCACTCAAAGCTACCTTATTTTGGGGGAACAGTTATTAGGGTCAACTGAATTTTCAGTGAGAATTTTGACCTGTAGGATCCGATTTAGGCGTACCTGCACACTGTTAATGCAGTCTACATCATATTGGAAGAATAGTTTTTTCATAGCCAAAAAACATAATTTTCCTTCCAATTGAAATCAAAGCCTGCTGGAAACTGGTAATAAATTATCCTTTATATAAATAATGGAGTTCTCGTTATATAATACTTTAATTTCTCTCATGCTAATACTACAGTCTCCTCCATGCTAGCAGTAAAGTCCCCTGCACATCGATAAGACAGTCTGCTTCAGATTGAGAGTGAAAAAGGTTCACTTTTTTTCGTCATAAGGTATCAGCAGACTTTTTTGATTGACAAGTTGCATTTTTTTCTTCCAACATTGACTGATGCCCCCTCCGGTAAACTTAAAGGTGAGACGGGTTTTCGTCTTCTGGTATCAAAAGTGACTCAACACGCATCTTCCTTAATCCTATCCGTGAGTTGAGACACGTAAATTCTTAGAAAACATAGCATCCCATGTACCCTTAGCTCTGCTGACCATAAATGTTATCTTATACCAATTAATTCAACAGTTTTGAAGATTAAAGCGTTTTTTTTCTTCAAATGTCTAAGATCGTTACCCCTTCCATTGAAACAAATAAAAAATAAATAAATTGAAAATTGATAAATAGATAAAAAAATGAAAATTAAAAACAATTCAAATATCAGTGAAACGCTACATATTGAACAACTTATCCCAAACTATACCTCAGACAAGTTTAAAGATCTCTTCTTGTAGACACTGCATATACCCGTACATGCATTAGTAGCAGACAAAAATGCTCATTGGCTACAGCTACTCTTCATTACCAGTGCAATTAAAACAAATACAAAGGAAAAAGAAAGAACAAAATACATGGAAACTCCAGCACCGTCACTTGGTAGTGAACTTTGATAGAAACAGATTCAATGCATATTTCCACCAACTGAAGACAGAATCCTGCTAAGGCTTTTGGGAAGTATTGTGTTCTTTGAAATTTTACATATTGTGAATTTTGCCAATTAAAATTACTTGTCTACAGGACAAGTGAAATTTGAAAGCCACTTGTCCTCAAAAGGATTTCACTTTTCCCAAACAATATGATCATAGCAATTTTTGGACCTTGACTTCGTAATGTTTGCGACGTGTCCCTTGAATTTACACGCCGTAGCAAGTCGGCATAATTAACCTAGATTATCTGTGTCGTCTATCCCGGTTTTCTGTCTACATGCATAACACGCCTTTGCTCATGGCCGATGAATGATACGTTCTGACAGTTTTTTTCTCTAATCCCAGGAAATTTCCTACTTTCGCCAAAGTGAACCATCTGTCAAATAAAAGACATTGATTTTTGTCATGCTCCTCCTTCTTTCCTTTTCAAAGCTGGGTGCTGCTCCCTTACTCACCTGGCTGCGTTTGCCAAAATTTATATCCTGCTTTCAATATCTCCCCAAAGACGAACTTTACCACCGAATTCTGTCAATGTATTTATTTTATTAAATCCTTGTTGCTTCAATAAAAAATCTCCAGGAAATTTCATAGGCATAGGGTTGAAAGAAATTATATTAATAGTTTCTATTTATGTTTTATGTTTGACATGTGAGGGCTGCATCCTTATTAAGGTAGACACAGAAAGGATAGTGCGGACTGAGACCACCGAATTTGCCTTTCTCTAATCCATCTAAGTTTGTAATCAACACACTAAAACTTTACATTTTTTATGCTACAGACCGAATTTTCTAAAAGTAAAAAAGCAAACATTATTTAGATAGCTATATGATATTACTTGTCATTTTGCATGTGATTTTCACATTTATAAAGCTTTTTTACCAATAAAAATATATATTTTAATTTGACAAGTAAAGAAATTATAAACACATATTAGTATACAGGAAAGGTTTTATCATCTTTTTATATTAAAGGTTGTTTTGATTAAAAAGTTATGGAAATTTCATGTTGGTTCTTGAGGGTTATATGTTTACATTAAATCATCTTCAAAAGTCGTAGAAGGATAAATGATTAAAACGAAGGAAGGAAACCGTTATTAATTTTTATGTAAGGTCACTCATAAAATTGGTTAGTCTAGCAAAAATAGAGTTCTGAGAAAATCCCAATAATAGATTATGGTGCCGATTTTCAGACATAATTGCCTTTTGCATAAACAATGCTCACTCCTTGATTTAAAGATTTCCTGACTGGATAAGTCTGAAATGGTATTATCCCACAGACCTTACTGGCAAATAAACCCCCTGTATAGAGTTACACACATCCCTATTTCAGGCAAGCTTAATTGTCGCAAATGATTTATCAAAACAAGAGAAAAAAACAAAACAAAAAACAAAAACAAAAACAAAAACAAAAAAACACACACAAAACAAAACAAAAACAAAAACAAAAAAAACCCCACACGCATAAAAAAAAAAAAAAAAAAAACAACAATCAAACGAACAAACAAACAAAAATAATAAAATAAACAGCGCCATTGTCAGCAGACCTGTGGCTTTGACAACCATCTCGTCTAACATTTTCCAAGATTTCACAGTTTCACACAAAATTTTCTTTCAGTTGGCACCACAAGCCCATGGAGAACGATGGATACAGTAATTCCATTGTATCGTCAGTTTGATGCTGGGAACTCAAACAATGTTGTTTCCTTTGCAATGTCCCCACTTGGCTACATCTCAAAGACAAGAATTACAAAACCCTTGATTTTGAAGCCATTTATGGTACTGCACTGGTAAAACTGTTGTATGGTAAAACCAATTTTCCACCTTATTACGCTTTATAAGCAACTGACACAGCAATATCTTATATCACCTAATGAGAAATATAACAGCTGAAGCTACTATCAAAGAACAGGTAAGTACATATATATCCTGATGCCGAAGGACATCGAGTCCTTGCAGTCAGCACACAGGCCATTGGTCTAATTGGTCTACTACTCCACCATTTGCAAAGTAAACTGGAAGAAAAACTCCACAAAACTGGACTGTTTGGCCTGCTTCAAGTAAATTGACCTTGTTTCCAGTGCCGCATTGTAGGGTCAATTTCCTTGGTGCGCCTCAGCTGCATTGAATCTAAAGTAGCTTGGGAAAGCTGTTAACCTTGACCGACTCTGCAACTATTGATAATGACTGCAGTCAGATGGCGTTAATTAACGCCGCGCCACCTGTCGTGCGTCAATGCTGATTTAAGAACGGGCATGCTGTTCCTTGAATTGGGGGTCTCTTTATCACAAATGTGAATATGAAATCAATATATCAATTCAAAGGATCACGATTAAGTTTCTTTCGGTCTGCGCAGCCAAAGGGTGAATACAGGTGGCATTGGGCTATTCAGCACATACTGAGTAAATCAAATAGCAGCTACCTCGTTAACCTTGAAAAGTCAGATTCTGACTGAATTAAACTCGGGTGGTATCAGGTGAGTTTCAATCTTCAAAAAACGTTTTATAAAGTATATCAAGGATCAAAGTAAATTGCGAAGGAGAGTGCATGGAATAATAATTGAATAGGGGAATAAATTAACACAGCATGTCAGCGCGCGTGCATTGTGTGCTATTTTGTTTCAACGCTTACATATTATGGTACCAACACGTTGCATAATGCATTTAAGAACTAAGTGGATATTTATATTTTCTACATATAGACTTTGAAGTTGCACCAGATAAATACAAATTGGAAGCCCCCCACACTTCAAACGTTGGGGTATTGGATGGCAAGTGCTCCCTTTCCTGATAGATCCGTAAGATGCTTAAAAGGTGCGGAAATACACGTTACATAGCTGCATGAGAGAGCAAAGAAGTTGCCTTTGGTTATATTTTGATTTACCTTGATTCACCACGAGAATTTGCCGTGACCTTAAATAATAAGCTACGCATTGCACGTCACGTGCCGGTTGTGTCCTTAAAATTGCAACTTCATACAAGCCGACAGGACTACACAATATGCCCATGGCATGGTTTGAAAGTTCAATGGGCGATTAATTGAGGTGCGCAACATCATGCAGTAACGATGCGTAGGCCTATATCATGATAAAACCTAGATTTCTGGAAAAAACGGGGAACATTTAGGACAGCTGCATGTGTGTGGATTTCGTTTGGCTTGCAGTCTGGTTAAGGCGAGATGAATTACATATCGGCTGCAGAATGATTGATGATGACACGTTTAAGTTTTAGGGAATTATATTGTGATTAACAATGGAAGAAGACTTGTTTCGGTCAGGGCTGGCGGCAAGGGATGTGTGATCTTAGAACGGCTAATATCCATACGTCATTTTTCCTGACACGCTATCACTTAAGAAGCCATGCTTTGTGTTATTCATGGCAGACAAATTCCTTGAACATGCAAGACTGTGACATTAATTTTGAGGGGTATCTAACTTTGATCTACAGCAAGGCAGCAGCTGCAGTGAATATGCCAAGTAAGTTCGGTAATATACAGAATTAATGGATGTTTTTACAGATGATGTGACAGCGTAGCGCTTGACATTTTGGTGCTCAAGCTGGTCACCAATGCCCAGCATGAATTGTTGCCCATTAATGGGTGTTATTTTATTATGCAATCTCAAAAATAAAACAAACAAACAAATCTCGAAATAATGTTATAGACAGAAATGCCAAAGGTCAATATCTTTGCTGGCACCCTATGCATACATTGGATACACGTGGGTCAACGTCACTGCCGCTAAATTAAAAATCACCTGCATTGGCCAAATGCAGGCGCAACGTAGCATGCCATCGGGGATGTCTCTGATCAACAAGTGTCCGTGTTTCAGTATAATTGTACTCCGGAAGAGCATCATATACACTTGTTAGCTGTTACTATGTGAACTATGAATGGACAAATGAATGAATGAATGTATGAATGTATGGCTAAATAAATGAATTAATCAGTAAACGAATGAAAGAATGTCTAAATGATTGAATACATAAACGAACAAACATTTCAATTTATTTTCCACGTGACTGGCATCCCATTTGGAGAAGGAAAGGAGAAGTTCAAATATCATTGGCAGATTCTTTTTCGACACCTTTCACTATCATTGGTCTAAGTATAAACTGCTCCACTTTGCGATACCATAATCGTTCAAATTTTTTATTTTTTTTCAACGAATTTGCCTACATATGAGGTGCGCCATGCCTGATTAATAGGCGTTAATAAATTGTCGTGTTTAGTCATGAGTGACCCCATATTAATGTTTTTGTGGTTTTCGAAGCGACTTTTCATTTGTCATCTATCGCTGGCTTATACTCACAAAGCAACATATTTAAACCTTGGAAACTCCATTGATTGGTTATTTGTAGCCCGGTGGTCTCAATTACTTCAAAGGGATGTTAGAGGTCTATATATCAATCGACAGAGGCTTGAAGGGGAACGACCAAGTGCATAAAGTGCTGGTTACCAGTGACCAGTGCAATATATGTTTTTACTGAGGAACAATAGAAATTAGGGAAGCCAAGGCATATGACCAAAGCCGAATTTGAAAGAATGATACTTACACGAAAGTAGTGAAATATTGCGCGTTCTCACATCCACAGCGTACGTCGAATGAATTACAGAATGTCGTGACATTTCAGTGTGGGATTAGCATAAGTCTCACTTTGTTCAATTCCTATTTTTGTTATTGACTGCTTGTATCTATTTAACATATTCAGCAGTGCACAAAGTAAGTAATGGACTTATGAGGCCATGCGCTTACCACTCAAGATAAAGAATTACCATACTGCCCAAGCTTTCAAACTTTAACTTACTTGACTTTATCTCCCTTACACATTATGATAACAGTGGAGACATACGCATGTACCCTGTGGCGCAGACTGAATTATGTAAACACAATACATTACCTGCCGAATGTCAGTAGTTGTGTTTACATTTTTTATCACTGCTTTGCTGGAACGGTTTGCAGGTCACTATGTGGTGCAAGGGTATACAGATACGATCCGAACTCTCTTTCGCCGAGACGATATGTGAATCAGAGACCAGCTTTGGTTGTTTTCTACCGACAACAGTTTTATCAGAACTGAAACCTGCTGCCGAGCCTGAATTACACAAATTGATATTATGATTTCTCCTACAAATTCATATCAGACTAATTCTGTGACAATCAGTTATGGCTGATTCCTAAGTTAAAAAAAAAGGAAAGAAATAAAAATCCAATGGATACACACACGTGTATAGTCAAGTTGTCCTTATCTGGGAAAATTATACCAAATAAGCTGAAGGAAATAATGGTGTCACCCCTGTTGAACCAAGATATTTCTCGATGCAGAACTCTTAAGCGACTTCACACCAACTTCTGGCATTCCTGTCCGACCGTATTGAGAGATATGTCGCCACACGACTCACTTAACACCTTGTAAGTGGAGGGCTTAACCAACTTATGCAATGGGCATATAAAACACACAGGAATCCCCGGAGTCTGCAATCACCGGTAGTATATGGTGATCCCCAGCAAGCTGTCGCCGTGGCACTGTTAGGCCTTTCCGCAGCACCTGACATCACTGATCACCGTGTAGGAGTACAATTTTAGCCCGCCAGCTTGACATCGCACTTGCATTATTCTGTGCATAATTAGACAATCGATGTCAGGGGGGTAGTGTAGAGAATATCATCCCAGAGGCTCGCAAAGATTTTGCATGGTGTTGGTGTCAAGTTCCACATGGTTGCACATTATGATAATTGATATACATAGCGTTCCACGATTAGTGATGTATGAGCAACCAGCGTTATCTCTACCACAGTATCAACAGTCAAAGTTACAAACACATGACGAGGGCCCACATCCTCAACTTGAGAGAACACAAAACTTAATTTTTGGCTGTAAGTACAAGTAAAATTGTTGGTAAGATTTAACTCCACATCTGTACTCATTGGTAAAACTGCTAACCTACTCGGAGATTACGCAGGCACCATCGATGTGATTGTTGAAACATCCTTCCCCATTTATCAACAAACCATTTCCACTCGTGAGCAAGCATTCACCAATTGGAAAATATTTAGATGAGCTGTCAGTCACCCGACTTCAAAACATTCGAGACCCCACCCAGTCGTTGATGACTGCCAGACACGGTCAGTGTAATTCTGTGTTCTGTTAATCTTTTTTCTTCAACATTTAGAAATGTTGCCACTCGTAATATAACAGGAATACACGCATATGCCCCCTTGTTGTCTAAGGTACACTGCAGCCGGCCCTCCTTTCATTGTGGGGATTTACTGCACAACCCAGCTTAGTACGTGCAAAGCTTTGGAATATGTGCACAGAGTTTAGTACTTAACGCCGTTGTTCTTGCTCAAGTTTGTTTTCACACGTGTGTTATACGGAAAAAAAGTTGAGCTGGTGCGGAAAGAATTGTAAAGTCAGACTTTTGAAGATGAATGTGTATGTTTCCATATTGGCTCCCCTGTGAAATGTTCATGTATAATTACTGTGTTAATGATAACTCTGTTCCATACATTTAGTATGCGAAAATAATTCCTATTTGCATCAAGTATGTCTGACATGAAAAAGAAAACATCAATGCAGCTAAGACGACACATGTAAAAATGAAAACAACGACCCTTTAATGAGGTTCAAATTTTCACGCGCGCTTAAGCCCTGTTTACAAGATTGTGCGCAGGGACTATTTGTCAATAAAACTTTCCAAAACACTCCTATGAACAGAGGCATCCCATCGTTTGCACATTAACAATATACCAATGTTGCTAGCATCATTTGTGTGAAAATGAAGCTTTGAAGGTCCATGCAGGTATCGCTCTTTTATTGATGACTTGCTTCATGTCCTCGGTGTGCGTACAAAAAAACAAAAAAAAAAAAAAACAAAACCGGCGTTCACAAGAGCAAGATCCATTAAGCACACAGACAGCTCCGAAGTACTGCAACCATATGAAAAGAGGCATCATCCATGGTCGATTGTGGGGCACGTGCTGGTGACCTCGTGCATGTATCTTAGAGTTTCTGTCTGGGTGCAATCCCAAAATCTTCCGCACATGCCAACTCATGGCGATACTTGGTCCTATTGCTATAGATTTCCACATCAGTAAACTTGTCATTGTAATTAGGCACAGAGGAGAACCACAAAACATATGTTATGATTGATTTGTGGAATAGGTCATGCAAATGCCCTAACGTGCAATGTTCAGGAAAGGGCCCGGTGATGTGGTCAAGGAAGTAGTCTTCTGCTCGATCTGCCATTGCGTTGGTCCTATGCATTTGGCGCCAAGATTTCACGGTTTTGTTAATGTTAAATCAAGGAGGCTACAGCCTCCTTGGTTATATCGTTTTCAGTTGCTGCAGTTGAGGCCTGTTCGAACATTTTCGCAAACCTGCCATTTGCCTCTTGCCGGAGGTCGAACATTACGATCCACTGATTGTCTTGTTTACTGGTGCGTTTGATTTCATCCAAGCCAGAACCCATGGCTTCTGATGCTAAAAGGAATAAGGCAATGATAGCGAAGACTGAATTGTGTTACCAAGACACTAGTACCATAGCAATGTCTGTATGTATGGTGTACCTTCCAAATGTTGATCTGTCTCGCTTTGAATGATACATGATGTTTCTGGTTTCATTGCATCTAACCAAGGGTTCACATGTCACAATATTAGCTCAAAGCCTGGTACTTCAAGTCCGTATTTCATGTTTGACAAACCGATGAGCCACGACTGAGC
The DNA here is from genome assembly GCA_964020975.1 of Hermodice carunculata. NCBI lineage: Eukaryota > Metazoa > Annelida > Polychaeta > Eunicida > Amphinomidae > Hermodice > Hermodice carunculata. The sequence continues at coordinate 32,624,447 of OZ026616.1, read as the reverse complement.
ACTTAACAACAACAACAACAACAACAACAACAACAACAACAACAACAACAACAACAACGGTGACGACAAATCATTAAGAAAAGCAACCAGGAACAGCACTAACAGTGGCAAAAACATCCAGCAGATGCAGGGTATTTTCTATATTTCACCAACGAAGCCCATCATGAAGAACTATAAGACTGATTCAAAACTTAATTGCTCGATTTTAATGTCACATTGGCTCATGCAACACTAGCAAATGATAATCGTATCATAGTCACAAGGTTGATGCCTTTCCGTGCCACATTTTCACTGAGAAAATAGTTTTCTTCCGCGCATTGGGTGCCTTGTGCCCAAGTTTACTAAGGAGAGCTGTTGATCGTAACCCTCCTTATGGTTTCTGCGCCCCAAGTGATGATGGTGCTCGAAAGAAAGGTCGTTTTGCAAATAATATTTTAACTGATATCGCTATTTCAATTCTGAGCGATGATACATGTAACCGAGCAGCTGAGGTGAAACAGAAGTGTGTGTGTGGGGGGGGGGGGGTCCAGTCATATGCTTCATGGAACTAGAAACGCTTCCACGTTTACGATGCGACGTATTGAAAATATTCTTACGTAATAAGGGTCTGTATGCACGGAAAGCATAGACTTGCAATTTAAAGAGCACCAGGCGAAGGACCTCACTGTGCTCTAAATTTGTATTTCAAACAGTTGTGGTGGGATCTGAGCCCTGCTTGTCAATATCCCTCGAAGCTGATTCTGTTAAGTGCGTAACCATCTTAATGCTAAACCTTCAACTCGTGGACGAAGGAGAAGCAGAGCAATTGCGCGTGAGATAGATCCGCCTTAGCTCTGTTTGGCTCCTTTTTCAGGTCCCTTGAGTTTTGCTTTGTTAATCTTACCTGTCAGGCACACAAAGAAGTACGACGCAACCGCTAAAACAATCTGCCTCAGTAGGAGAGTGGTTTTTATTTAATATATTATCAATATTCAGTCATTGAAGATGCCTCCGAACGTGTCCTGTTCATTAAGGTGAAGACATGTACTAGATTCCCTCAACACTTTAGGGCACATCTTCAGACTCTTGCTGCAATTAAGTTTGCCGTGTCTAAGCCATTTACCGCATTATATTTTGGTTTAAACGGCAGGCCTTTGGCCTTAAGCGTACTGCAAAAGACTGATAAGGCGCGGTGCATATTAATTTCAAGTCCCTGTTGATTGTTCTAAATTCGTATTCACGTTGCGGTGTTATTCAATCAATTATTTTTACTATTAGTTAATTTGAATTTCCATATCTTTCCTGGAAGCTGCCACTAAAATTCCAAATAGGAATATGCATACGTGTATGTTTCTTGTATATGGATCCATATGTATCATCAAATGAAATCCAAGATTTTGCTTTAAAACAACTCATGTTTATAGGTTTGCTCTGTACAGCATAACTTGATTTCGAGATAGTAGTGAAATAACAACCGTATGTCTCATTGACCCCATGGCATAGTAACTTATGATGCTATAGTATTAATTCAGAAAATAATTGACTGTAATTGAAAAATACATAAGTATATTTTCTAGAGATCCGCCAAGCTTACACCCAATAAAGATACGAAAATCAAATGTCGATATGTACATCCATGTAAGGCTGAAATGTAATCAACCATTTGGAGATTTCAAAATTTGCCATAGTGAACAGACCAGCTTAGCTGTTTGACTCTTAAACGATGTTTTATCTACTGGAACTGTTACAGAACAGCACCAGAAGAAACGTGCTTAAGTCAGATTTACTGGATACTCTGAATAAATTGTTTATAAGGTGTATATTTGGCGAAAGGCTTGTAGGAATCTTACAGGCCTGTAGCTGTTGGCGGAAATGTAAAGATCTAATTCAAGAACAAGAGGCAATTAAGTTGTGCTGCTTTTCCATTAATACTTGCAGACTCTCAGCTACTGATATGTAAGCCACATTGATGGAATGAGTAGTCATCTGTAGTGCTTCAAATTGTATGTGTTAATCGATTCTCAAGCTTGGTGTTTTGGAATAAGAACTTTATCTTTAATTGACTTTAAGGTTAGTCGTCACGCGATTTTTTCTTCTAGCATCTGTTCACAAAGCTGAGGGTAAGGAATTATGTGACCGTAGGTATAAGTGATGAGGGAGGACCTCTTATATTTGTAGATGATGTCGGTAACTGTTATCATTGGCTGATAAAGGTCCATGACAAGCACCATTTATAAGTTAAAGTCCTAAACCAAGAGTATTTTGGGCGAACGTCAATGCTTCATTTGAATGTTAAATACGACTTATATAGTTAATTAAGGGGAGGATATATATACATAATCGCCAAAAATAGCACAAAGTTGGTATTATGGAGTTTTGACTGATAGAACCTGGAGCTGAACGCGATAGCTTTATCAACACAAATTTCCGTGTGACCAATCTAATAGCAGGTTCTACCTCTGCTGTTTTTTTTTTTTTTTTTTTTTTTTTTTTTTTGTTTTTTTTTTGTTTGTTTGTTTTTTTTTTTTTTTTTGTTTTTGTTTTTTTTTTTTTCTACAGGAAACAGCCAGCGCAGTCTCCGTACATAAAACTTTATGGAGGATGGAGGGTTTTTAATTAATGCGACTCTTTCAAAACAATTAGTTTCAAGGTAAGCAATTTGGTAAAATCCTCAACAACAATAACAAAAGCAATAACAGCAACAACGACAACAACAACTTAAGACAAACTTGCATCTTGCACGCACGTGACCATTGTTTGGATTTTCGTATTCCAACAATCAACGGGTGTTACGTTGCATGCTTCTCCCAGTAATGCGTCGGTAAATCTGAATGAGAGATCCAAAGACGGCCTCAAAATCAATAGTACAAACCATTGAAATCAATGCTACGCCTGCCCGAAAAAAAAAGTTTTATCTGTACGAATATTTGTCTTGTGGCTGGGATGACAAACTGATTTGTATTATAATAGAAAACTCCACCAATAATGCTAGACTAAAATGAGGATCCTACTCCGGGTTTTTGAAGGCCCATCCCCTTGATAAGTCCCGTTGTCCCCATATGTTCATCTGACCTTTTCTTCAATACATTCGGCCAAACGCCTGTCGTCCAAGTAAAGACAACTGGTATATGGTTTGGCAACGATGTCCTTAAAACACGACTGTCTTGCGTTTCATTGAGTTGCCCTCTCCCGCCCGTGAACATAGTTACTTGGATTGTCAAGACCCTTATTTGACATTGTACTATATGTGAATGAACAGATAGGCAAATATAGTGTCATGTCGAAAAGTTATACACTTGCCATGAGAAAAACGAGGCTATTTTAGTGCGGACGGTCAGCTCTGAAAGTGATGGAGATCTTTCTTCCTCGGATATCACTTCGGACGCATTCTCATTTAAGCAGTCCTGAGCAATATGACTGTTACTTCTTTCCTCTATTAAGATAATCTGTGCAAAAATACGTACAAAGCCTTTCGTAGGACGGTCAAGTGTCTTTGTAACTCTATCAGAAGCATACTGCAGAAGCATAGAAATATTGGACTAACAAAATGTTGAAAGGACAGACAACGAAAAGTATTAGTCAGATAGATTACATCTCAAGCGAAAAATGGCATGACGGGTTTATTACTTAGACATTCGACATAATCCACTTTGTACAAATGTGTGCTTCTAACACGATAAAAACATCATTCTATTTGACGAGGTGTTCTACATAAAGTGCAGTTTGGAATATTTATAAATGTTCTCCATGGTAAGGAGTACATGCAATGGACAGCGGTTTGTTGGCACACATCTAATTGTTATTGTGTGCTACGCGACTCGTGCCCAAGTACCCTTCCTAATCTGCAAATATTTCCCATTTCTTCAATTAAAAATGGGGGAAACCCCGCTAATACTCTGTTCGCCACAGCAACCTGTCAAGAGAGTACCCCGAGAACCGTGAATAACTGTGAGATACCCAGGCAATGCAATGTTTTGGGCATCAAGGCGTTTTTCATAAATATAAATGAAGAGTACAGTGAATGGGAATGAGACCTGCGAGCCAACGACCTTATTAAAGGTTCATCGTTCATGTGCTCTGGAGACGTGGAAATAAAAGCTTGGCATGTTCAGTATTGACAGCCTTTATAAACATTAGTGCAACTTCTAATATAAAAATAGGGTAATTTGTTTCCGTGTGCTTTATAATGTAGATTCATAAGATATTGAACATGTGACATTGAGATGCACGGAGAGATAAGTGACAACATATACTTTTGGAGCCTGTCCAGCTGGATGCAGCCCGTGCTGTTACTGGTGCCATGAGTCGAACAAGCCACGGCGAAGTCTAGAGGGAAACTGGGTGGGAACTTCTATCGAAACGCAGGAAAAATCATAGATTAGAACTTTTTTTACAAAATGATGAACGGACTTGTTTCAAACTGTTTGAATGAATTACTCCCTCAAAGTGTATTTTCTAGATTCAGTTATAATTTCCGTTCAAAGGCAAATATAATTGAACCAAAATCAAGAATATTGCTTTCCAAAAATTCGTTTCTACTTTTTACTATCAATGAGTGGAACAAGTTACCTCTGTCTACTAGAAATTCAGCACATTTAGATTCATTTAGACGCTATATCAACAGAAATAAACCAAAGTTAAATGACTTATTCTATACTGGCAGTAGGAAAGCCAATATAATCCAAGCGAGGCTTAGGATGGGTTACAACCAGTTCAATCATGACTTGCACAGAATAGGTGTCAAAAGGTCGCCAGAATGCTCATGTGGTTCCCCAGATGAAACAACATACCATTATTTTTTTTAATGTCCAAATTGCATTATACCTAGGAATCCTCTACACTTAAAAATCATACCAATGGCTCCTTTTACATTAAATTCTTTTTTTTTATTTTATTTTTTTTATAGAAACTGTTCCAAAGCACAACAGAACTTTATACTTGAAGAGACACAAAATTTTATCATTCAGACTGAGAGATTTAAACCTCCTTAGATACCCAGGCATGAGTTTCTTTCGAATCCCGAACAACAGATCCAATTCAGACAAAATTCCAAATCTTAACATGTCGAGAAACATGCAAATGGGGAACCACGTGACTATTACCACGCTTTTGGAAGTTCCCATGTCCCCACTTTCTGTGTCATAATTTTTTATATCATAACTTCTATTCGTTTGTCTCCGTCAATGTATTGTCCAGTACAAGCGTCTCTTTCCATTTATTTTATTCCATATCAATGGACACTATGCATACTCAATTGTAATCTTGTATATTGTATTGTACACATATATTGTTCATTGTAATATTACCTTTACATTATTTTTTCTCAAACCTTGCGAGAGGGATTCACATAGGCTGTGCCTGTTTCTCAATCGTGCTTGGAATAATAATAATAATAATAATAATAATAATAATAATAATAATAATAATAATAATAATAATAATAATAATAATAATAATAATAATAATAATAATAATAATAATAATAATAAAACGTTTAAACCAAGTGACAGCATGGATACTCCAGGTTCAATAAAACCAGCACATACTCGAAACCGTTAGGTAGAACATGCCCCCCCCTCCCTTTTTTTTTAATCAAGAGCCTGCGGAAACTTCTTAGCTGATGAGGAAAGCTAGAGGGACTTGTCCCCATGCAGCAACAATTGTTGCTGCATGGGGACAAGTCATGATGAAAATTGAGCCACAGTTGTCCTAATATCTTCTACCAACCTGCGTCAAAAAGGAAATCATGACATTTCTTACACCTTGTAAAAGATTAGTTTGTTAGGCTATCTTGTGCATTTAGCCAGAATATCTTGAAAGCTTTTCCGCAGCTAAGTGCTTGTTTGTTTGTCTGTTTTTTCGTTGCTTGAGAATACAAAATTACGTACCTAGCTTTGTGGATCTAAACATGTTGTAAGACTTTATAATACTGATTCTTCTTACATGAAGGTATCACTGATACAGACACTGCCTTCTTTGACATTTTAGTAGCGTACACACGCCAACATCCCACGAATTCGCTAACCACTGAGACTCAAGTTAATTCAATTTGATGAATTTATTAGGAGAAAAAAATGACAAATAATGAGCAAAGAAAACGTAAATTTCAACCATTTGTCTATAGCGAAGGACTGCAAGTCAATAAAACTTAATGAACAATACTATTGTTGTCGCATTGTTATAATGTTAGCATCGTCAAACACCTCTCTGGTATCCACAAACACGAAATCTGTCTGAATGTTTCAGCAGGTTCGCCTTTTCACATTCATTAAATAAATATCGCCTAATTTGCTGAAAGCTTGTGACAAAAAATCATGGCATCCAATTTAATTTCTTACATTAATAGACAAACAAAACACAGGGCAAATGGGATATTGCCTCTAGGTTTGCGTACACGCAGGGCACTACATCGGTACGCTTATAAATCCCCTCTTTTGTGTAATGTGGTTATATTGGTGAGCGATTTCACTAAAAATAGTAGCACCTACCTACAGAGTTTGACCGACAAGATCATCATGTTATTAGCATCATCATCGTCATTGTCATTGGAAAAGGTTCACAAGTGCTCCCTTTTCACCAAAGGAAAGTTAAAAGACCGCTGGCAAATGTTTTGTCTACTGATAGTATCTGGCTGGGAGTTATTTAACCAACCAACCATGACAACTAAGCAACTAACCAACCACCCACCCAAACAAACAAACAAACAAACAAACAAACAAACAAATAAAAAAAAAAAAAGTAAATAAATAAATAAAAAATAAATTAACTAATTAATTAATTGATTAATTACTTTATCACATTTGACGCAATAGATGAAGTATTGTTGCATTGCAGCATTAAGCTATAATGTGTGAAGCTGATAAACCAAACGCTACTTACCTACAAAACCCAGGTAGGATACCTTCTATGTCTGGATCTTTAAATGTGAGATCTACCAATATTATTGACTAAATGTATGGACATGCGTAGATATATAATCGCGGTGGAAGTGATATTTTTGTTATTTATTCCATCGAGATAATTACCCATAGACAAACACACACTGTCTGAACTTGACTTTATCCTAAGCAATCAGGTCACGATCCCTCCAAAAACGACACGTTGCTACAAACACCATTGATGTCTCTAATGTAATTGATTTTGTATGCCCTTTTGTTAATGAGTGATTTTACAGTCACAAAGCAAATCATGCAAGAGTTATCAAGTTCAGATGTCAGATAGGATCAGCGTGTCAGTCTTTGCACTGACTTTGTCTGTGCAGACAATTGCACATTTAATAGAGCTATCATGATACAAAGATAACAATATAAAATATGATCTATTTGCTCATATTGGTAGAATGTAGTAGTATATTTCAATCACACGCGAGAACCATTTACTAAGTGCTGTGTTTAGACGTCACAGCTTTGTGACAACTCTTTTCACTGCAGTAACTCCATGTTTAAATTGACTCTTTTGAGGGTCAAAAATGTCCATATCAAATATCTATGACATAGACAATCAATTACAGAGGTTTAGAAATGTCAACTGAAGGTCCATATGTTTTACTGGAATTCTTATATCTATTTCATCACAAACTTGTCCAATGACTTAATTCCATGTAGAAACGAACATATTCAAGGCGGACATTTATAGACACCTGCGCGATGATCAACCTTGTTTACTTAATACAGCCACAATTTTTTTAGTTGAAAAACGGGACCTTTAATTCACAACGGAGTGCATCACTCACCAAAACATGCCGCGGTGACTTCAAAGTGACACTTAACCTCACAATATGTGTCCACATTTTTTTTTATTCGACAGCTTGAGAATGAGCAAAATGATAAATGGAAGAAACTATATGCGCACTTGTGTACATATTCACACAAATATACACTTTGTGGAGCAGACAGTTTGTACACATGCATTTGGCAGTCAAAGGGGACGAGGGACTGTTGATACTTCTACCGATATTGAACGCTTTATAATCCATTAATCTAAATATATCTTTCCGAGGTACTTGGCCTTATTTAGTGCAACGGTATTGCATTATCGATGCGTAAATTTTGTCATTTGCCTATATTGCTCATGAAATATTCAATATTTACTTGCGAAAAAAAAAATCAAACCACCTTTCTCTGCACATCTTCCCTGCTTTAAACTTTAGTATGATGAACCATACACGATGGAAGTGTCCGTAATGAGCTCTTTTTATGGGCTCACAGAGAATTGCATGAAACATTGCTTGAACGGCCTGCTATCACCCTGAAGTCACGCTTCGGCCTTGGATGTCAAGTCAGAGACCGATAAAACGCAGAGTCCATATATCTTAGGCTGTGGGATTTTTTATCCCGTATGGTTCAACACTTGCACTCCCTTCACCATAACCAGCCTTTCTGTGATTTGCGGAAACTAAATAAATAACCAGAGAAGGTACAGAACCATGCGCCCCTGAATAACCCATGATCATGATGCATAGTCATGGTCTTTATATCACTCCAATGACTTAAAATGTGCATACAGTTTAGCTAGTAAAGGACTGTGGTGCCACCATGACGTTCTGCAGGGGAAAAAAAGCTTGGGGTGCAATCTTTTAGTTATCATTATTACATTTTTTCATACAACAGGGAATGCGTCTAGGAATTCAGCGTGGACGTAAAGTTGACTGATCGTAACTGCGGTTTCTAATCCAATAATTTGAATGTGTTAACACAAATATATGGTAATTTTGGTAAACCGAGCTTTAGTGGTCTTTTTTTTTATTCTTGGTGGTTTTGCCTTACATTTTCAAGAAAATTTATTTTATTCTGCCAGATTGTTAATTTGGTTCTAGTTTTTTTTCCACTTAATGCCTCACTAAATGTGTCGAAGTAAAGAAATTGTTTTACGATCGTATGTGAAAACCGCTAAATGCAATTACTATTAATATAAATGTAAGCAATTTTAAGAAATTATTTTCTAATGTAGTTTTCGGGATAGTTTTCAGAGTCATTAAAATGCCAGCCCTCCATCGGGTTCTTTTTCTTTGAAGAAAATGGGCCAAATGAATGTCTGCAATTAAATGATGTCGAGCGAAGTACCTTGGCTAAGCAACAAGCACAAAAGCGGAGAGTGCAAAGTGAGTTTTAAACATGTTCTAAAAAAGTAAAAGTTGGCGTGAAAATGATTAGTTTCTTGTTTTTCGAAGTACAAAAAGAATGTTGCATAATGTAAATGCACGTAAAAAGTCGTATAAAATCCAGGTCACATTCAAACGCCAACATGCCTAAGTGTAGGTTACAGGTAGTGGTTTATGTATTGATTGCGTGGCGTGTGACGCTGGAATATCCACAAAGGCAGCCGGCGAATGACTTATCAAGTGATGCAGAAAATCAGAGAGGTCTTTACCAATATGCTGTAGAGTGAGTTAATCAGTCTTTGTATAGGCAACCTTTTAAGCCAAATCTTTCGCTTATCGTTCGTTTTATGTTATTTTCAACTATAAAGCTTGATATCGCACTGTCTCAGATAGCTGGCAGATGACACCTTGTTGGAGTTCTTATTCATACAGTCTTAAGTTTCTCTCACGCTTCATTCGATTAAGAAAAGTAGCTTAGGACTGTTAACAGACATGTAAGTGTGAAATTAAAACTCTACCCAATACCCGAATAACGGCTTGGGTAACTGAAGCACCACATTTTTGTTTTTGTTTTTTTTTGTTTTTGTTTGTTTGTTTGTTTGTTTTTTTGTTTTTTTGTTTTTTTTTTGTTTGTTTGTTTGTTTGTTTGTTTGTTTTTTGGGGGGGGGGTACTTGCTTTTGTTTTGCTGTTTTCTTTTCTTTTTCTATGCATAATCCGGCTTTAATTTCGCCCTATTCTCAATAGTGTCTTGTAACATGGTCTGTTTTTCTTGCTGTATGTGTATGCTTTGATATTCCTGGATTCACACTGTGACCTGCCTGATCGCGGAGAGATTATATTCTAGGGTACCAGGGTATTCAAAATGTCCTCCCAATGGGTACCGGGTAACGCAAATTGTTACACCACCAAGCGCTGTTCTGATCAGTAACACAGTTTAACGCCTGAGTGTAGAGCATTCGAACCAAGTTCCTGATAGCTGTTGAACGGGCATGTGGGCATTGAATTTGTGACAGTTACATTAAGAAAAGCAAGGAACCTTTGCCTGATTAAGTGCCGTCGTTTGCTTCCATTTCAATTCTGTGCTGGCCCAGTTGGCGGCGAGGAATTAAACACCATATAGCTACAACGTACATTCAGCAAAGGAGGGACGATCCTGTTCAATTTATTGATTTTTGCTACATGGTGTTACCCGCTGGACGTTGTCTTGTTAGAAATGAAAAGCAGACCAGATGCATCAGTAAAAATGGGTACATTGTAAATTTTAAGACTGCTTTGATGCCCAATAAGCACGTGTTTAGAATTCTGAGTTGCGGTAATAGATAACGGGGAAAGTCATTCAAACTGGTATTAGTGGGAAGTTCTTAGGGGATTACAGGTTATTTAGTTGTCATCCAGTCGGGCACAGCAATAGGCCACGTGCAGCATAATTCGTCGTGCCCAGGAAGCAAAGTCAAATTTAAATGAATGATGCACATTTCATGTAAGTGTATATTCACGGATACGGAGTCGCTCTGTGTAATTGCCAGAATTCCGACGAAAAGATAATCTACTCTGCTTGAGTACTTAGTGGAAAACTACATAAAATATTACATATTTCGAAAACAAATGCAAAAGCTTACTTTGACAAGAAAAATAAATGATATCTGGTATAATATAAATTAGTTTTATTGAGCTGTTAGTTGAAATGACCTGCTGGTCAAGAAATCGCCACCAATGAAAGTAAGACTGAAAGAAATTCTAAGCCGTCTGAGTACGTTAACTGGCAAGACAAGTCGAGACAATAAACCATGTTAATCGGATTGGGAAAAAAGACCAGACGAAGTAAACTGTTAGGAACTTTTTCAAAAGTCGATGTAGGCTGACTTGGCTTTGTCTGATATTTGTGATAGTGCTTTGTGCACTGAAATGGGTATTCCTGATATATTAGGTTTTAGGAGTATTGTATGGCTCCAAACACGCGGGAATCCTACCTTATAGATTTAATAAAGAGACCCAGTGTGAAGACAATATACTGCACCGTCGGGGGCACGATGTCTTATCTATCATTTAAGCATCTTCACACGGGCTTAATCCACGAGGCTATGTTCCTAATCCCCAGGGATGTGGGTATGGTCCTGCACGCAGAAGCGGTGCCATATCTTCTCGCAGTGATAATCAATCAATTGTGGCGTTGCCTTTTGGGCAACGGCTGAACACTGCAACTATTCCGTGGAAAAAATGTCATCATTGCTCAGACACATCAGACTTCACGAATGTCATATACAATCTCTTGGGAGAGAGATAAAAATGAATGAAAAACATTGATTTATGAAGAAAAAGTCACTGCTTGATTTTGTACATTTCTTTGGGCATTCTCTTTCTTTTCATTTTTTTTTCATGTCATGTGATAAACTTTGCTACAATTTCTGTGCCTCGCAGCCCGGCGTGTCTTACACCAAGGAGTACATAATCATATCCAGACACCTTGATTACACACGGTGACCTCAGTTTTCTTCCCTAGACGCCATGCAGCGTATTACGCCATGTTGAAATTCCGTTTTCTGTGATAAGAAGGAGCACCACGACAGATGGATGTGCAGTTCTGGATAATATCCTACCAGTTATGCAGCCCAAAACACGAAACATACATTTAGCCGGACTGGCTCAATTTTCAGTGAGAAATGGAAAAAATATACAGGAACATCAATAAATATAGCAATTTTCGGGGTATTTATTAACTAATTTATTTCATCATCATCATCATCATCATCATCATCATCATCATCATCATCATCATCATCATCATCATCATCATCATCATCATCATCATCATCATGGTCGTCGTCGTCATCATCATCTGTTTTTATTCTATCTAGCTGTTTATCTATCTATCTATCTATCTATCTATCTATCTATCTATCTATCTATCTATCTATCTACCTATCTATCTAACTGTCTGTTTGTCCGTCTGTCTGGTCTTCCGTCCCTCCGTCCATCCATATATATATATATATATATATATATTACATTTTACACCCCCCATAACATCCACGTTAATCAAAATTAACAGATAGTCTCACCTATCAGAAAAATAACGTTCAGAGAACGGATTACCTCGGCGACCACAATCTTTATTTTCCTCAATTCTGCATTTTTTTTCTTTTTTATTGTTTTTTTTTCTTTTGTGAGACTTAGCAGTAGAATACTTCACATACAATTTCCATATTGTTGTCTATGAAATGAAAGAGCAATTTTGGATGTGCTCTGGGGGCAGGTCCTGGTCACAGAGACCACTGTTCTGTGTTTCACTCATACGGCCATCACAGACATACTTCAAAATATTCATAATACATTTAAAATAATAAAAAGAAGCTAGTCTTCAACAAAAATGTGGTCCACTATCATGTGCATTTCCGACAAAAAATTGGTGAACCTGCGTTGGATCATTGTTGAGATATTGAGGTAGCGTTGTCCCCTTGTGCACCACTCAGACGGCCTCCAAATAAACAAATTAAAGTTTCATAAAAAGTATATAAATAAAAACGGGAAACTGGTTTTAAATAGGGTTCTGGTCTATCATAAGATGCATCTTTGACAAAAACTTGGTAAAGTTCTGGCCAGTATTTTTTTAGATATCGCATTAACGTCGTCAGGGTTGACCCCATACATTAAAGTTTCATAAAAAAAAAAATAAAAATAAAAATAATCAGAGGAAGCTGGTTTTTAAAGAAGCCTGGTCCATCACAAGGTCCTTCTGTGACAAAAATTTGGTATAGCTACGGTGAATATTTTTTTAGATAACGCGGTAACATCGACAAGACGGACGGATAGACGGACGGACAACGAATGGGACGACAATACCCTCCGAAATTTTATGTGCCGACGTTAAAAATATGTTAAATTGTAAACCGAAGAAATTACGAGTTTTCAATCATAGTCCGCCGCTTCCTGTGCATGGTCACCCGATTGTGTATATTGCAGACTTACTTTTTAAGGCAGTGACCTGGCGGCGAGAAATATATATCTGCGTGTGTGTGTGTGTGTGTGTGTGTGTGTGTGTGTGTGTGTGTGTGTGTGTGTGTGTGTGTGTGTCTGTGTCTGTGTCTGTGTCTGTGTGTGTGTCAGAACGACTGCGTGAATTATATCGTACAAACATTGCTATTAAAATTAAATAAATGTAAGGATAAGATCTATTTTAATTACCTTGCTAGCGACCCAAGAATCCTATATGAAGTGATTTAGTAAAGTGACAGGGTTACAGGGCTTCTTTTTCTTCTTTTTCACATTCTGTTCATCTGTTCTAAAATTAATTTCTGTACTCATGTTTACCAGAAATACAAAACTTGGTATTATAAATACATATATATATATATGTATGTATGTATGTGTGTTTGTGTTGTCTGTGTATGCGTGTGTGTAATATTGTTAACATTATTATCATGTTACCTTGTGGGTTCTGATTCAATATCAAGTACAGTAGGTTCGGATAATTTGAAGTAATTTTTCGCTATATGAATTGGATCCATCCATTGAGAACAGCCTTTTAGACAATTTCAAGAAATATTCATCTGCTTTGAATTGATATGAGCAATCCAGATTTATATTATTTGTAAACTGGCCTTTCATCAAGTAGCAGTAAGCCTACGTTTACGACGGGGAGCAGTGCAAGCCCGTTGGTATGATTAAATTATGGAGGTATCTGCGTAGCAAGCTTTTGGATCGCAAATGAAATTGGCGCATATGAGTGCATACACACACACACACACACACACACACACACACATACACACACTTATATATATATATATATATATATATATATATATATATATATATATATATGTATATATATATATTTATATCAGACGCTGTCATATATTATATCTATTAACTCACGAAAATGAACAAGTTACCTGATGTTAATGAGTTTGCATGTGGTTGTTTAGATTACACTTTTAGTACATTTATAATCACACACTATACACTAGTGTGCCTTCTGTTCAGTATAAGTCTTTTTTTGGCCCTAGATAAGATAATCCATTACAGTACATTTATAATCACACCTGGAAACTGATGTAGTTTCGGTCCTGTGTGAGTCATTACATACTTCTTGATTCAGCTTTTTCAGTGCATTTATAATCACATAATGTGCATTGGTAGGACTTCTACCTACTGTGAGTCTTTAAATGTCTCTTGAGATTACACTTTTGATTAAATTTCTAATTACACTCTGTACACAAGGCATGATTTTTCTCCAATGTGGGTCATTGTATACCTCTTAAGATTACACTTTTGATTGAATTTATGATGATACTCTGTGCAACAGGGTGGTTTCTCTATCGCAGAGCGCAAGAACAATTGATGACATTGCTGCCCCCTAGCGGCTGATTCTTTAGAAGAGTGAGCCGCTGGGGGGCAGGAAATGTCATCAATTTTACTTGCGCTCTACATTCACACACTAGTGTAAAAACTGTCTCAACGTTAATAGTGGAGTACCTATGAATACATTGGAGAGTTTAGAGCATATGAAGGAAAAATGGTTCAGATTTCTTTGGCCTGCCTTTCTTCAAAGTGTTATTTACCGCGCACATTTCTTGCATGTTAGCAACATGCATGTGGATTAGTTTACATTGGACAAGCCTATTTCATAAAGACGTACATAGTCAACTCCTTGTTGGTTACTGAGTTACATTGCACCAACGTGGACCTCATAAAAGCTGACAGCTATGTTCACAGGGACCAATTAAAAAAAAATCAAACAATGTGACATAGGATTTTAAAAAGTAGCAGTTGCTGTATTTGCTTTTAAAAGGCATTTTCTTTCCTTTTTCTATTGTCTTATTTCGTTTTTATGTGTTAGTTACTTTTTTGTACCTTCTGAAACCTTATTTAATTCATTATTTTTTCTTTATTTTTGTTTAGGTTTAGTTAAAATGTTCCTTTGAGGTAGCCTTGCCGTTAGAAATATTATATTGTTTGGATGACAGTCATGCAAGTGTGGACCCACGGCAGAGCTAAAGAGAAATGTTAAGAGAAGTGAGCTTCATAAGGGTTTAATATTATATTGCAAAACCAGGTTTCGATATAAGCAATAGGACCCTATATATAGGGATAAATTTTAGGCATAATTAGATAGCCAAGTAAATGACTCCCATCGTTTTTATAAAACAAAGGCATGCCTGTAATTTTGGGTCATAGTGTTCCGTAGGTTGGGTTTGCTATACTAGCAAAAAGACAAAAAACGATATCAAGGTTCAGCAAAACAGTTGAAAATCAGTGGATAAGCTAAATATTTTTCTTTCATTCACAGGATATTTTCACGTTCCCTTAGTAGACATAGAAATACATACTGTGCTATGCAAACAAGGACCTTAAACATTGAACATGCTTTGACATTTTGGACTAATTGTTATAATTGAAATTAAACATCAAAACAAAAACTTTGCATATCAATACTTTATTTCCTCCTGCTTTAAAGTGCCCTTATCACTCAGAATAAGCAGATTAATCTGTGTTGTATGAGTGTTGATCAGTGGGACCTTATGAAGAAAAAAATGAAACATATCTTATTTAGGGGTCGGGTTATTTTTTTCAATCGTTCTCTATTTATTTCATTCAATTTTTCTTGTTTCCACTGTTCTTTCTTTCATTCTCTCTCTCTCTCTCTCTCTCTCTCTCTCTCTCTCTCTCTCTCTCTCTCTCTCTCTCTCTCTTTCTTACTCGCTTACTTACTTTCTGTTTTGATATTTGGACCCTACGACGCTGATCGCGATCGACACCCCAAACACTCTCCTGGGTACGACTTTAAGAGAACATGAGCATCGGCCGGGGCCACAGTTTAATCGATAGACGCGCTATGGGTACAGTTCCAAGCCTCGCTCAAGAAGAAAGCTGTTCACTTCGTCATGACGCGGCAAAAAGAGTGAATTTCACTTATTTAGTTTGACAAACTAGAAGGCTCTATTGGCCGGAAAGTTTGGATGTGAATATAGATGCGCACGTTCGGCATATATTAATAAGTTATGATGTGTGTTTGAGAGCGTGCGAACCTGGCAGAGACATAACAAGTGCACGTGTCTGCCGTTTCTAGGCAAAGAAGAACTCTTCTATAGATGGAGGTTGTAAACAAACATTGTGCACGAGCGTTTGTCACGGGAGACCTCAATGCAAGATTAGGTTATGCATAGGTAATCAGGGGGAAATATTTGGCCATGCAAAGAAAATACCTTTTTGCACCACACGTGATGAAACATCCCATGCTTCAACATTGCACAAAGAATCCGATAACACATGCAACACCTGCGGATGTAACCCACCTTGCCTGCGTAACGGTCGTCGCTCCGCCTCAGAGATAAGAGGAGCCAGTGATACTTCATAAGCAGTCTGATACTCAGGCAGTAACCTCCCTCGACAGAGCTATGCGAAAAATTGCGGTTATTTCATAGTGTTGGGCTTGGTCCTGCGTGACCTTCCATAACCTTTGTCTGTCTGTCAAATCTTTTAAAATTCGATCCAGAAGACCATTTCTGATATGTACCGGACAAATGTCTATAGTAATGACTGACTGTGGCACTTTTTTCGGCAGGATATTTTAATGTAATGAATCAATAAAATGATAAACAGCTGCACTGCACGATATTGTATCATTACTGGGTACATGTCGATATATATAGGGGCGAAAATGGTCATGACATAAACGAATCCTTGTTGGTGCGGAGAAAATTTCTGCACACATGTAGATTGTAATACTGATAACGTAAAATACTTCCTTTCTGTATCGTTCTATTTATTCTTCAAAGAGGTCTTTTCACCAGTCCTTACATAATTAATTGTGTAAACAAATTCCGACCACGTGAATCTGTTTCAGTAATTCCATTGAACACAGTTCGAAGCACAAGTGTCACAATTCCGAGCAACACACATGGCTCTGCTTATATCCAGAGCAATTATATCTGGGGAACATCCAAAATTTCATTACATACTGAATAATACAATTCACAGCGCCAGGACGTCTAATTGTATCTTGAGTAATGTCAGCTGACAAGGGTAAAACATATTTACAACTTGTATTCGTATGTGCTAAACACTGAAAAACATATTGCTACGACGAAATACAGCTATTGAACATTGAAAAAGCAATAAGTATTTTGTGCTGACATTATCTTATCGTGTGGAATGACAGTTCTGCAAAACATATTGACGCATGACACAGTATATATCTCGCTGTAGCAAAGTTACAAAACTATGTTCCAGACCGAAAACTAAAACATTTCAAAAGTGTGTTATAGTCCGAAAACTAAAACATTTAAAAAAGTATGTTATAGTCCGAAAACACACAAAACAAAACAAAACAAAAAAACAAAAAAAACAAAAAAAACAAAAAAAAAAAAAACAAAAAAAAAAACAAAAAAAAACAAAAAACAAAAAAAAGTCATTCAAACGACATCAAAAAGGATATTCAATTGAATAAGATGCCATTCGTATTATGTGCCTAAAAACCAACCGATACACATTGAGAAGTGTCAGTGAAACTAAGCAAATTAACATGTCACAGGTTAACAGCTGTTCCTGGCGTGGGATGCTCACTTTGCGTCCAGGCCAGGCCGAGGAAAGTTGTTAACTCAGTTCAAAACGTATTTTTAAATTAGTAATTATGGTGCGCAAGAGGTAGAGGTGGTCCTTTTTTTTTTTTCTTTCTTTTCTTTTTTTGTTTTTGTTTTGTTTTTTTTTTTGTTTTGTATTGTTTTTGTTTTTTCTTGTTTTTTGTTTTTTGTTTTTTTTATTTGTTTTTGTATTGTTTTTTTAACTTTATTCCGTATTTATTCACGATGTAAAATCTTTTCAACAGAAATTATAAATCAGGCTGGCTTTACCATCATGTTATGCCGTTCAACCGTTCAAATAAGTTACTGAATCTGACGATTTACTGTCAATTAAAAGCTACTATTCCGATACCCAGAGGAAAGCTTCCCATTTAGAAAGAGTATCCCCCAAGTCTGTTCGTAAAAACGTATAATGTGTTTATATTGTGAATAAGTGTGGTATTTGAAGGATGAGTGAAATCTTCTCCCGTAAGGTTGCAATATGACAGTTCAGTAAATGAAAGAAATAGACAAGTGACAATAGTCAGATCCCGTCTGGGTGCAAATGCAAATAAGCATGAAATTCCTCTCATCGGCTGCAAATCAACAATGTCAAAATGCATCTCAGTGGTCTCGTTTCGGTTGAAAACAAAATAGGAACGTTTAGGGTTTGGTCCTGAGGCATTATATTCCGATTTAAATTGATGGCAGTAATTCGTGCTCTCCAGTAACTTTAATCCGCTGGCAGAGGCAAATTCCATAATGTGTACTTTGGTTATAAAAGATGAAATGAAATGAAGTAAAGGGATGATCATAAAAGATGTGAAAATCAAATACTTGTCACGTTAAACTTGCATCTTGCTAAATTTCCGTTAATGTGCCCGAAAGTCTTCTTTGGGTGGATTATCACAAGCACGGATGATGGCATTTCGTATGCCAACTGGACTTTGGGAACACAGACATTCAGCAAGCCAGAGACAAAAGTTCTCGTAACAGACGAGGTTAAGTGAATTCACAGCAGACATGCATGCTTAGTCTTTCTCCAACAGTTAAAACCTGATCATATCATTAGGTGTATCGTGTGATGCCCAACAGATTCAAAGTACATACTGTTTTATTCGCTTCTGAGACATGTTTCTTCGAGGTCACCTGCGGGACGGCCATAAGCTCTTCCCCACCCATCCAACATCACGTTCTTGCGTCAGTTACCATTATTTAATACAATTTACCACTACGTTACCATTACAATAGATCGAATGCGCGGTCGCCATTTTGCATGCACAGTGTGCAACCCGCAAAAAGTAAAGTTCACATTATGCGGTAGTAAGATATAAACTTACATATTGCGTCATCACGAAATATAAACTTACTTCTTGACTTCTTGCCTTGATGTTACATTCTGCGGCTGTACAACATGTACGTTATTATGTTTTGTTAAGACTTGACTGGGCATTACCCTGCGGAAAAAGTACAGTTGTAATGGCTTTGCTTTTCTCTCAGATATTTGAAAGGTAAGACCTTCATGTGGTGACATTAGTCGCCTGCTATAGTGCAGCATGTTTCTTTTCCCACATAACGTTTCCACACCAGAGATTGTACAATCTAACTCTCTTCTTTTACTGCCCATTATGGGTTTTGTCTTCCTCGGAATTTGTGCTTTGGTTCATGTGCATTTTCCAGGGTAAATAGTTTATTTTAAAAGGAAAATAGAAATTACAGTTTAGTCGTCAGCATGAATATAACAATATAACAGAGTGATCAGGAAAGCGATTTCAAAATAATGCAGCCACGGACTACCACTCTCGGGTATGTGTTAAGAAGCTTCATTATGTACTTTGATAATGTATATCTATCCGGACAACTGTTTTGTCTGTCAAAAGAAAAAAAACAGAACAAAACAAAACAAAGACGAAAACAAAAAACAAAAACAAAAAAAAAAAAAAAAACAAACAAAAAAAAAAACAAACAAACAAAAAAAAATACACACACACACAAAACACACACACACACACACACACAAAACGGTTAATATCACTACACAGGACTGAGCCTGCGGCAGTTTAAGCCAAGTGCATTGACCCTATGTCTGACCCAAAATAGCATTCAGCACCTAGAGGATATACACGACAATTTAGTGCTTCCCTTTGAAATCCCAGCATCTTTTCATTTGATATGTAGAAAAAATGAAACTCCGAAGCTTCGAAGCCCTAATTGTGTATAACAATATGTTTGCGGCAAAGGCTCAAGATACATCAGAGACAGAAACAAGTATCGTTTAACAGTTGGCTGAATTTCTTTCACATATTGGCTGAAACCGGGACATGTTGTAGGATTCCTTAAACCATAGTACACTGTCTTGCTTTTTTGGTAGCCAGTGAGAATACCAACGTACCCATAAGCAGTGCCGACGACATATGTTCTGAATACCAAAACGCCATCATGAACTGCCGTCTTTATTCTAGCTTTGCAACCAAGGAGGTTGAAATGTACCGAACAATAGCAGGTGCCTTACATGAATTGTGCGCTCCTACAGAAGAAAAAAAACACGTTTTACAGTCTGATTATATTGAGAGTTTATCATCATGCGAAGGCGCTTCTTACGTATGGATTTACCCGGAAGGATTACGGATCAGTAAAGCACTTGCCCATTATTAATAAAAAGCGTGGATCATCAGTTTGAAGGGTTTGCGGGAAATCAAAACAAATGGAATGAATAAGACTACAGACATGAATAGTTCAGGCATACTTGCATCGAGTAAATCGCAAGCCCTATTCAGTGTGTCTTGCTAATATTTTACGTGTACCTTATTGAATTTCGTAATTATCGCATTTGTTTAACAGGAGTGTGATTAGAAATCAGGCACAAAGGTGAAAACAGTGTCTACTTGACGTATATGATACCAAAAATCGTGAATTAGACATTCACACGAAATATTCAACTCGTAAAAGCAATTACCAAACAAATAAATACGCCCACGGCATCTTGCAATTTGTTGGTCTGTATCCTTTGATGTACGTTAACATGGGTTTTGACACTTTAAGGCAGGCTTTTTTCACATGCAGCTGCCACACATGCCGAAAAAATAATTTTGAACCTAATATTCATCTTACAGTTTTTATCAAGACCAGGAAATATGAATTCCCAGTACTGTCGGTATGTGATAGATTCACCTCTTTCCATTGTACTTACAAGAGTCACGAAAACATTTTTTCCAGCCTTACCATATTATTTATTAATAGTTTGCATATTTTATACACATATTTCAACAAATATAAAATTTATTGATGCAACGCTAAGGAAAAAAGCTTAAGGTCACAAACGTTACACTTAAGTCCACCTTCTAGTGCGATAGGGAGAATAAAATGTGCATAGAAGACCCAAAAGCCAGTAATAGTATATAAATAGAATCCCCAAAAAACAAAAAGACAAAAACAAAAACAAAAACAAAACAAAAAAAAAAAAAACAAAAAACAAAAAAAAAAAAGAAGAAGAAGAAGGCAAAAACAGAACAAAACAAAACAAAAAAGCTTTCTATTGTTATCCAATAAATCTGGATTGGAATGGAGATAATTATTTCAAAGTGATGCACATTCAGGTCAAGAGAAGCCATCTCAATACTTAGCTTCATCTAATGTTTGTAACGTTATTAAATATGTCTAATCTGATCATGTTATACTGAATTGCAATTAGGTCGTGACAGACCTGGGCAAAGAAACACCAGCAAACCACGGCATAGATCGATGCCTTGGCGTTGCATGGTAACCATACTTTCGGCAAAATTCCGTGGAACTTAAGCTTTTTGTTTAATCAAACCTGTCTGGGCCGTTTTAAAGTACCAATTCAGCTGTGTGTGTGAAACTCTGGCATGTCCCGTCATTGTTTTCAACCAAAGCCAAGAGAGAGCCATAGTTTTTCAACTAAAGTCAACAGCCGAAAGAACAAAATAATCCAATTGATTTATTTCTGAGCATACCAAGAATCTAGGCAAAAAGCTCGCTATAAATAAGTCTAATATGATTCTTCTTTGAATTCAATATGCTAAATTCAAATTGCAGATCAAACTGTGGAACAAATGAGTGAACGAAATAACATTTAACAGCGCCCTTTTGCCTTTGTAAATGCACTTTTTTAAAATGGTCTAAGAGCGCAATTGCTTTTTTTTCGGGGGGGGGGGGTACAACACCAAGCATATAAGATGAGAAGTGCTGACACCGTAGCTTTGGCTGTTAAATAAATACACCCTCAGTGCAGAAATTGATAGCTCAGAGGTGTGGTTGGCTTTATCTGTCTCGTAGTCATTCTGCTTCACGCACAGCCAATGTATTTACCAACCTCTCCAACTTGGTGCTTCCCTTGGAGATTGCAGGACAGTTACCGATCTATACAAGCAGCAACGAAAACATGAATCTAGATTCCAAGTTAACTCTTTGTTAGTGCTCCAGTACAGCTCAAAGCTGTGTGGCTTTTCAGGAATTTCTGGCAGTGCATGAAGACAAAGTTCCAATCCAGATAACCACTAGAAATTCACATGAAGAACTTCTTTATATTTTGTAACCGGTCTTGATGCGACCTTTCAACATTGATGGACTTACTCTGAAAAAATAGGGGGATTCACACACGAAAGATCAAGCTAAATGAGCACAAAACTCTTGCTTGGGACACTTGTAAGCTGATTTCCATCAGTAACAAGATTGATTAAAGTGGTGTGCATTCTGTGTACAGTTTATATTCCGATGACAGAGAATATCACAATGTATCACGAGGTCAACAAAGCACACCCACCCACATCAATGCCAATATTTAAAAATAAATGGAGAACAGGAAGAAAACAAGAGGACAAACAGCGTTTCATTTCACACTGATTTTTCTTCTCTCCCTGGTTTCATTATAGTTTTGTTATAAATTTGTGCACTTACTATAGTTTTCGCCTGGCATACGTCCCTGCCTTATAATTTCTCCCTACGTCTTTTTTCTCCCAGCATCCATTGCACTGTACATTAATGTATTCCCATCACTGAAAATAAAAAAAGGGTAATCAGAATTCAAATAAAGGATTTTTTTCTAAGCACAGTTACCAGAATGAATAAACATGAACGCATCAGTGTCAATGAAAAAGTGTACGTATTCTACTGTTGTCCATGTTTTCCTCTTACTGGTTAACTAATACTCTTTTCTATGCAAGGAAACAGTTACCTGAATTGAACCTAAACGTGTTTTCTTTTATCTCGGTTGAGATACAAATTCTATTTAATTGAGAACTAATTTGTGTCACACTTGTGTTGCAATACCTGATCACTCTCCTTTTGCATCTTAAGGTCTGAAACACCTAAAAGACTGAAATCGTATCTTCCAAAATGAAAAAAAAAATGTAATTAAGGCATCCAAGGAGACAAAAATAGTGCATGTGCCATATGTTGTATATGCCACATAAAACAGTAGCAAAAGTTTAAATTTAACTCAGAACTAAAATATTTTATATTAAATTGCAGAAAAAACCCGCCAGTGGCATCACAACAGTCGCCAAATGTCCTTGGTGTGATGCTCTCTGGTCCCAAATAATCAAGGCAATCTTGCACAATTAGATCGAGGAAAGGGAAAATCAAATAACCTCGAATGACATGTCGTGTAAGAAAACAAAGAACTTACGCTTGCCAAACAAGGCGCTTAAAACCAAATTTGAACTCGATAGACGGAATGCATGCAGGCACAGCATCGCAGTGCAAGCTCAGAGAGTAAAAATAACGTGCAGAAATTATATCCCGGGGCCAGTATGACCAGCGAATAGTTCAAATTTGTAAGTGGCTAACTTCTTAACACCAATTTATTACGCATCTCAAATTGCTGGTCCGGCATTCTGTTGACGAGATGTGCATGCGTTAATTTTGCTTCATGGTTCCCTATCAACATTTTCGCATGAGAAAGCATCCTTAGGATTGGCAGAAATTATTTTGCAGTTGCAATAAAACTGGTTGATACAAGCGCTCCCCCCTAATTCTATCAGCTATTAATTTCTGAACGCTAGAATATTGGGTCGCGCCAGGCGCATACAAAATAAAGTAAATCAGTCTGGTGATGCATAACGTCTTCTAAAGAAGACCTTAACGGTTTGATTTATTTCTGCTATGCATGTCATAATGTTAGCCCCCATTTAGGGCGCTGACGCGGCTGCTAGTATCCGTATTGATTGATGTAAATTTCCAGCAACTTGATACATTACGCGTCTACTTGATGGTCGACCATAATGCCCTAATAGATATCGAATGCACGATTCTCCAGCTCCCCGTGAGAGCCCATTGTCTATAAGATGTGCATGTACACTCCTTTCAAAAACCCCTAGGTGACGCAATTTAATGCAGCTTCATGCCTTCATTGTGTAAGACCATCACTACCCATCGCTTATGATTTCCATTCTAGCTAGAAGGCACTTTGCTTTTGTATATGCCTCTTCAACAGTACTCTAACGGACTTGTCAATATACTTAAGTCTGGTATCCCAGGGGTGGATCACAGTGTCCCCTGTCCATGATGTCCCTCTCCAGCATGCGCATGCTTTATGAAATTTGATTTTTTTCATCAGATACATACAGCAAAGGGGTCAAAAGCTTTACTTACTGCAAACGGGGGCAGTTGTCATGTCTACTGAACTTAAGACTTGCAGATGCAAATTTACCTGGCAGCACAAGGTATTTGGCATAGTTTCAGACACGAAGCATACATGCTCGGGCAAAATAGTCCCTTCATATACCACTGATAATACCCGCACCCCGAATATACATCTGTTTGTTCTTTCGTTCGTTTGTGTGTTCTTTTCCGTGAATCTCGTTTGGCTCAGTCTAAAGTCTAACCTGTATATTGGCAGATAAACCTAGATAGCCGGTGATAACCATTCGCAACAGATATAGATCGTAATTTTATGTACAGAAACTTAAACTTGTGTGCAGGCTGAAGATCGTGCATAATATAAACCAGGGTGCTGTTATTTATCATACCTTACCCTCATGCCTCCTCCTTGGCAAAACAACTGCTTGTGAAAAACTGTTAGAATGTTAAAATCCATAACTTGTATATATTTATATATATTTTTTTAAAGTGACCAAACTGGACTATTCTGTATCAAGTACCATGATTTCCGTACACACACACACACACACACACACACACACACACACACACACACACACACACACACACACACATATATATATATATATATATATATATATATATATATATATATATATATATATATATTGACCTATTTACAGGTGTGTGCCATTACCATATTAAATCATATTTACAATCCTCAGTAAAATGTTCTCCATCAACATGGCATTCAGTACATTAAGCAGATGACAACTTACATCCAACTCTTATATATGAGCTGGAAGGATTAATTTTGATAAACTTGATTACAAGACTCACTGACCTACCTTGGTGTCTTTCAATGCTAGTAATCAATCACAACCCAACACTGCGCCATGAATTATGCACCATGTTAAGGCAAATTCGTTTACAAGGCACACCGGTGAAAAGACCCACTTACACTACAAAAAAAGCCACCATACCAGCAACTAAAATTGGGTAATAGCGTCTGTACTCAATTGATCAAATTTTCTCTCATTACATTTTCAGAGTATTCATACATATATCTTTTTACAAGTTAACATAGGTCTCTTTAATTAAATAATATTTCAGCTTTTTTGAAAGCACAGTCATGAAAAAATGAAGCACAGTAAATTTTATTAACATGGCATATTTGCAAACGAAGTTTTCAGAAAAGTCATTTTTAAGAACTTTGGTCATTGTTCTCATAAATTTATGTCGTGTTGTGGAAATGGCTTATCTGGAGAGTCAATTCTGTGGCAGCACATGCAAATGTTGATAATTCATTAAGCTATTTCCCTCAGTGACACGTTAAGTTACTAACTTCCGCCGGAAACGCGGCTCCAACTGGAACGTGAACGGACTGGAACCACATCAAACATGCTCTGTCGCTTATCAGGAAAGCTTGACGCGCGACGTGAGAATATTCAATTTGATTTGAGGACGATGCGCTGCAGTCTGGCTTCCGAATTGCATGTCAGTACCAGAAGCGTTAAGCTGCCAATCTCACCACTCATATGCTAAGCCGTTTCATTAAATTTGCTTAATAACATCTTGCAAACGGAAGATAATAAACAAAGCAATATTCAAAACATCCACCGGACACCGTACAAAATATTTCCATTCACGGTGATCATTTATTAAAATATGATCACAGAAACGTAGTGGAAGTAAGGATGCTTGAAAATGAAATACGTCTTTTTGTGTATTTTTAGACTGTGGCAAATGCAATTTGTGGTAAAGGATATAACGTTAAAGGTTGGCCTTTGAATTTCCTCAAGCAAAATGTGCCCAACAAATAACAGACATGAATAAATCACAGGGCAGTGAGGAGGTGAGCATATTACGTATTGACTAGATCCTTCTCAAAACTGCACTGAACTATACCTTAGTGGCAACTTATGTCATTCACCCGTTTGCTAATTTTATGAGTAAAAAAATTTAATTTATATATACATATATATATATATATATATATATATATATATATATATATATATATATATATATATATATATATATATATATATATATATATCGTATCGCATGTGCTGTACGTGATTAGCAAATGCAGCACACGAATGGACAATTAAAAACCAGATGATCACACTGTTATTAATTCAAATATATATATTATGTTATATATAAATATATTATTTGTGGGTGTGGGTCTTTGTACATATAAATGTATATGTATGTATGTATGTATGTATGTATGTATGTATATGTATGTATGTATGTATGTATGTATGTATGTATGTATGTATGTATGTATGTATGTGTAATTAGGGATGTTATTTTGGGCGTATGTTTTGCATTGATACTTTGCAGTAGGCAGAAATTACCCCCCCCCCAACACACACAAATCAAGCAAAGAAACACCACCACCACCCCGAAAAAAAAAACAAACAAACAAAACAAAACAAAACAAAAACAAAACAAAAAACAAACAAACAAACAAACAAAACACAACACACAACACACCACACACACGCATAGACAAACGCACACACATACAACTTGGCCCCACGACTCGCTGACGGTTGACAGGCCCGCTTACGTGATCCAAACTCACACACAATAGCGTTTTGATTGTTCAATGAGGTGCCCATGACGTTTTTGGCAAACAAGAAAGATTACTGGATTAAAATTCTAACGGAAAATAAAATATCAACTCATGTACTTCTTAAAAGTATTCATATACAGTGACGACTCGTTATAATGACACCATCTTTTCCCGTAGAAATGGGTCAGATAACTGAATATGTCAGATAAATGAATAAAACAACAAAGAAAATGAAATTTTGCCCTACAAAGCGTTTCATTATGTTGAATATGTTGGATATTTGAGTGTCGTTATAATGCGCTTTCACTATAATATGATCCCAAATGTGACAGTAATTAAAGTTGGTGTTCTGGACATAGTAGTATAAAATGTATAAGTGGATAAATTGTGTGGCAAAGTGCAGGGTGGTTTAGCCAAGAAATAAAGATATGCCTAGTATTTTTAACATACTGGCTTGTAACATGGGTAAACATCCCATAAGAAATTGCATGGGAATGATATTGCCATATGACCCTCGGATTTAGGTTAATGTCCCCCACATACATTTCCCACCTCCATCTTATTTAGGTTCACAATCGTACGAAGTTTCGAAAAAAAAGTTCTGCCAAATCCTTCAATAGTGTCACACAGAAACCTGATTACTATGTCTTGCCCTGTGACCTTAAGAAGTTGGTCAAGGTTACCCAATAC
This sequence comes from Hermodice carunculata, assembly GCA_964020975.1. Lineage (NCBI taxonomy): Eukaryota > Metazoa > Annelida > Polychaeta > Eunicida > Amphinomidae > Hermodice > Hermodice carunculata. Next base: position 32,596,947 of record OZ026616.1, on the reverse strand, counting down.
AATTACACTCTAAGTCTTACCTCCTCATATAATCTTACCAAGTTTAAGTATTTTTCAATCAATCAACAGATATTGTATGGACACAAACAAACAAACAAACAAACAAAAACAATGTGGCTCCTTCACACCTTAAGAAATAAGTCAAGATAACTTTAGTACTGTATCGAGCTAGGTCTAGCCCAGTTACATAATCCTACCAAGCTTTAGTGCATTTCGTGAAATAATTCAAGACTTATCGCACAGAAACCCAATATCTATATATGTTCCCGTGACAATGACAATTACGTAAAGATTATTCAAAGGCAATTACTACCTAGGCCTTACTTAGTTATATTATTCTGTCAAATTTGTTAAAGTTTCTTGAACCATTTCAGGAGTTATAGCACAGACACAAAAGTGTTGGAGGAGAAAAAGGAGACGACGACGACGACGACGACGACGACGACGACGACGACGACGACGACGACGACGACGAAGAAGAAGAAGAAGAAGAAGAAGAAGAAGAAGAAGAAGAAGAAGAAGAAGAAGAAGAAGAAGAAGAAGAAGAAGAAGAAGAAGAAGAAGAAGAAGAAGAAGAAGAAAGAGGAGGCAGAAAAAAATTCACCGTGTACGTAAAGAGACATAACTGCCCCATCAGAAAGTAAGAGCGCGATGCCACAGAGGTGTTCGCAGCTTATACAGATAAATGTTAACAGGTAAACAAAACAAAGACTTTATGGTGGCAATACCAAATATGACTACCATTTATGGAAGGCTCTAAAGAGGCTTGTGCTTTGTAAATGCTGTCATTTTTCATATTAATCACCGGTTGCTCCTTTTAGGTAACGGAGGATTAATATATAAAACAAGAGGACTGTGACAGTCCTGTGCTCAGCTGGCCCTACATGACCAAACTGGAGTGATCATCGCCACCTAGTGTACAGCTATATTTGCCCCTTCCATGATAAAAATTTCCATTAAGTTTCAGCATAATCTGGCTGATACGGTTTAAGTACTAAAGCCTACACACTCAATGGTGAAAAATCTTAAAATACCTACATCATTCTGTGTTGAACTGATGTACATGTACACAGTCATACGTACTACAGCTCAACGTGTGACCTCTTAAAGTTCAGTAAGTGAGGACAATTTTGTATTAAAGTTTGCGCTGTTTAGACACCATCAATGGCTTGGTTGGACCATTATCTTGAAAGATAAAGTACTTTGTTGAAGTTTTCTTTTAACTTTTTGCTCTCGGCTGGAAATGACAGATACTGTTTTCTGTGACTTTGCCATGTTGCTTACAGACTACAGTTGTGATTGGCTCGTTGCGCATCCCAACGGAGATAGTCCGTAATTGTGAAAATACTGTGTTTTCAGCATGCTGTAGCTTCTGTTTAAATAAAGTTAGCTAAAAATCAGGTTTGCTGCATCGCAGAGTTGCTTCATTGGTGGTCATATCGGTGCACTGTCTTCCAGGCCAGGTGGGAACTTTATGGTGGGGAAGGACAATGATGTGACCCTGACAAGAGCACAGTTCATACACCTGTATAAAGCTGACATCCAGGTGTTGTTTTGTATTTCAATTATCACAAATTAACGAGCTGGGAATTGTATGACAAAAATCCGTCCATATTGTTCTGACATTTTTATCTGTTAAATGCCGTTCACGGAATTTCAAAATACCCAAATGCTGATTTTTTAGACTGAAAAATGCTAATATGAAAAATAGAAGGATTTATAACTGTGGTCTGTGGCTTGTTCCCTGTGCTGGGACTTCTGCTGGGTTTTCCACTGTCTGCAGGGTAAAGTTCTTTTACTTCTCCCTATGTTCACTTTTGAATGCATATACAACGCCACGTGTGTTGGTGTATATTGCTGCAGTCCTGGACAGGGCTAGCTTACAAAGTGCCCCTTTACCTTGCCTCAGTCGGCTGGCAAAGGCAATAAGGGATGGGACCAGAGGCATTGGTTATGCATGCTCCGAGATGGATGTGGTAATAACTTCCTGAAAAAGCACAACATACGTAATTGATACACGAAGAAAGAAAAAATGGAGAGAAAAATAGTATATATTATAATGACACTCATGAATGCATGATTGTTGGTAAGTACCAATTCTACTCATGTAAAAAACACCAATCAATGCAGTCTTTGAACTGACAGGAACTAACAAAGCAGGTTTTTTCTATCACTAAAATATTTACACCAATGAATCTGCAACAACAGCAACAACAACAACAACAACAACAACAACCAATATTTTTAGCTGATAGCACTTAAACAAGGCTCACTTAAAGGAAAAAATGGGCACGGGCCACCTTAAATCATGGAGGAGTGAACCAGTTTATCCCTCTATGCCTACATCAACTATTTTCTTTTTCATTGATATTAGACCCTTAAAATCTTGCACTCTGAGACATATTCTCTTCCTCAGCCCACCAACTGGTAAAGCTGTCCAATGCAAGCTAAATACAGGCAGTGAATCTGATTAAAATCGAAAAAAATGAAATCCTCCACACCAAACATATACCCGAACCCTTGTGTTGGGATTGTGATTCATCATCACGGTTTGCATCAAGACATCGGAGCCAGCCCACTCATCATTTCACTCAAAGACAAAGTTTATTTTATTTAAGTTCACTTACTTTGAGTTATGTCACACGGTCAGTAATCGAAATTGTGCCATTTTTAAATTCCCTCCCGGCAGAGCTGTGTTTTGCTCCCTGATCCTCATATTTCGTTTGTGATGGCTATCATTGTTTATCATTATTCTTCCATTCCCGCTATACACGATTGCCTTTCGGCACATGGCACCAAAACCTACTCCGGCATCCTCCACTTTCTTGTATCATAAACGATACTCTCTACCTACGTTAGCCAAAGCTATTATAATGTGAAATGTCGTAACTATACGTACGCTTGTAAACAGAACAAACAACCAGACATTACAACACGATGCAACTGCGCCGTGAGTGTCTGAAGGCCCAACACTCGATCCCTAATATGTGAAATTCTTACCCACTGCCCTGTTTTGGGAATTGCCCCCCCCCCCCCCAAATAACAAGAAAAAATATTAGAAGATGTGCTTCAAGGCAAACCCATGTGCCTTTAAAAGTTGTAAATGTTAAAACTTTTGTCATTTGGTACTTCACATTACATTAAGCTTATGGCTGAATGAAAATTGTAAGGTCCAAATGACCTTGACCTTTCACCTTTACAGGTCACATATAAATTGCAAAAATGTACAATGTTACAATGCCCACAATTTAAGCCCAACATGAACCAAATCAGGCGAAAATTGACCAAGTTACAGGAAGATGAAACTTTCAAAGGGTCAAATAATCTTTATATTTGCCCTTTACAGGTTGCATATTCTTACAAAAATGTACAGTGTGGTGATACCTACAATTTGAGTCCTATATGGATGCAAATTGGCCGAGTTATGGATGGAACTTCCAAAAAGTCCAAAAGACGTTGACCTTTGACCTTTAGAGGTCACATGCAAATTTTCAAAACTGTGCACTGTTACAATAACTACAATTTGAGCTCAACATGATCAAAATTGGATAAAAATTGACAAAATTATGGCTAGAAGAAATCCACCATCGAAAATGCATTTGACCTTGAAATGACATTTAACCTTGAGATGCCCTCTACCTGAAGTGAACCTTGACCTTTAAAATGACATATTGACCAAAAGTTTTCCTTTGGCCTTGACATAACCTTGACATTTGAGATGACCTTTGCCTTGTTATGATCGAACTCCTATACACTTAAAACCACATATACTATAGTATATAAGATATTTGAGATTTATCACTGTAATTAGCCCTTATTTGCATAATTTTGAAAAGCATGACCTCTTATTTTTAAAAGGCAAGACTTCATCTACAGAAGTATAATTATGGCAAGTTTGGATTTTCTGCATATAATACTTTTCAAATGACATGTCGGACAATTTTGCCTGTAAAGAAAGAAAGAAAGAAAGAAAGAAAGAAAGAAAGAAAGAAAGAAACAAAGAAAGAAAGAAACAAACAAACAAAAAAGAAAGAATTCCTAGAAAAACAATACGTCTGTGTTGTCGCACAGACATAAAAAAATACAAAAATTAAATAATAAATAAATAAAATTAAATAAATTAAAAAAAAAATATGTTGAAGCGTGACCATTCGAACAACCTTGGTGTAGACCCACCAGAGGACTTTTGCCGCCCAGTTTGAAGTGAATACGTCTGCCGGTTTCGGATAAGAAGTCGAAAATAGCAAAAACAAATTGCTTATAAAAGATGGAAGAAGCCAGCAGACCCACATCTTGAAAACATTAATGTCCAGGAATCCCCAGAAGTGACCCTATGCAAACTGAAGAAAATTGGCCAAGCGGTTTTGGAGAAGATTTTGTTTTCATTTAAGCAAAACAAAACAACAACAACAACAACAACAATCCCTCAAAAAACAAACAAACAAACACGAAAACAAGACCGCTCCCCCCCCCCCAAAAAAAAATCGCTGGAGCATATCCATTTGAACAAACTTGGGACAAACCTACCGAAAGTATTTTTCCCTCCAAGTTAGAAGTGAATCTGCCAATCAGTTTTGCCGAACAAGTCAAAAATGTGAATTGTAGACGCCAGACCCTAGACGCAAGATGCCAGACGGACGACACACGAAGACTCTTTACATAAGCTCAGCTGACTGACAAGTCAGCTGAACTAAAATGCCGTCTTATGTAATTGACCAGTCGTTGTCACTAGAAGGTGTCGTCAAAATTAGGCTCCCGGATATTCTCCATTCACCATACTCTCAATGGCACAGACGTACTTTCTGCGGGTCAGTTTATCACTCTTGGCAAATTAACCATCCCCCTGTTTGCTTGTATTCTTCATTCAGCATATATTCAGTTTGCAACGAGGAGCTAAATCTTGAAACTGTACTGACACTCCAACACGCCTAGATGTTTATCGTCTGCGATAGTTTGTCGATCCAAATTTTATGAAAGAATGTTGTCTGTCTCTGAAGCTGATGAGCTGCAGTGTGAGCAGCAGGGCCTTTGTCTGCCATCAACCCTGCAGCCCCTTAAATTCCAACATAAAACCACTTTCTGTTACCCTGCAGTGCCGGTCATGTATCAGTTATTTTGAGTCGAGGTAAACAACCTCCCCGCAGACAAAAAGAAGTGCTGAAACAATTGTATTGCGCAGACCGAATTTGTAAAAACGTTTTTCTTCACCAGGGACGTATATATTCGTCCGTCATCACACACGCACACACACACAACTTGTTCTCAAACACGTTAATAACGTGCATCCACAGATCTCTGAAGACAGACTGCAAGCAGAAACGATATATATATATATATATATATATATATATATATATATATATATATATATATATATATATATATATATATATATATATATATATATATCACCTTTTGGGTCGATTTTAGTGCTATAAAGTATGTGTATAAATATCATATAGGCCATACCGCTTTGGGCCCTATAATAAAGTCATTCAGAAGTGCTATAATAGGCCTTCTATTCGGCAGATTACGTATAACCAGAAGAGTGCCTATAACCGGAAGAGTACCTGTAACTGGAAGTACCGATATAGGATTTAGTATTATGGGCTAGTCTTCTTCCCGGGTAACGATGGTGTCGTCAGTGGTCAGCGAAACTGCTGAATCACTGCTGGAACCTTTGGCATCTGGTGCAGCACAAGTTATTGATGTAGGCCTTGACAAACATGAGATACATGGATCATAGAATGGCTTGTTGTCGATACAAAGAATACCAACTCGCAATGGTTACCATGTAGCAAAATTCGTTCGCTTTGCTCACTTGGTCTGAACATATGGCATCCCGTGCTCGTTGATATTCTTCATATCGACAACAAACCATGCAATATATATATATATATATATATATATATATATAATGAGAAAATATTACAAGTCATTCCCATGGTTCCGGTAACTACCCCTTCCCATAAATATAGATAAATAAAAATAAAATTAGATTAAAATACTTCATTAATTTCATGGTAACATGTATACTTGGTACACACTACAGACCGCACATAGAACAAGGCGTACACTTTTGCGGGTAATTTCATCAAACTGCCTAGTACAACCGCATTCCTATACATCATCTTCCGTTTTTTTGGGGGGGGGGGGGTGTCAGATTGCATTTCAACTTAAGTCTGAGTTTCCTGTACACTGGGAATTTCTCGCCTGCAGCAATCGACAAAAAGCGGGGATGAGGAAGGGGCGTTCAAAAATTAAATAAAAATACTTTGTGCGTTCGCGTGCCAAGTCCAAAGACGGAAGAACTGTATATTTCCAACCCTTAAGACAACACATTTTGAAGGTGCCACATCATTTGTCCTATACAGTCCAGTTGTCCTACAACCCAATTTTCCGACAGCCCACTTGTCTTACGGCGCAGTTGTTCTACACCAAAATTGCAATACAAGATGGTGAGTTGAACTGAGGTAAGGTAAAGTGGTGAGGTGAGATGGGATGAGTTGGGGTAAAGTGAGATGAGTTGAGGCTAGCTGATTTGAGGTGAGATGAGGAGAGGAGAAATGTGGCAATGCCTGGTGAGCGAGCTGAGATAGGTGAGGTGGGATGAGGTGACGTGAAGTGAGGTGATGAGGCAAGGTAAAATGATGCGTGGCTAGGTTCGATGAGGTGACGTAAAGTGAAATGAGGTGAAGTAATAAAAGGAGGCAAGATGGGGTGAGATGGATTGAGATGATATATCATTTGACACCACTTTTCCTCACCCGTTCTCAACTCACTATAGGTAAACTCACCTTGCACCATCTCGTCTCTTCTCACCTAACATCCCTTTCTCCCCCTTTACCGAATCCCTCGTAACCCTGCATCATTTTAAGTCACCTTACCTCACTTTATCCCTTCTCATATGACCTCACTGCCTCACTTCATGTCACCATATCTGAACATCTCTCCCTCACCACCTCAGCTCACTTTGTGACCTCACCTCATCCCTGTTCTTCTCAATTCACTGCCATGTTACCTCACCACTACCTCACCTCATTTCACTTCATCTCATCTCACCTCGTGTCACGTACCCTCACCCATCTCGATTCTCCTCACATCATCCTACCTCAGCCCATCCCAACAAGCATCACCTGAACTGACCTTACCTCCCCTCATATCTCCTCACCTGACAATCTCATTTCACTGCACCACCTTATTTCATGTTACCTCACCTCACTTCATCACATTTTTGACCTCAACTCATCTCTCTTCATCTCACCTCACCTAATCTATATATATATATATGGTATTCACCAATCATTAAACAAAAGACACATTTAAAATCAATCATAAATCCTGTTTAAATCCACCGAATTTAGGCCCACTTGTCAATGCGGGATATGCACAGTCGCCATATTGAATTGATCAGCGTCAGTTTGCCGCAAAGCATGCTGGTCCCAGCAGTCATCACACCCGCGAAAGCGATAGCGTCAGTATGGGAAAACAAGGGCTAGTGCAACCATGGTCAACACGAAAAAGATATCGAAATGCCCGGATTGACCTGCGGTGTACCTGGATGCTATTATAATTTATCTAAGGATAAGAATTACAATTTCTACAACCTACCTAAAAACAAAGACCTCGGAAATACGAAGTTAATATATATTTCTATATCCGGTAACAAAGGCTGTTTCAGTAAATTTGTACCAACGATGGGCCACCATGTCTGCAGTGCACATTTCCCAGGTAGAAAAAAAACAATTATTAATACAATTCCAAAGATCTTTCCCTAACGAGAACTGGAAGTTTCAAAGCCTTCAGTGCCATTAAGACGACGTTTGGAACTTAATATATTTGTGTATTTTCGTCCAGAACCACTTCCAGGTAGTCATTACCCTATTCCGTAGTCCGAAATCTCTACCCTCCATAAGCTAATCTGTCACAAGAAGTTTCCGCAGAAACCACTAGGAACTGGAATTTTGACAAAGATTTGATCTTCGGTAAATCTTATAATTTGTAAGCTAAGAAATGAAAATACAATCTTAATTTTACTCAGTAATAAGTCTTTCCATTGATATTTAATGATATATATTTTTCTTTAACACTAAGATCATTATTATCACATGTCTGTCAAAGGCTATGACAGGCTATGTTAACGTCTATATGCGATCGCCGGAAGACTAATACTTTTCACGTGACGCCTTCAACTATATATTCCGTGTATCATTTTATTAGATATACTTTTGAAGGAGTTAGTCAATTTCTTTCAAATAAAGATCAGAATAAAGCAGATATAACACAAAATACAAATATGCAAGTCTCAGTACATTGTACAAAATATTGCCAGTGAGATTTTAAGGCAGGTTGTACACAATCGTGTGCATGATTGAAGCAGTCAGTTCATGAAAATGACATTTTCGCAAAAGTTATTATGTTCCGTAAATCCTAAAATATGCAAGCTACAAAAACAAAAGTGCCGTTTTTGGATTGGCCATTAGTAGACATTTCCAACAATATGTGATATGATACATTTTTTCTGTAAAACGTCTAGAAAACCACCGATATGCATAGCGAATGTAATGGACAGTGCGCTACAAATGCGATAGGCGGTCGAAGGTGGCGTCCTGCCGTCAAGCATTCCAGTTTACCGTGTTCTGTATGAACAAATTAAAGCTTAACTTGCACACAATTCGAATATTGAGTTCAGCGACAATGATTTAAATAATATTAGTGAGGTTTCACGCAAGTTCTGCACGATGATCTGCGGTTGAATGCATGAGCTACACATGGCCGCTGTCCGACAGCAGGCATTTTTGGCGTCATGAACCTGATCTTGCAATGATCCGAACTTCCCTACAGTTTGGTAGATTTTTATCAAATAAGCTTTATTTGAGATCAATGCAGTTTTAATAAGATAAAGAAGAGATAAATACTGCATGGGTGATCTGACGCAGATGATGTATAGGCCTAGCTTATAAATGATAATGTCTTAATAATAATGATAGGCCTACTTGGGAAGGAAAAAGTGCTAGTTTTTAGCAAATAAAACATATTTTTGTCAAGCAAACAGGCCTTAATGTTTTTTCATCACCTTACTGGACGCAGTAAAGTAGCACCTGGTATTACAGTTTGGTTGAAGTGTACCGAGTTTTGCATGTTGGCCATACTGCCGTCACAGTGACTGAACTACTGGGACAAGTATCCTTTGCGCGATCGACATTTGATTTAGTTGAGGCATGCGCGTTGGACTGTGCGTGTCCCGTATTTGCGTTCATAAAGATGGATCTGCAAAACATGTTGGGGTATGCTCAATTTCCAGAAATGCTGAATGAGCGGCGAAAGATGGACGACACTCCGAGGATTTTGTGGAAATATTGAGTTTGTGGGTAATATTGAAGGACTTTTATGCAGCAACATTTCAGACTAAGCTTTAAAGTGACCATTGTCGGTCTCTGGGCTGCCCGAAAGAATTTGATTCTGCAACCAAAACTGAAAAGGGTCACTTTAAAGCTATAACTCGGCATGAACAAAACATGTAGGCTTGTGTGAGTTGACCAAAATGTTATCACAGTTATGCGTCTTGGATTAACCCTTTCCCCGGTTGGCAATGAATAATACGAGTAGCCCACTGCGTCCATAAAGTACAGCAGAGTTAACTTTAAAACCAGCCACATAGCTGAGTCGAAAGGTATGATCCCTTCATTTGTCTAATAATCTCTGCTCCCGCCGGTGTGCGCATGTCATTGCTATGCACATTGTCGCTGATGGGATTCAAAGTGCAGTGTAAAACATCACCCCACCACCACCCCACCCAACCCCACCCCCACCAAGAGTTGTGAAAACAACATTTGACCCGACCAAAAAGCATAAAAAGTGACAATTGTCATTCATAAACTATTTGCGGCTGATTTGGAAAAAAAAAATTCGAGTTACCATATGTGCCTGAACTATTTAACTGCTACATTTTTTACTGAATGAACAACTTTCTCCAAATGCGCGTGGTGGGAAGCTATTGACCTGGACCAGTATATTCTACATAACTCCAGGCATGCTGGCACTTAATGAAAGCTCTTTTTACAAGGAACAGGGATCCAGCACCCGTGCTATACTGCAGAGCAGGTCACTTAAAGTAATTGGACTTTGGTTTGAACTAAAATAGTTAGACAAACCCCGAGCCAACGACAGAATTACCCATTCCACCTGCATTGCGATGTTTTCAAATGAACAGAACAATACATAAAGCAGCGCGCAAAGCAACGAACACATTTTCCTACCAATATAATATTGACCTAAAGTTCACAGAATGAAGCTAATAATGCAAAAAATAGATCACAAAATGCACTTCTTTCTTTTTCTGACATGATATGATCCCTGATACCAATACAGTTAAGTACTCTTTGCCTGGTTTCGGGGTATTTTAGTGCTTCATATTTGACATTTCGACGTTCCATGCTAATTCCGAGAGACATAAAAAAAATAAAGAATCGATCGTTATGCATACACACACCTCTTTCAGAAAATGTTAACGTTGCTTATCATCTTAACAGGTTTCAGAAGTTTGGGCAGTGTTAACAGCTGTCGTCCGTGTGCTTTCGGACGCAATGCACCCAAAGCCCACCGAAAAAAAGTTGTTGACATGAAACATTCAATGGTATTTGCTACGTTAGGTATGCGAAGACTTGCTTGAAAAGTTGGTCTACAAAGACTGAATATATTAGTCTCATTTCAACGCATATCGACGTTTGTAGAAACTAGCCATGGAAGGATCAGTCCACAGGTGCCAAAGTACTGCTTGTATCTTAATCTGATATATAAATTTTTATGTAATGAATTAATGTGATCCTATGTGCTTCAAAATATGGCAGGCTTTTTTAAATCATAGTCAACAAAACGCGTTTAAGTTTGCAGACAATACGTATGTTAAAATTAATATAGCTTGTCACTAATTTGATAAAAAAAGTACTAATTTGATAAAGAAAATGCCATCAAAATACGTAAGCAATGTACATTTTCAATCAAACAGAAAATCAAAAGTCGTCCAGTGCGCCTTTTGAAATTGTTTTCCTTCGGATCCTGTCCAACATGAAAGCCCTAGCTCCAAAACGTCTGGAGATATCTCGTTCGCGTTCATGTGTTGATGAATTCACTAATGTGGTTCGGTGGCCATGGGGAAAGGGTCAAAGTCACCCATCTGCAACCTTCACCAAGTTCATATACAAAACTATCATCCTGTGCAATATGAAACCCCTTGCTTCAAAACTTCCTAAGTTATCATGAAGGAACCAAATGCACTAATATGGCCCTACGACCTTAAAAACCAGTGTAGGTCACCCGTTCTCGAACTTGACAAAGCCCTTATAGGGCACTATAATACTGGGCAATATGAAAGACCTAAATCCAAAACTTCTGAAGTTATTCTCGTGGTTGTGTTGAAGAATTCGCTAAGGTTGTTGAGACCTTGGGAATGGGTTCAAGGTCACCTATCTTCAAACGTGACAAATCTCTTTTACAGAACTATCATTCTGTGCACCATAAAAGCCCCAGCTGAGAAAAATTATCAAGTAAGGATACAGAAATCAAATTCATTGATAGGACTCTGTGACCTTGGGAAATGGTCGAGGTCACCCATCTTCGAACTTGATTAAGCCCTCATATAGAACTGACATCCTATGCGATATAAAATTCACTGTTGAAATTGTAAAGCTGAAACCAAATTCACTAACGTGACTCCGTGACCTTCGACGTGGGGTCAAGGTCACCTATATTCGACCATGATTGATCCCTTACAGAGACTATATTTCTATAGAACATAATAGCCCTAGGTCTAAAACTTCTGGATTTATCTCGCTGTTGCTGATGTGATGAAGAATTAACGAGCGTCGCTCTGAAACCTTGGGAATGGGGTCAAGTTCCTCCATCTTCGAGCTTAACCAAGTCCCAATAGATAATTATAGCCTTCTGCAATATAAAAGTCCTGGTTCAAAACCTTCTGGAGTTATCGCTTTCGCGCTTCAGAATCAGAATCAGAATCAGAATCAGAATCAGAATCAGAAGAAGAAGAAGAAGAAGAAGAAGAAGAAGAAGAAGAAGAAGAAGAAGAAGAAGAAGAAGAAGAAGAAGAAGAAGAAGAAGAAGAAGAAGAAGAAGAAGAAGAAGAAGAAGAAGAAGAAGAAGAAGAAGAAGAAGAAGAAGAAGAAGAAGAAGAAGAAGAAGAAGAAGAAGACATAATTATCGAAATGATGTGCGCACTTTCTTTAGTATTCTGTTCGTCAACTTTTACAGTTCTGTGTTCTTACAAAGAGTTTCGATATATCTCGCGTCTTCAATAAGCATGCACACAAAAGATGCGAATTATTATCATATTTGTATTTGTGTCTTTCTGTCCAAAACCACTCCCTAGTAGTCATTACCCTATTCCGCAGTCCGAACTCTTTACTCTCCATAAGCTAACCTGTCCCTGTCTGACACTATGTGCACACGGGGCGGATGATCAAGCTCCCGTAAAAGGTGCTCACATGCAAGGAAGAAGGGCGTCGACACAGCTAAAGCATTTGCCTCTTTTGCAAAATAAGGTCCACCTTTGTCTTTACATTTCCCAAGTCTATTTTAGGGCCAAGTCGTAATTGAGTCCACAACTTTTCTCAGGGTGCAGGGCGCCAAAAGCAAGTCCCTGAATGCTGTTGACCTGGCTTATTCACATGTTTTTGTTTTTATAGCCTGTAAATGTTAGCGCGCTGGTACTTGAATGAAAGGTCGGATTACAAATAATAAGAATCTAGTATTGTTAAGTCAGTTCAACTAAATTAAGTCATGTATTCGTCTTTAAATCATAATGGAAGTATACATACATTCCACATTTTTAGTCAGCGTGCAAGCTACAGGCAGAATCTTCTCTCTCTACCATGTTACAAACCAAGGCACTTATGGCTGCGGTTAAACAGAGTCTGCTTAACAGGACAATGCATGTAAAGCTAGAAGAAATGGATATATGTGCACCAGCTACATACATAAATTGTACACTTGTCTATGGAATGAGTAGGGAGCTCATCTCACTCCATGATACATTGATTTTTGTCAAAACTGGCAGGGAAAGGATTAATTGGAGTGCATAATACACAAATCCTCGTCTGTTCAGCAGGCCGATAAACCATATGCTGAACTGTGAATACAGCTCACACATGTCCCAGGGTAATATGGGGAAGCTATGAAACAATAATGATCATACCCCTAAGCCACTTCGTCCGACGTACCCACTTGGGAATATAAATCAAACGATAGACCAGAGCCACTTCGTAGATTATCTGTAGTCTTCAATTCGGCTCAACATATATACTTGAGTCCGCACAACGCAGGCCAGAAGAGTAATCAATTTGGTTCACAAAAAGGTGGACTTTTGGACAATTGGCCTTCATCTTACACAAAGGAATGCTGTTGACTGAATATCCCTTGGGAGAGATCAGTATGCCATAAGCATAGATCCATCAAATGATTAATTCAGACCGCACGTAATTAGTTGGAGGTCAACTTACAACATTTTCCTTCCCTTTTTATCAAGAATTCAATATTTCTTAGACAAAAATGGTGCATCGCCCCACTAGCAATCTTAACGGACGCCTTTCGGATTATCAATCATAATTATCCGAAACCTGGCATCTCTAATGATATTCCGTAATTACATGAAGACACTTTCGACCACCAGATTAAATCTGAGTGACCTGAAAGTGGAGTGCATTTGCGTCATGCTGCATAACCTCGTTTTGTCAGGAAAACCAAAAAAAAAAAAAAAGACCCCCCCAAAAAAAACCAAAAAAAACCAGAACACAACAATGAACAGAAAAAAAAACGCAAAAAAAAACCAAACAAACAAACAAACAAACAGAAAAACGATATTTTACTCTCGGTGCTTGCAATTTACCCAATAACGACTTTCAACCATGGAGAGCAATGGTATGACCTAACAGCACATATGTCTATCGCGCAATGCCACCTGAATTGTACAGCATTTACTCCTTGGAGGACAGCTTTTGTAAAGATGTAATGCTAGACGTCTTCCAAAGCTACTTACCAGACCATGGGCAAAGGCATAGGACAAAGAAAGAGCAAAAACAAAACAAAATAAAACAAACAAACGAAAAACTACAAATCAAAAACAAACAAAAAAACAAAAGCAAAACTAAGCAAAAACGAAACAAAAACAACAAACAAACAAAAATTAAAAATAAAAAAAACACATTTCAGCGTCCCCGATCGTTTGAGAATGTATCCATATGAATGCAGCTTTGGAATACTGCTATATCTTCTGGTTATTAACTTGCGATATTAAAAATGCATTTTTTTCATTGTCTTAATATGAGCGTTGCAAATAAAATTTAATATATATGTATATATATATGTATATATATATATATATATATATATATATATATATATATATATATATATATATATATATATATATATATATATATATATATATACGTGCTGGGATTTAGGCAAGAATTGACGTAAACCTGGTTAACAAAGGCACTTTGGTATTGTGAGCCTGGCACTGATATTCCTACAGCATGTCCAATGTCCCGTCGTTAACATTATTAGCACAATATTAGATGCTTCACGTGGACAATCGTTCGGCAGTGTCTACATATATTGGGCGACATCTTACCTCTGGTGAAGTCGAAAGTGACCCCTGTGTGCCCGTAAGAGTAGAACATTTGTCGGCTCATGGTATTTGCTAAGTATAACATTGACATGTACAATTGATTTTTTATTTTTTCCTTCCGAAATGTTCTCTTTCCGACTGAATCTTGCAATCGAGACAGTTTCTTTATTTTTCCAGACTATCCATGTGTTCAATCAGAACTGGACAGGAAATGTTGAAACACATCAATGTAAAGTTCACCATAAATCCACAAAGCACCAAACAAAACTGACCGAAACTCACATTTAACAAACGCTTTGCCATAAACATATTGGTTTAGTGTTTTCTGTAACTTGTTGTGAGCCCTTCTGAAAAAGTTGTTACACGGGGGGGGGGGGGGGGGAGGCCGGGTTAGGGGGGGGGGGGGTCGTCACAAAGCACCCCATTCTCCATAGGCGACCACTTCGTGATATCAATGCAGTCGAGCAGTCTGCATATAGATGTGGCATCCACCTGCGGTATTTGGTTATATTTATGATTGAGGTTTCTCAATGATTCTTCATTTGGCTACCAGTTTCCAACGCGTTCCTTACCGTCATATGTCTGATATAGCAGCGTTACTCTTACATGACACGTCACAATAGCAGTGTAACTCTTACATGACACGTCACACATCAACGTAATTTATATCTTAACCTTTTTTGTGGTACCTTGTGCAGTCCCTCCTAAACGTTCTCTCAGACTGGTCACATATCATTAGCTCGGCATTCCTGACCACAACAAATTTATAATAAGATCATTACGTAAATTGTTCAGAGGCTATAATCAGATACTTTCTGACAAAACAATAAGGCTGTATGTTCTGAGTCTCGGCCTATGAAAAAAGGGATACCTCAGCTGCTGTGACTCACTTTAAGATATAAAAAAGAGCTCTTCGAGAAATATTTCGGCATGTAATTGTGGTTGATCTGGACAGAAAGTGGCCATGATTTATCAATCCCTTACGTTCAATAGTTTGATTTGAATGTTCCTGTTGATGCAAACCTTGCATATTGTAGCTCATTGAGAGATTACGTGACTGACCAAAAACAATTACTATACCCTTAACAACAATCATTACATTGTCAGCCCCTATTTACCATGTTAAAATATGTTGCATAATGTTACCTCTTGTAGAGATTTTGAAATCGCCAATTTGACACCTTTGAAAAATAGATCGATCGATAGATGAATTAATAATGAATAAACAAACAAACAAAATAAATAAATAAATAAATAAATAAGTCAATGAATGATTGAATGAATAAACAAACAAACAAACAAACAAACAAACAAACAAACAAATAAATAAATAAATAAATAAATAAATAAATAAATAAATAAATAAATAAAAGCAAAAGACAAAACGAGAAAACAGAAAACCCAGAATTGTTTTTTTTATTTGTTTGTTTGTTGTTTGTTTTACGTACAGACGACAGAAAAAGAATTCGTTTAACATATTCTACTTTGAGAATGACAAAAGAATTTTTGCCGAATCTCTAAGAGGACTTCTCGTGTTCTAAGACCTGAATGGGTATGCTTTGATACGCTTGGTTTGGTAGCCACGGTGCATTGAAATGCGAGTGGTTCTGCATTGCAATATCAGTCAAAATGTCCCCCGTTAGCAATGTGACAGGCGCATTTTTATGTTTCGCTTCAGCACACAGGTGGTGACGGTTTTATTTTGTAAATGTCATTTATTCTCTTTTATGGTTGCTGAGAGTTAAGAGAGGAATCTTAAAAAGAGTGTTCGCTCGTTCCTGCAGACTTCAAACTACAATTTAAAACGAGGCTGCCGTGTGAAAGACGGATCATGCAGCGGAATCTTGGTTCCTACATAACACAGCAAGTGGACGTAGCTAAAGCAGAAGCTGAGAATAAGGACCAGGAAATCTCTTACACTTGTAAACTGATAGAATGACAAAAGAAATACCTATTATCAGTAAAATGATAGTCCTTATGCTAATACTAGATGCTTGACTGATATATCGCTACCATTTGATGTCACATTGCACGAGGGTGTCATTTAAGTTATAATATAAAGTTTGAATATTTTCTGCCACTGAGTGGTTCAGGCTATTGATTTGCATGAATATAGTTGCTAAAGAAAATCAATCATGAGTATTTTGCATTTGAAAAAAAAAACACAAAACAAATTTTGGACGTTCAGTAAAATAGCAGTGAATGTCAATGTATATGAAACAACCAAACTGTCCTATTTCCAAGAAAAATCAAGCAAGCATATTTTTCCAAAAACGCTGCAGTAGCCAAGTGACATTTCATGCCGACAGTCTTCGCTGATTTTCATCTCTCCCCATCTCACATGACTTACACTTTTGAATGGGGCCATTCAATAAGAGAGGAAATATTCTGGAAGTTACATTAACACTATCCGAACCTGGACCACAAGGACTTGCCAATGCCATACGCCAAAAGCTGCCATATGATTAACCCTTTGTCGCTACCCTGTACGACAAATTGACCCATTACAGCAACCCCTTCTGATATGACGGAAACGGGGGGGGGGGACGCTGATCCAGAAAAAGGAGATCCTGAAGAACCCTCAAATTTTAAAATGATAGCACTATCTATCTGTGTCACCTAAGGTCTTATATCGAATTCTTGTTGGCGAATTCGAAGATGATATGAAGCAAAATAATCTCGTAATAATCGACGTACCAAAAAGCATTCTTGAAAGGCAAAAACGGTTCCATTGACCATAGCCAGATAATCCAGGAAATAATCAGTCATGAAAAAAAGTAAACAAAAAAGAAGAAGAAGAAGAAGAAGAAGAAGATGAAGAAGAAGAAGAAGAAGAAGAAGAAGAAGAAGAAGAAGAAGAAGAAGAAGAAGAAGAAGAAGAAGAAGAAGAAGAAGAAGAAGAAGAAGAAGAAGAAGAAGAAGAAGAAGAAGAAGAAGAAAGAAAGAAAGAAAAGTACCTGTTTTATTGCACGGTTTGACCTGAAAGACGCCTTTGGATCCGTACTACATGTACATCAAATCATACACTGTACCTAAACAACAAATGCAATGCCGAAAGAGATTCGTTCACACATTAAAAATTTATATCCACCATATTCAGGACAGGCAGTTACCAAACCCAGGTCACCCGATAAATTCTACTTCCGGAAAAGAATCATTCAAGGAGATCCCCTCAGCCCACTTGTTTCAATGATTTTTTTAACCCTGTCATTCAGCATTTAAACATACAACACCAATTAACTACCATATAGAAGGTCAACATGTGACAATCGGTTGATTACAAACAACAGATTATCCCATCAACGTCCAATTAATAAGATTGAAGAAAACTCCCGCTCTATGGGACTTAAGCAAACACCAGTGAAGTGTTGATCCCTGTCCATATGTTTGGAAAAGTTAACATACATACATACATACATGCATGCATGCATGCATGCATGCATACATACATACATACATACATACATACATACATACATACATACATACATACATACATACATACATACATACATACATACATACATACATACATACATGCATACATACACACATGTGATTAATACTCGTCACCCGGAAAAAAAACTTAGACAAACCACTCATCCGGCAAGAATAAGAACTCCGCATATACCGCGATTAGGTGCTCTCACCAATACGTCCATAAAGAAATGGACTGGCCTCCTTTATATAGCACATAAACTTAATATAAATACAGCATCTGATTTATGCTCGGAGTGTCACACATTATATGTATATATATATATATATATATACCTCACGAACAAAGTGAGGTTCGGAAGTGACCGTTGTCTCAATATTCGGCTCAAACCAGACCTGGAATGGACTAAAAAAATCTAATATATCTCAATGTCACAAAATATGTCTCTACATACCTTCAGAAATGGAACCCCTTTCCAGCCGCAAACAGAAAGTAAAGAAATCTCTTTCACATTGTCTGTCTGACTTTTGGCTAAATTTTGACCGCACTCCAGCAGTTCAGGGACGATTTATGGGACTACTAAGTTTGAAAGAACATTAGATGGACTAGAAGGGTCAACACATTTTACAACTATTCTCACCCGACGTACTCAAACTCAACGCATACTGGATCTGATGTTTTCGGAAGACAGACGTGGATTCCATTCTTTTGAACTTTCCCTCTTTTCAGGAACTAACATTGAAAAAACTCCATACCTACAAAACCAATAAATACTCACCCTTTACACTGGAGACCGAGACAAATGGATCCAATGCTTTCTTCTACGCCATTGAAATTGGAGCTCGTGGATATATTACAAACGATAACAATAAAAGACTCACTGTAAGCAGTTGTACAGCCTTCCACGGAAAAGGCTAGCCTGCTGGGGAAACTTTCCACTTTTTCAATACCAAATCCGAGACTCTGATACGGGCCTGTGATTTTATACAATAATATCATACACTTACTGTACATCTGGCGGATGCAGGTTGACGTTTGCGGTAGCGGCTATCGATCTACCGACCCGCCGCATCTGCAAATCTAATCTGTGACAAATATAGGCCTTTATACATTTTAGAAACAGTTTTTTAGCTGTTTTTTATGTTAAAAATATTTGGGAGTTTGTAGTAACAGCCATTGCAATTATATATTTTATAACTGCATGACAAAAATATACCCATTTTTAAAATTTTGTTGTCGTTGCTATTGCTGTATTTGTTTGGTAAATTGTTAATTTATTTACTTATTTGTTTGTTCATTTGCTTATTTACTTACTTGTTAGTTTGTTTAAAACGCGAGATACTTCTAATCCATCCATCCATTCAGTCATCCATCCATCGCTTTATTTGTTTCTATTTATTTGTTTGTTTGTTTATTATTTATTTATTTATTTATTTATTTATTTATTTATTTATTTATTTATTTATTTATTTATGTATGTATGTATGTATGTATGAATGTATGTATGTATGTCTTTATTTATTTACTTATTTATTTATTTATTTATTTATTTATTTATTTATTTATTTATTTACTTATTTATTTATTTATTTATTTATTTATTTATTTATTTATTTATTTATTTATTTATTACCGATATATGATATTGCTCACGGACATTCGTTGCATGTGAATGATATTAAGGTTAACACCCACACACACACACACACAGACACACACACACACACACACACACACACATATATATATATATATATACATATATATATATATATATATATATATATATATATTTATACATATACATATATACATTATAGTCACGTTTCAAGATATATACTCCTTATAAAACAGAAGAAGAATCCTTCTTGTACAAAAAATCGTAAATGGCCATTATTATTTGTATATTTTAAATTTACTTACTGGAGCCGTAATATCAGATGATGGAACATATATATTAGACAATTAAAACAAACTGCTGTATTTAATACATTTCACACACAGATATATATATATATATATATATATATATATATATATATATATATATATATATATATATATATATATATATATATATATACATGTATATATATATATTTACATGCATACATACATACATACATACATACATACATACATACATACATACATGCATACAAAATTAGAATAATGAAGTATGTATGAGTAGTCTCAAAAATCTTGGATGTGCTCTTTTCTCTTGGCAGCCTGGTATTTTTCAATGATTAGATAATCCACGTGAAATATTTCCAGGCCATCAGTTCCCTTTTGCGGCTTTCAAAATTGCTTGGAAATATTATGCAGTTTTGGAAGTTTGAAACGCTACCTTTCATTTTCGTGTTGAGTTATTTATTGTGGAATAGCCTTGGGAACTAAAACGTGATGCATTAATGCCATCCGAATGGAAATTTGATCGCTGTTATTTACAAGTATATGGGACATTTCAGCGCAAATTCATTGTATCGCAGGGGATTCGAATCCAGACCTTTGACATTAGTGTCTCGCAAAAACGTCCACAGCTGTACCTAGCATTCAAATGGTT
>OZ026616.1:32539101-32576101 GCA_964020975.1 Hermodice carunculata | reverse complement strand
GAAGAAGAAGAAGAAGAAGAAGAAGAAGAAGAAGAAGAAAGAAAGGTACCTGTTTTATTGCACGGTTTGACCTGAAAGACGCCTTTGGATCCGGACTACATGTACATCAAATCATACACTGTACCTAAACAACAAATGCACTGCCGAAAGAGATTCGTTCACACATTAAAAATTTGTATCCACCATATTCAGGACAGGCAGTTACCAAACCCAGGTCACCCGATAAATTCTACTTCCGGAAAAGAATCATTCAAGGAGATCCCCTCAGCCCACTTGTTTCAATGATTTTTTTAACCCTGTCATTCAGCATTTAGACATACAACACCAATTAACTACAATATAGAAGGTCAACATGTGACAATCGGTTGATTACAAACAACAGATTATCCCATCAACGTCCAATAAATAAGATTGAAGAAAACTCCCGCTGTATGGGACTTAAGCAAACACCAGTGAAGTGTTGATCCCTGTCCATATGTTTGGAAAAGTTAAGATACATACATACATACATACATACATACATACATACATACATACATACATACATACATACACATGTGATTAATACTCGTCACCCGGAAAAAAAACTTAGACAAAACCACTCATCCGGCAAGAATAAGAACTCCGCATATACCGCGATTAGGTGCTCTCACCAATAAGTCCATAAAGAAATGGACTGGCCTCCCTTATATAGCACAAAAACTTAATATAAATACAGCATCTGATTTATGCTCGGAGTGTCACACATTATATGTATATATATATATATATATATATATATATATATATATATATATATATATACCTCACGAACAAAGTGAGATTCGGAAGTGACCGTTGTCTCAATATTCGGCTCAAACCAGACCTGGAATGGACTAAAAAAAATCTAATATATCTCAATTTCACAAAATATGTCTCTACATACCTTCAGAAATTGAACCCCTTTGCAGCCGCAAACAGAAAGTAAAGAAATCTCTTTCACATTGTCTGTCTGACTTTTGGCTAAATTTTGTCCGCACTCCAGCAGTTCAGGGACGATTTATGGGACTACTAGGTTTGAAAGAACATTAGATGGACTAGAAGGGGTCAACACATTTTACAACTATTCTCACCCGACGTACTCAAACTCAACGCATACTGGATCTGATGTTTTCGGAAGACAGACGTGGATTCCATACTTTTGAACTTTCCCTCTTTTCAGGAACTAACATTGAAAAAACTCCATACCTACAAAACCAATAAATACTCACCCTTTACACTGGAGACCGAGACAAATGGATCCAATGCTTTCTTCTACGCCATTGAAATTGGAGCTCGTGGATATATTACAAACGATAACAATAAAAGACTCACTGTAAGCAGTTGTACAGCCTTCCACGGAAAAGGCTAGCCTGCTGGGGAAACTTTCCACTTTTTCAATACCAAATCCGAGACTCTGATACGGGCCTGTGATTTTATACAATAATATCATACACTTACTGTACATCTGGCGGATGCAGGTTGACGTTTGCGGTAGCGGCTATCGATCTACCGACCCGCCGCATCTGCAAATCTAATCTGTGATAAATATGGGCCTTTATATTAAAAACAGGGTTTTTTTAGCTGTTTTTTATGTTAAAAATATTTGGGAGTTTGTAGTAACAGCCATTGCAATTATATATTTTATAACTTCATGACAAAAATGTACCCATTTTTTAAAATTCTGTTGTCGTTGCTATTGCTGTATATGTTTGGTAAATTGTTAATTTATTTACTTATTTGTTTGTTCATTTGCTTATTTATTTACTTGTTAGGTTGTTTAAAACGGGAGATACTTCTAATCCATCCATCCATTCAGTCATCCATCCATCCATCCATCGCTTTATTTGCTTCTATTTATTTATTTATTTATTTATTTATTTATTTATTTATTTATTTATTTATTTATTTATTTATTTATTTATTTATTTATTTATTTATTTATTTATTACTATTACCGATATATGATATTGCTCACGGACATTCGTTGCATGTAAATGATATTAAGCTTAACATCCACACACACACACACACACACACACACACACATATATATATATATATATTTATATATATATATATATATATATATATATATATATATATATATATATATATATATATATATATATATATATATATATATACATATACATATATACATTATAGTCACGTTTCAAGATATTATATACTCCTTATCAAACAGAAGAAGAATCCTTCTTGTACAAAAAATCGTAAATGGCCATTCGTATTTGTATATTTTAAATTTACTTACTGGAGCCGTAATATCAGATGATGGAACGTACATATTAGACAATTAAAACAAACTGCTGTATTAAATACATTTCACACACAGATATGTATATATATATATATATATATATATATATATATATATATATATATATATATATATATATATATATATATATATATATATATATATATATGTATATATATTTACATGCATACATACATACATACATACATACATACATACATACATGCATACAAAATTAGAATAATGAAGTATGTATGAGTAGTCTCAAAAATCTTGGATGTGCTCTTTTCTCTTGGCAGCCTGGTATTTTTTAATGATTAGATAATCCACGTGAAATATTTCCAGGCCATCAATTCCCTTTTGCGGCCTTCAAAATTGCTTGGAAATATTATGCAGTTTTGGAAGTTTGAAACGCTACCTTTCATTTTCGTGTTAAGTTATTTATTGTGGAATAGCCTTGGGAACTAAAACGTGATGCATTAATGCCATCCGAATGGAAATTTGATCGCTGTTATTTACAAGTATATGGGACATTTCAGCGCAAATTCATTGTATCGCAGGGGATTCGAATCCTGACTTTTGACATTAGTGTCTCGCAAAAACGTCCACAGCTGTAGCTAGCATTCAAATGGTTGCTCCAAAATTCAGGACATGTAATTGTATAAGAAACACAATATTTGTATTTGCAGAATAATAAATATTCAGATGTAAAATATTTTGTTATTCCTTTTGATACATTCCATTCTCCACTACGATTTGTATTTATATCGAATTTGAGAAAACAAACACACCAAAAATAAAAACAAACGAATAAATAAATGAAAAAAAAATAAATAAACAAGAATAACAATTTTAACATAATATTACTTTTGAACATATCTTTAAATGTCAACCCGTCTCAGCAAAATACATAAGATCTTAAAATCATGTTTATCCAACGTATACAGGTGACTCATTTGTAAAGACAATGCTTTTTTAAGATCGCCCACTGCCTTCCAGCAATTTCTCACATGATTACAAACGTATTAGAATGGATTTACACGATGAACTTTGCATTGTTACACGCAAGTGCCCGAGGTTTGTGGTTATGTTTCAGGTGGACAAGTATTGAGCTACATTAAAAGCAGCATACAATGGCTTTCGGTATTCACATCCATGAACCTTGCCAATTCATCCAAACTTTTATTATGTCAAAGTATTAGCAATTTCTTTCATACGCGGTTTAGCTCAAAATCCAAATGTGGTTCCACGTTTTGCTTTGAAATAAATCTTTAAGATATTCGTTCTAAATCCCAATGAACTCTTTCGAGTGAATGCAAATTATCAACCTTTCCAAGTATATTTACATAATTTATGCACAATACCATCAAAGGATGCACACAGATAACGTTCACAATGCTGTCTGTGCATAGCATTTGAAGTTAATTCTGCAAAAGAGCTAATGGTTACACTTTCAAAACCGTTTTAAGTGTGCTATGCGCTAAGTAACCTGTACTACAATTCAGCACAAAAACCAGTACATAATTTGTTTCTTTTCACGTGGTCATATTAAATGAAAATTGGAGGAAGGAGTCGTACATGCTTTGCAGCATTTAGACGTGCCCTAATGCCCTTAAAACAACTGCAACGGACATATATAACCAAACGTGTAGGTATCAGTATTTTCCATCAATTCATGCTGAACGTGAGACATATCATTCACAAGGAAATTCAATATTACTGAAAAAGGCAGTTGGATACACCAACATACCCATACCTCACGGATAAAGATTTTAGATAGCATTTCACACTTGCAGAATAATTCCATACCTACTTTTTCCACATGTAACAAAACATACTTTGGAAGATATTTAAGTGCAAATATATCTATATATCCATGGCTGCTTTAGGGAAAACCAGCATTAGAGTTCTTTTGTCAGTAATGAATATATTATTTTTTATCTTCTGAGGACACCGCTGAAAGCTTAAAGTCTCAAGCTGTCCATATATATATATATATATATATATATATATATATATATATATATATATATATATATATATATATATATATATATATATATATATATATATATAATGCGCGTGTTCTTCATCTTAATGCATATTGAGACTCCCCATTTGCACAAACAAAAGTAAGCGTTGCCAAATAAATTGATGCCTGCATTGCCTTATTTTTCTATGCACAGTATGTCAAAACTACCATGGCTATATGCAGCCCCAAAATTCACACTTTTTTTCAGCACAAATGTGTATTAAATATTAAAGCAAAACACCAAAATCACAACATCTTCCTCACGTGCGTGGTGGCACTTATTAATGAAATAATCGTGAAAAATAGGGGTCGTTTTGGATTAACGTATAATTCATTTTATTATGGGATTGCTGTAGATTATATGGATTGCTAAATACCGAGTAATCAAAAGCCCAACTTAGTTTCTTACTTCATTCCCTGGGTCGATTTATATCAAAATATATAACAAATCTAAACCTTTCTGAATATCTGGTGGTACCCACTTTATTTTTGAAAAAAAGAAAAGAAACAAGAAGAAAACTGCGCTGAATTTGGAATTTGGAAAGTTTATATAATGCAGACAATTCTGAAGTTGATATTCAGCAGCTAAAAGTGTAGAACCCGATGTTTGTTCTGTCAAATGATACGTTTTGTAGTTCAGAGAGTATGAGACAGCCGGTAGGAGAATTTTCAGATCATCAGGAGAGAGAGATTTGTCGCCTTTAATCAGGTCTAGTAGATAGTTCAGACTAGTACATAGTCCAGCCGACTTGAGATCATGTAATAGTCTATATCTCGGTTAGTTCTAAATTCGCCTAAAGGTGGTGCTGCGCATCCTGTTTATGGTTGACCGCCGACATATTGTGGTCACTTTCCATGACCCTTACTTTTTCTCCATAGATTGACATGGGGAATTAGCAGATATACATTTAATCTCTCTATCTCTTTTTTTTCAAATAAGCATTGAACTTTCATTTTAGTACACCTGGATGTATTTGAAAGATGACAATATGTACTTCAAGTAGATAAGATGGTAATTTAAAAAATCATCGTTGTATGCAGGGTGAAACTTAAAGGTTCACTCTAATGCTTTGCTGACCCACCTGACATCAAATCACATGGGTTGCCAGGTGTCACAAACATACACCATATAAACAAAAGGCTGTGTGTCAAAAAATTAAATCAACCTAGATCACCCCTATTCTAATATAATAGCACTCGACACAAATGCCTAGCCTGCAGATATAATTAATAAGCTACCGCACACCGCCCTGTCCAGTTAGAGTAAAAACGATACCTCTTCAGCCTTTACGTACGGACACCCAGAAAAGTCACCCATATAGTAAAGGTTATATATTCACTCTTGGTGGTGGCTTCATATTTGCTTTAAGCGGGAACAAACAGGAGCGCGGATCAACTGCTGTTTAAAATGGCATAGCTTGTAAGTCATTTCAGGGAGGGTTTTTTTTGTCGATAGATACAGTCTACACAAGACTTATCCCAAACCAGCCGTAAATCCCCATGTAAATAGAAGTATCTCCCGTTTAAAACCCGGTCACGATTAACTCCTCCAAACGTTTACCTTGTTTTGTGACACTGTTATATGTACACTACGAAAACAAGTACACAATACCCATTTTTTTAGATACAGTTACTCCTGAAACAATTATGTAATTTCCACACTAGGAATTATGAAGAAATATGTAAAAAACAGGATCTTGCATGAAATCGGTTCAACTAAAGCGATAAAAAAATAATAACAAAGGCAGTAAATTTGCGCATTACAACCCAGCATGTGTCCCACTCAATAGTCCTGGTATGATTTGGTGGCATTGACAAAAATTGCGAACAAACCAATTGAATCGCTAGGCGTAAACAAATTGAATGATTGTATAAAACACACACACACAAACACACACACACACACACACACACACACACACAGAGGATGTGGCAAGGAAATGGTTTAACTGCGTTGCTACGCAGATCACTTAATTAAGATGATAAATTTCCACATAACAGTCCCACGCGTATCACACTTAATAGTTTTGACATGATTCGATGTCAGAAAAAAATAATTACAGACAAACCAACGGAATCGCCAGGTTTAAACAAATCAGCCTGCCTTTGTTTGTGTATGAGATTTAGACGAACGGTTGGCATGAATGCCAGTTGACGAAAATTATTGCAGCTCACACAATCCAGCATGATATAGCATAGAGTTCCTTCTGCCTGGCGTGCATGGCACCACCCAAGCTGCTACATTTAATAAAGATATATTTTGAGCAGCAAAAACATGAAAGAACATCTTAGAATTAACACTTCGATATCCATACTTCATCAAATATTTCCGAATCAATATGCCTAATGTTTAATGTATATATATATATATATATATATATATATATATATATATATATGTGTGTGTGTGTGTATGTGTGTGTGTGTGTGTGTGTGTGTGTGTGTGTGTGTGTGTGTGTGTGTGTGTGTGTGTGTGTGTGTGTATACATGTAGTATATGACAGTAAATCATAGTAAATCTGGCAAACGTGGAAAATCGTATCCATGTGCTTGATTTTGCTCATACGTGATAATGCAAGGCGGTCTCTACGATACAGGTGTATCTTAATTCAAGTTTTATGGTGGACATTGTATATTGCTATTGGGGAATATTGTTCATATTCGGCAAGGAAAATATTTTTTTATCATTTATTCATTAAAATGGCATCCTGTGACGCATGCTTAATCCGGGTATTTAGAAACATCATGGAAATAGAAATAGGCATCTAAAAACAATCAAAAACCTTTCCCATATTATTATATGTTGAGACCGTCCATGTAACAAGAATTACGTTGTTCACTTTGGACGTTTTCTGTTGTACAGATTCATTTTAATTAATTGTACGGAATAATTGCTAAGTATAACCTGGGTGATACGAATAAGATGGTAAATAATGTTCTTGTAATGCATATATCCAACTAAATCTTTCCGTCATTTTGACAAACTTTTAGACCCAGAAATGCTGATACACTACCACGTTCTTTCATTTCAAAGTGAATATTTGGTTCCAGCTGATCTAAAATTTGACGAAAATCACGTAAATCGGCCAGCGGTTTTGTCCACACAATGAAACAATCATCTTCGTAAATTATCCTGTTCCTTTTTAAAAAACGTGGAAAAAAATTCTGATGTATGTCTCAGTTTTTCTTACGATTACACCTCTAAATATCCTAGATTGACCATTGCATAAGTGGCGCACAGTTAGTTCCCAATGCGCACCCATTCTTCTGACATATGTGGTATTCTACTTCACATTTGAACACGCTATCTCCAATATTCATGAAAGTCCTTACGCAATAAATTCTCTCGGAAAACGCAGATTTTTTTGTATCAGGATATTTGTTTAGTACAAAATTCAACTGCGCGCATTCCTAACTTATGTCATATATTACTTTACAGATTCATCACATCAAAACTGATTGAATAAGGATCCTTGACTTGTTCTCGTGATATTTTGTTGATGAAGTCAATATTGTCGCACACGTAACTGTCGACATGTAATAAATATAACTTTGAAATCTCACCCATGAGTTCAATAAGCCTACTCGTGTTTTATGTAGGTCCTGCAATGACTAGTCGGGATTTTGAATTCCTACATCCAATAATGAGCACATATTCACTTTCTTATCCTTAATGGCTTACTTGAATAATATCGGACTTGTGAAAACTGAATGCGTGTATGTGTATGTGCATGCGCATATTTATTTGTATGTCTATGTTTATGCGCATACATATATATGCATGTGTAAATGTATGTGTGTCTGTATGCGTTTTCGTGTAAATGCATATTTAAATACACACCTAACCAAACCCTGTAGAGCTAGCATATATGCAATGGACATCGTTTTGTGTGTGTGTGTGTGTGTGTGTGTGTGCTTTTTTTTCGCTTTCTTTGTTTTTGCTCTTGTTGTTTTTTTGTAAGTATTGAGAAAGAAATATAAAGGATTTAAAAATGTTCTGTTAAAATTGTTAAAGCATTGACACGAGTTATGTCAGTGTCAAAGTTACTGAATCTTATATACTACTTGCAAATAATTTACTGGTCTTCATTTTGAAAATGGGACCACCTCATTGAAATCGAATAAATTGACAAGATTCAGTTAGCATTCTGTGACAGTGATTCTGTACGTAATGCCCACATGTGATTATTTTTCAGTTGATGCAAAGAGCATTAATAATTCATCCCAAAATGACAAAACACAACTCTATTAAATAATTAAAGTGAACAGGCGTCCAAAGGTGTACCTGGTGTATACCTTCATCAGAAGTCATCGCCATGATACGTTGCTCCTTCCCCCACACCACTGTGATCTGAATCCCATTGAGCTGATCCCGGGTGATGTCAAAGGGCAAATCAGCAGGGAGAACAGTATATTTGAGCTTAAAAGACGTGGAAGTGTTAGCACACAAAGCATTGAACAGCAACACTCCTGAAAGCTGGAAAAACTTGTGTTCACCATGTAGTTAACGCCATGGGAGCAGGAATATTTACAGAATGATGTAATTAACACAGTTTACATGAACCATTTCATCATACACATCGGTGGCGAATCTGACTCTGATGCAGATGATGAGGACGAATCTACTATGGACCAGGTGTGCCTTGTTTGTGTTTTGAACATAACAAAGTCTACTTAGGAGATCACACTTGTACATAGTCGTAGTAGTAGTTTATTGACATAATTTGTCCAATATGATATAAAAGTGATAGACATATCACAAGATCACAGTTACAATGTATATTTTAACACTGTAAGAAATGAAAAAGGGAGGGAGTGAGGAAGGGAAACAAATCATGCCCGATACTTGCCACCATGCAGCCAGTGATTATACATGCTTTTTGTAGTCCTGGGCATACCAGCAATGTTGACAAGAGAGATTACATTTGAAGCTGTACAGCCACAAATAAATTACCATGCTCTTTTTGTCAGAGGTATCAAGTGACCCTTCAAATTCATTTGTTTCTTTTTACATGTTCACGTCACTTGGGTTCAATGTTGGGCTGCTTTTGGAATGCTGAAATGCCCCCTGATAACCTGAACAAGATACCTAGTACACATGCATTGCTTCTTGAGTGGGTGAAGTCTTTTGCATAACAAAGTAGCACCCACGGCTGTGTTTCTGTTTTGCAGTTCAATTAACCGACATTTACCCCTTCAAAAATGTGTGTAATTGTGGTGTGGGCTATCAAGATTTACTATGGGAAGTATGTGCTATATTACTATCTGTTCGTACATAAATGATGAAATTTTCAAAAGATGGAGGTATACAATATGATAACACTCCATGGAGTTTGTCTATTTATTATCAGTAGATCTTCAGATAAAGTGCGATATAGGTGTTCATACACCTGACTTAGGTGGACTTATAGTTCCTGTTTATACAGCATGAAGGTCTATTTCAGAAGTGAAGAAATTTATCTACAATACAAGTATTGACGTAGTTCATATTTGTTGAAAAGCATACTTTTCAAGTGTCACAGAATAGACAGTTACAATCTCCGTCAAAACGGGTAAAAGGCTCCGAAACATGTTGAGTAGTTACCCGCTGAAGACCCTTTAATTTATTTGGGCTGATACAGCCTATGTCAAAATTTTACAGAGGAACGTGTGCAATATAGACAATAGTAATTCCATATGTTTACAGGTTAGACAGGGACAGGTTAGCTTATGGATAGTAAAGAGTTCGAACTGCGGAATAGGATATTGACTACTAGGAAGTGGTTCTGGGCAAAAAGACACAAATACAATTACAGTTTTAAAAAACCTAACGGCTGCTTTCTATACATATTTCCTATTTCTTGTACTAGATTATATTCGTGGTCAGAAAATTCTAAAATGTGTCGTGACCATGATGTTCAATGATCTTGTTAGGTGCAATAAGAAGAAATATGTATCTACAGTTATTAGATTTTATTGCTTTTACTTATGCGCAAGCGTGACTTGTGTAGTTTCCTACGGGGGCATTAATTTTCGAGCGGTCCATTTGTTGATATTTTGAACCTTCTCATGGTCTGTGAAATAATTGGAGCTCTCGAAGTTATTCAGATCCTATTCCGTCCGTATCTGTTGCTTTATTTCGTGACACATTCGTCAGTTCTATGGAGAGAAAAGAAATAGGATTATTTTGTTAAATCTAAGGAAAGTATTTGACATGAATGACCATCGAGTATCAAAGAGTATATGTGGAAAAGAAGAAAAAAAAGAGACAAATACCACAGTTGTCACATCACACCAACTTTCTTGCACAGGTACCTAACAGACAGAGACACAAATACTGTTATTAAAGAGCAGTGTTTCCGGGCCTCTGATACTTGTCCTTGGACCGCTTTTATTCACCATGTTTAAGAATGGCATGCGGTCATGCACAAAGCATTATTTTAGATGCTTGAAATGGTAATAATACATGTTAAAATTCGGTGCGTAAAATCGGCCTAACTGCCAGTCCCCCCCCCCCCCCCCGCCTCAACGGGTTGCGTACATTGTCATCGAAACCCTTTGGTTCATATAAAATTCGCAATAGGCAGTGATGGGAAAGTGCATCCGGATTCGGGACAAAAAGGCACCTTGGCGGCCTGTTTGGCTACTCGTGCACTCACGAAAAATAATTGTTGTGTTTTAAACCAAGTATTTTTTTCTGATGAAACACTGTATGCAAATGGTTCAAATTATAAATTGTGATCCGTTTCTCATATTCATCATGCTTTTTGCCCCATTTCCAGTAGCACGACCGCAATTATATCTGTATTGGTATCTACCTTGTACGTTTTGCAATTTGCCGATTTCTCATTCATGTGATTCTGTCCTTTTGCTTTCCTCAATGCCAAAGATGAATTCATATCATGGATGGTCCAATAACTTAAATCACCTGCAAATATATCTGCCTGGGGCAGTCACGTGATAGTAATAATATCCATATGCGATTAAGAAGTACGCATTCACTATGGCATACCTCATTACCCTTTTATTCTGTCAATGATGTCTTGCTTTTTCAAAAGCTCTCGTTCGTGTGGCTTTGCCAATCTATCTGTCTTCGTGCAGTGATGTCCTCTCTGGGTACCGGTGTCTTCTTGTTGTATATCGTCCTCATCTTTCTTACATTTTCATGTGCCAAACGGATTGATATAGGGATATGCCCTTTTTCCCAATCGCCTTTTTCAAACAAAAATATGTTTAAACCAAATACATCTTAATTGAAACTCAACGAAAAACTCAGATTGAAACTCACGTTTGGTTCTACCTTTTCAAAACAACATCGTATCGGCAAGACTGAAGGAAGTATACACTGTTTAATCCTAAGTTCTACATATGATTTTATACATATATATATATATATATATATATATATATATATATATATATATATACATATACATACATACATATAACATACATACACACACATTTATATATACATATGTATATATATATACATATGTATATATATATACATATGTATATATATATATATATATATATATATATATATATATATATATATATATATATATATATATATATATATATATATATATATATATATATATATATATATATATATATATATATATATATGCTAATCCTTGGGCTGTGTTGTGTTCCACTCTGTTCAATTTATGGAAACTCTGTCAATATATAACTGTAATATACATAATATGAACGTTTTCCTCCCTCCCAAATCTGGGGGCAAAAATAATAATAATCATCATCATCATCATTATTAACGTCTTGACGAGGGGCATACGCATTGCTCTCGGGAATATGAATTTATTTGAGGCGAATTATTCAATTCGTGCGCGTTATTGTCCAACCTCAACATCTCGGACTATACGAACGTGCGTAATGTATTTCTATTAAGTTTGCGCAGGGAGGGGCTGATCAGTCCACCTTGCAGATGTAGCGAAGAGCATACTGGTGACTCTGGGACCACGCCACACTATTATCTTTGATCAATTTTGCAAACTGAGCCTAGCTAAAATATGACCAAGACAATAGGCTTCTAATTTCAAATGTTAATGGACGCAAATAAACGGACACGACAAAGTCCTGGGTATCATTCATATAGCTCAATGGCCAGGAAGGATTGACTGACAGGTGAGCGCGTGGCGGCGGGGAGGAAATATTCTGTCCGGCTCTCATTCAATATCAATTAAGGTGTACATGTTAAATGGACGGGACGCTCCGTTGCCTTTTATTCCCTTTGCAACATTGATTGCAAATAAAGCAGGGGTCCCGCTCTATGGTAAGTAAATATTGAACTTTCAAAACAGTGCTATTGATCCCCCGTGTGTGCATGTACTGGATACGGTTGTTGGTATTGTATATCTAAAGCGTAAATGTATTTGTTTGTAATAGTCAATATGTGACATCGATAATTAAGTTGTCTCATATTTGTTGCGAGTGCGTTTATGGTATATATGCACGATTTGGTCACAAGCGTTAAATCATATTAGACGCATGTCCCCTTAATTTTATTACTCGCGTTGCAATGAAGTCTATTTTGTTCTTATTGTCGTTAAAGAGTATTTCACTGTGTCATTGCGTAAACATGAAATAGGTTATGGAATAATGCTATCAAGGACGGCTATAATCAAATTCGATTTGAATGTAAACCCCCACTGGCGGCGTTTTAAAGTTTACAGCCGCCCTTTGTACTCAATTCCCAAGATACTTAATGTTTGCCTCGTTTTGGTATCATAATGATAATGTGCCCCAATTGCACTTGCTCTAAGCACAATACGATCAGACACAATTTCACAAGCTTACTCACATTATAAATACTAAGTACATACTAAATAATATAAAACATGGGGAAAAAAAGGAACCAAAACAACTTAATAGAAAACCAAAATCAATACATCGTCACGCAGACCCAATACTTCTTACTTAAGAAATACAAAAAAGTTCCGACCCCTGTTATCAAGCAAATGCAGATATAGTGTGCTGACCGTTGACTGGGAAACATTCAGAGTTAGCTTACACAATCGACATATTTTCTACAATTATGCGTGTGAGTGAAACATTTTGTAACCAGATAAACAAAATCCAATTTAGTTTGGGAACACCTAGCCTGAGCACCACTGCGTTCATACGTCAACCCTCCTTGCCTTGAAAGGCCGAATTTAAGATTGAGATAGCAGCTATGCCGGTGAGGCTGGGCTCTTCAGCGCCCAATCCACGCTGAGGAAAACTACTTATATGAGGCGTAGGAACGTGGAAGGTTGCATTTGCAGGCTTCATTATGTTGTTTTCCATACTATTCAAGTCAATCAAATATCTTGAAGCAGACATCATTTGACCACCAGCCGATTTATGGTTAGTTTACAGAGCAGAGCAGTTTTGTGGTCAGTCTTCATTCGTACTAAACACAGACCTTCATGTAACTGTTAAATTTTTTAAAGCAAAGTTTGGTTTTGAAAGGTATCTCGTTCAAAGCATTGCA
Source organism: Hermodice carunculata (assembly GCA_964020975.1). NCBI lineage: Eukaryota > Metazoa > Annelida > Polychaeta > Eunicida > Amphinomidae > Hermodice > Hermodice carunculata. Next base: position 32,562,290 of record OZ026616.1, on the reverse strand, counting down.
ACGACAGAATCACCTTGGCAAACAAATGTTTTAATCATATGTTACTGCTTCTCTATTTTTTTTTAAAATCTCGATATAAAAGACGGGTTCATATGGGGACAACCCTATTTCCCGGTTATTTAATAAAATGCGTTCAAACCAAACCATATGTTACTGCATGGATGTTTCTACAACATTGGTTACTGGTAGCCAGATGGCTGCATCAAAGTATTGGTGGAGAGAGAACTGCACTGTTAGTAAAGACAAAGATTTAGGAGATTATGTGTCGTTGCATGTAAGAACGTACAACATTGTCTCTTATGCGGCAATATACATCAGCTATTCTAAAGAACAACATTGTCTTTTCATTTGAACAGCTGCTGTCGAATAATTACTTGTCTGAGAAAAAAATGGTGGCATTTATTAAATGTGTTTTTTTCAGTAAATAAAACGTGTCGCTGAAATCAATGCGTCCTGTTTATCGGACATAATTACTCTCTCTCTCTCTCTCTCTCTCTCTCTCTCTCTCTCTCTCTCTCTCTCTCTCTCTCTCTCTCTCTCTCTCTCTCTCTCTCTCTCTCTCTCTCTCTCTCTCTCTCTCTCTCTCTCTCTCTCTCTCTCTCTCTCTCTCTCTCTCTCTCTCTCTCTCTCTCTCTCTCTCTCTCTCTGAGATCGCATGCGCGGCATGGTCGATGGAAAGGACAGCTCCAAGCACAGTTATGTTAAAGATAGCCTTATCGTCTCTCAAAGCCCTGCCCTTGAATTCTCATAACTTCATGGTAAATGATCTAAATTTTGTTATTTGGACACGTTAGCTCTGATATATCGACAGTCATGTTTGTCCTTTTTTTTTTTTTTTAGATATCTTTGCACTGTCTTTATCCTTCTTCTATACTTAATACTTTAGAACTTCAAACTTCGCAGATAACCTATTCTGTATACAAAATATATTTGAACTGCCTTGCAGTTCTTTAATAGCCTAGTTTAAACTGAAATGTTTGATTTGAACATATTTTATTCTTTCGAAAGCGATCAGGGAACAGGGAAACCCTATATCAACCCCTCTCGCAGAGAAAAGGACAACGGATAAACAGGACGTACGCGTCAACACAGAAACATACAAAAGAATGACAACCGAAATGTTTAGTTCGGTACGCAATAATGAACTAAACTCCTGTTTTGGCGGTACGAATAAAAAAGCGCGTATAGTTTTTCTGCGCATTGCGCTGGGCGCATTGGATTATGGGTTCAGTGTTCAGGGGGGTTAAATACCTGAATCTTCAATGTCTGTTCACTGTCTGCCTAAGGAAATAAATTCAGGCGGCACAGAGAACCTACTGTATATACAAAATATATTTGAACTGCCTGGTTGTTCTTCAACAGCCTAGACTGAACTGTGCATACAGACGGCCAAGTAAGCGTGAATCGCATTCTAACTGGTACGTTTAACTTCACAACTTTCACGAGGTCAATTTGGGTAACTGTTCATCGTTTGGGGACCATAGACTATCGGGTAGGATGGAATCTTGTTTCCGTTCAGTCAAATGAAACGCCTCTCCTCGGCGTCACTGCTTCGCTTGCCATACAATTTGGATATATCTGTTTGCGTATTCGTTTTTATTTTCTTTTCTCTTCCCCCCCCCCCCTTTTTTTTTTTTTTTCTTTAAACCCTGGCTCGGCTTAGAATGCGCGCATTGGTGAGGCCTACCGATATTTCCCGCCAGGTGGTTGGTGTGGAAGGTGTAAATTCGAGACGCGGCCGTTCCGTGGTTACAAAACAAATTATCTGTGACCAATCAATCCGGAAATAATGCTGAGTAAAACTCTGTGGTGAAGATAATGTCTAGATACAGCAGAAATATTCTCTCTCATAGGACACGCCAACTAGATGGAAAGTGGGAGATAGGACACACCTTATTTTAAAAAATTAGTGTCCTTCATTAAAAATTGAAAAAAAAATAAATAAAAAAATCGCTTTTTACATCGGTCCAGTCATTCATTGGGACAAATAGTGTAAAAACGCGCCACAAGGCTGGAATATGTGCAAATAAGGTAGAGAGAAAAAATGGTAAAGCGATTTTTTTCTTTGTGAAGCTTCACTGATGCAATCAACCTGACGACTTTTTTGCTGATATCAATTTGGCACCGCTCCGATTTTCTATTTTTTTTTTTATTTTGTACTCAAATGAAAAAACGGTCCCTAATTCTGGCACCTAGTGTGATGAAACTAAAAGCCCTTATTGACCCATTCTAATTTATACATGAATACATGGAAGCTGTTTCGCCGATTTTACAGGTCCTATCATCAGACGATATAGACTTTAAAAATATCGTATGAATGATGTGTCAAAAACAGGTGCCCAATTTACAGTAGGTGACCCGCCCGTTACACACACAAACACTCCAAAATCCCCAGACTAACATTTTAACTCCCAGTGTACTCATAAAATTATATCATGTATTTAGGACTAGATGCGTACACAGATGAAATAGGGGTGGGTCGAGGATTCTGCGCTCTATTAAGTTCTTATGGTTATAGCCATATCCATGACTTGAATGCTAGAAAACTGTTGTATTTGGAACTGATGACGCGAATAATTAGGCCTACGTGACTTTGATAGCGCTAACGAAATTGTGAGTTGGTACATAGCAATTACAAGCTACTTGTCTTCTAATTACCATATATCATCAGTTAACGATGACCGGGAGCAACAACAATCTCTATATGGCACAAAGAATGAAACTTCGCTCAAACTGACTGGCTTTCGTAAATAAAAGACATAAAGTTGAACTGTAACTGCAGTGATATGCGAAAATTAGCTTCGGAATTTCAAAAATGAAACACAGCTGTGTACAACAGAAATTATTGAATAGGTCATGGACGTGTTATAGACAGGTCCCCGAATAGGTAAGTCGCGGGCGTGCTCCATATAATGTAAATAATTCCAAGGCCATCCATCCTTGTATCCAACATTTGAAAAAATCACACAAGGCTATGACCAGCTACTGCTGCAGAAACCTGCATGTATGTATAGATTGTCTTAAATGGGCACGCGAACTTGCTCACATGCAAAACTGCAAAGTGCTCACAAAACACCGTAATGAACCCTTTCATCCTCATGCCCTGCAACATGCCCCATTTGCCTTTTCGCGTTAACAGCTGGAGAGCGTTATAAGATTTTGTTGAATATATGCCTTTGTCCGCTAAGGTTCCTTGGGTGCACCCTATGTCATGGCAGACAGTATTCATCGGTTTTCGCATATTTCGATTTAGACGAGCACGACTACAAAAAGAGCAAGAGAAAAACAGAGCGCAAACAGTTTCGATGGCTTAATGACACGCCTTGGTGTTTTTTGTCCTAAGTGTATACACATCATAAATCAATGTACCTACCTCCGAGACGTTAATTGACGATATCATATGTCCGTTTGGGCTGGAAGTTAATATCATAGAGTTGTTTATCCCAAAACCAACGTAGATATCCATTGGTACTGAGCAGGGGGCTGTTTTGGGGGTTACAATTGAAAATAAGTCTTCCATTGCATATCACCTATGGCATACTTACGGTGAAAAATCTTAGCAGTCTGGACACCATGCAGAACAAGCCTCTCTGGCTTTCAAAGAAGAATTTCTTTCCTTGGGCCAACGGGCGAAATTACAAAGCATGAAATGCTGTATTTCACGCCTTCTCCGGCAGTGATGCTGCTTTCAGCCACGGAGTACTTGTGACATATTTTGCAACACTTAGGCCCATGAATACGGTCGAGTGAATGAGGTTTTGTAACCCAACTGTGAGTATTTTGTACAAACAAAGAAAAAAATCTGGTCTTGTTTACTTGTTTTACTTGCGTTTGTTGCGGGTACAATGCGCGTTTCTGTGCTTATATTTGCTTCAATATATGAAGGAAAAGATACCCACTTAAAAATGTTGTGTGCCAAAGTAAAGGGACTATATAAGAGTGTTGCAAGGGCGCATATAACAATTCAATAATAAGGGAAGTTCTTTTGAAAGATCGCAAAGCCCATTTACTGTTCTAGCTACGATGGTCAAGTATAAGGAACAGGATTTACTGAAAATGGCTGCGTTTATCCCTATATTCTCTCTTGTTGGAGTAATGAAAAATTATACCAAACTAAGAGGAGTTTTCACGCCCCGCTGGAGAAGTGACATGTTACCAGTAAATTGAGACTGCAAATCCTATAAAGCAGAGTATATACAAGGCTTCTAATAAAAAACTCCCCCGGATATTGAAAATAGGCCTTCAACACACGAAGCAGTGAATTTTTATACCTCTAGTGCGTGACCATTGGGCATTGACTTTACACAAAGCTGCAAAATAGTTGTAGGAGGTATACGACTTTCACATGCAGATTATACCACCTCTCATTCTTATGTATTTAACTACACTAAAGCCCAGCTTTTCAATATCCAGTCCATATATGTCACCCTGCATCATTCATGAAACATTACAAACATCTATATATTATTCACATAAGATATTTCAATGTGCACTATTATCATGTGCTGAATAGATAGACGGCTGACTGCTCATATTCAACGTCTTGGGTCGGGACTTTACGGACTACTTTAACCGCAAAGCAAAATTGACTGTTCCGGTGCACCGAGACCGTCAATCTTGCTTATTGGCTACATGTACACATATTATTTGCTGTTAGGATTCCAGAGTCAAAGTTGTCGTAAAAATTCCCTTTTGTTTAAGCACCACTATGCCACTGTTTCCAGACCCCCCCCCCCCCCCAAAAAAAAATCAAATAATAAAATAAAATAAAGTAAGATGAAATAAAATAAAAAAGAAAAGAAAAGAAAAACAATGAAAAATAATAAATAAATGAAATAAAAAAATGAATAAAATGATCCACGTAAAACCTCAACTCATAACGTTTTGCGCTGAAAGTGTGCTGTAGAGAGCTGTGTAAACTGTCTTAATCTTGTTACTAAAAGGGTTCGGCCCTATGATTTTTCCACTGCATATGAACATACCTCATTCAATAACTCATTGTTACCACTTTAGCGTAAAAGACCCCTTTATTACTGCCATACATTAATTTATTGCTGGTTATACTTTGTTGAAGGCCACTTGCGTTTGTGAGAAAGTTCCTAGCCTTAAAACTTCTGAGTAGTGATGTCTTGTCAGATCTGGTAGCTTGGGGATGGGTAAAAAGAGTAAATCCTCATTTGACGCTTTCATTCATGAAAAAGTGTCCTAAAATATATAAAATATAGACGCAGAAAAGCGAGTTTCTAAACGCTCTCATTTCATATTAAGCACTGTAAATGTATTTATTTAATGTGTACTAATTTTTAAGGTTTATGCTTTCAGGTATTACGGTGATTTATTTATTTATTTATTTATTTATTTATTTATTTATTTATTTATTTATTTATTTATTTATTTATTTATTTACTTTTTATTTATTTATTTATTTATTTATTTATTTATTTATTTATTTATTTATTTATTTATTTATTTGTTCATTTATTCATTCATTCATATATTTATTCATTTATTTATTCATTTATTTGACATAGATGCAATCGAACCTATCTTGAAATACTACAATTACATTGTGGTTTGTTTTTGCAGTTTTGGACCATCACCTCAGTAAACAAAAATAAATAAATAAATAAATAAATAAATAAATAAATAAATAAATAAATTTTTGCATAATTTTAAACATCATGACTGTTCCAAATGAGATGCACAATTTCACTGGTTATGTCAATCATCATGGCAAGTTTGGTGGCTTTTGGAAAAAAAGTGTCTGAAAAAAAAACCTCTGGACCAACTTGGTCAGAAAGAAAGAAAGAAAGAAAGAAAGAAAGAATTAAGAAAAGAAAGAAAGAAATTGGCCTTTTATTTCTTTGTTATTTTGTCTGAGATAAAAGACCACCTGTCCTATGTGACCACTTTGGTCTGACATTCATTAATTAGGGGCGGTCTTAAATGCAAGTACCACTGTACAGTGAAACCTCTTTACAGTGAGCACCCTCACGACCAGAGAAAAGTGCCCACACCTGAGAGGGTCAGCCCTTCTGGGCAGTATTGATGAGCATATGTACAGTGTACACATATTATAATTTAGAGGAATGTGTATACATGCAATACAAAACTGTCTTTTTTCCTTTATTACATAAACAAATTTTAAAAAAAGCTGTCAAGAAACTACATAAACATGTACCTGCGAACCAAGACAAAACTATTCTGTCTGAGTATTGGCTATGAAGAACAGGCTTCAGCTCACTGGTTACAAGAAAACAAAGACAGGAAAGTGTCTACTGAGATGACACAAATATTTGCACTTCCCTGGTCTGGCTGACTCAGCTCTCTATGTTGTCTATTTTTAACAGAGGGCACACTCTGGCTTGTTCTGCCTGGAAGTCCAGAGCTGTGACTTCCCTTGGGACTGAGCTCAGCAGACTGACATTGCCTCAGGCAAAAACAGGCAGAAAGAAAGAAGGGAAGGCACCCAGACATAAATATTTTATCAGATACTGAAGTCGCCCAAAGCCTATGAATTAAGTAGCAGCACTGGGCACAGGAGCCAAGAGCACCGCTGAGTCAAATATGGAGCTTGTTGGAGCAGCTTGCACCGATAGTGGATACAAGTCCGAAAACAAAAACCGGCGTTATTTTATATAATTGGTAACAAACTGCAACTCATCAGTTTATTCCAAAACTATTTTTATAGGTATATGACACTGATGATCCATTGAAATATACATATATCCAGGGTAACATGCCAATAGTTGTCGCAAATGTCCTACAAAAGCATGTTAGGTAAAAAAAATCCGATATTCTATTGCCTAATTCAATCAAGCATCCCATCCTGAATCACGTTTGTTCGGTAGCATTAGCGTATGACAACTGTTCTCAATTGTCAATCAGACCGTATTCTTCTCCACTTACGTTTTATCCTGTGTTATTTCCTTACATCGTGACACATGACCAAAATTGGTTCCTTCAGTTGTTCGTATATCCATCAATACCTTTTGACGGCCATGATTTTGACCAGACATGGACTGGTACCCCAGCTGCTCTCTGGTTGGCTGAAAGTTTGCTAAGCCAATGAAATAACATCTGGGATAGTGTGTCCGGTCAATATTGTGGCCGCCTAAATTTGTTGATGGATACGAGAAGCACTGGGGGTATAAATTTTGGTCAAGTTCCACGATTTCCAGAAATGACACCAGATCAAAATATGAGTGGATCAAAGAAAACCGTCTGATCAACAATTCAGAACAGTTATCATGCGTGTAATGCTAAGGAAAAAATGGAATCAGAATGGGATACCCGTTTGACTTTGGCGCTGGAATATCAGACATTTTCCCAGAAACGATTTTTGTGGGACATTTGCGGCCATTGTAGGCGTTTTGTCGAATATATATATATATATATATATATATATATATATATATATATATATATATATATATATATATATATATTTCAATGAATAATCAGTGTGATTTAGCTGTAAAAATAGGTTTGGAATAAACTGGTGAGTTGCAGTTTGTTGGTATGTAAATAAACGGAGAACTTTTGTTCGTCTGGGTCCCCCCCCCCCCACACACCTTATTAGCACGAATGATAGACTGCACAGGTGAATACACAACACTTTACTGCAGATAAGGCTATAATGTGTGCCATTGCACGTGCCAATGTTCTAGGTTTACCCTCCCTCCGACGCCACGTTATTGGCACCAATGGCCCTGGAAGTGGAAGAAACGTCATTTTGTGTAGTCTTTCAAATAATACTAAATATCCTTGTTTACGTTCAACAAATCTGGCACAGACATTTGTCACTGCACAAACAGCGCCCAATCAACTTACTGTATATTCCTACTTTGAGGTGCGAGTCAGGATATAATTTATATATTGAATGCATTTGGTCTCGCGAGATTCTCCAAACAGCATAATAAAATTGCCAAACATAAAAACAGAGTTCTACGGGATTAAAATTGACATCTTTTTACTGGAAATGAAATAATTATCTGGGTGCAATTGCCATGTTGCATACCAAAATGCATCGTGTATATGCCTTTAAAATATATTATGTACACGAAAAAAACTTGTCTTTAATAAAATGTCAGAATTTTCAAGACTGACACTTTGTAAATCAAAACAAGTTGTCACAATGACATTGATTTTTATTTTGTTTTGCCATAATTCTTACCTGCACCGGAAACTCCCCGCAGTCTTCAATCGTAACAAACTATTAGTAATAATAACGACAATATTTTGTCAACATTTGCTGTAAATATACGCAAATATTGTTCACGAATTTTGTGTGCCCCAAAACGGTCGAAAACAATGCAACAGTCGCTTGCAAATCTATGTGCACATTATCATAATATTGGCCTTACTCTTTAGTTCATGTTTATCTAAGAATTGTGTTTTTTTTTTTTTTTTTGTGGTCTGAACTTGCAGACAACAACGCTGCAAGTCAGCTTTTTTGTTCAAGCTGTGAACAAATGCAAGGGTTTGGGGAAAAATCCGTCACACCAAATCATTGGGTACTATATAAATATATATATATATATATATATATGCGCATATATAAAGTCGAGTTGCACCACCGAGGAAATAATTCTGGCAACCTAAAGAAAAGAAACCACCGTGTAAAAAAAAAAATGGAGCCTATGCTAACGTAGAGCCTCCGCGAAACGGCTATAAAGTGCAGCACAACGTTTGTGAGAGTCAGAACATGCTTAACGAATTCAATATCAACCGCCTGTATAAACAATGTCTTTTTTTCATTGTGTTCATAATTTGTATTCACTGGGTATTTTCTAGGCGAGGCCAATATTATGTCATAAAATAGCTTAATTCATCAAATGGCTTCACAAATCTAAAACAATTTGTCGGTCGAAAGAATGTCTCCATTGTTTTTATCATTCCTATTATTTGGTTCTGACTCTATAGTTTTTTTCGGGGTAATCTGGGCGACAAGGCTCTCAGCAAAGCTGTTGGCAGATTGCCTGGAAAAAAAGTTAGTAGACATTCAAACACAACGTAGGCCGTTTGAGGTAATTGTTTTTTTAATGGGAAAAGTACAGGAATACATCGGCTTCAGGCTCAAGAAAGTTTATAAACTATGTTATGCTGCAATGACCGCTGATCATACGCACCATGTTTCAAGATATGGTAATCTTATGAAGATATTATAAGTCATGTAAATGTAAGTGAGAAATGTATGGCTGCGTTAGGATATAAGAACTAAGCATTTGTATGATAGATGCAAATTATATTTTTTTTCCTCGGGTTTTACAGCTGGACATCTGTCTTATAATTGAGAACTTATAGATCGGCAGGTTTAACATTGTGGTACCCGCTGTGCCGACATTTTGACAGGTAAATTATTTACCAGTGCCCTTTCGTTTTTTGTTCTTCATTCCTCAATTTTATACAATTTTGCCTGCGCATTAATGTCAATGATTCCGTTTGCCTCTGTTAGGAAACGCCTTTACGTCGACGTCCGTTTATACGAGGATCCTTGTCAACAAATACACGGCATAGATGTATCAGCAGGGAAAAAGAAAACAATTCTTGGTTGAAAGAAAAACAAAATAAAAAATCAACGAAAGTCGACATGCTGACATTCTCTTATGACATATATTGCACAACCTTAAATTGAGCAGTATTAGCTATTACTTGCATAGTATCTGTATATTTAAAATACCCGATTGTTGCATACCCAACTTACAAAGAAAAATACCCAATATCACTTTGTGTGGGTAAATTATTATTGGTCATTGAGAAGAATCAGAAGTACAAATTAAACATAGGCAGCTCTTGGTTTTCCATTATGTTACTATGTGGGCATTCTTAGAGCCAATAAAGAGAATGAAAAGAATGTTAGGAGAACGTTTCTTAAGTCACTCAGATCTATTACTGCGAACAGCACAAAAGTGTACATCATAAGAAGCAAATGTACGTTTGTTTGCATGCTTACCACGGTGATTCTTCAAAGAGCTCTGCATTATCAATAATTTATATGCCTCCCTTACATTTACGAATTTTTGCAAGATATCGGTCTCGTTTTAGGAAGTGTTTCACTGCAATGTCACTGGCCTACTTGATGAATTATCTGTAACATAATTTGGCTATGGTCTCTGTTGTGTGGTTTCCCTCCTTTTTCCCAAAAGCGTTCCATAAATGGAACCTTACAAGCACTTCACAATATTTACCAAAATGAGTAAATGAGCGAACGACCGAAACAACGAACGTACGAAAAAACAAGTAAGCAAATGAGTAAAGAAACAAAAAAACAAATATATAAACAAATAAATGAATAAATAAATAAATAAATAAATAAATAAATAAATAAATAAATAAATAAATAAATAAATAAATAAATAAAGTATTATTCTAGTGAGTGCAAACACAACTGATTCATATCTTACCTCACTCTGAGAACACAATCAGCAATAAACTGTACTTTTCCATTCTGAATATCATGTTGCATATATAGTCCTTAAACGAGTGATGCTTATACAACAGCGGTTTACTTTATATATAAATAACCATCCTGGGTGGATCCAGCAACTATCTGTCTTGGTGTCCGCTTTCTTACACCTTATTTATTCCTAGTCACTGAATGCCTTACCTTGATTGCTGCAACATTGTTTGAAGGCCTTATAACTAATGTTAAATGGACTGCACATCCTGCAAGACAAGGCTTCTCTTGTCATAAAGAATGCAGCTAAACAAAACTCTATTCGGACACCCCATAATACCTGTGATACACCTTAGAACACATGGTGCATACTCGTCTACAAACGTTCATAAAGTGTTACAGCATTCTGTACCTCTTGCTGTTTCTTGACACTTCAAACCTTAATATAATGCCCGCAGTCATTCTTCCAGTTGAGCGGCTACCTAGTCATTTATTCACTCCTTCATCACATACCAATAATGGCAAAAGGAGTAAACAGTCGCAGGTGTCATCTCGCGTATTTCGCTCCCCAAAATGCCTCAAAATCACACCCATCTTGATGTACTTCAAGGATGGAATGCATCTTCATGAGTGAATTATTCAGATTATGCATTCAGATTTACTGTGAAAAGGATTTGCGTTTCTCTATTTATTTGGTTTTAAGTTCCTAACTTAAGAATTACAATGGGAAATAATAGAAATTCACAATTTTAGCTTTCCTGGATGAATTTTTCTGCAGACCTGGGATACAGAAACCTTCCAGTTTTACCCTTTCCTATTATTTGCTTGTGTTAATATCCGATTATATACCCAATCTTTACCAGAAGCTGTTTTTGTTTTTGTTTTGTTTTTGTTTAAAAGCGCAGTGGGAAGCCAGCGATACTCTATAATCAAACAACACCACTCATGTAGATAAATTGATAGATGAATGAATAAGAAAATAAACAATGAATGAGCAAATAAATTAATAAATACATACATATATGTATATATATATATATATATATATATATATATATATATATATATATATATATATATATATATATATATATTAACAAACAAACAAACAAACAAATAAATAAATGAATAAATAAATAAATAGCATCTTACATGGGTGAGAATTAGTTACCATTTTCCTCCTTAACCGCGATCTTGAGTGAGAAAAAAATCACCCTCCACCCATGTAAAGCTTATTTATTCTATATTTAATTGTGTATTTACCCCCCTATGGACACACACACACACACACACACACACACACACACACACATATATATATATATATATATATATATATATATATACATACCCTGGGGCTACTTTCCCATGTGCCTGTCTTAGTTATTCCACGTCGCATGTGACGTAGGCCTATAATCACAGCCATTGCGCACGTTTGATTATGTCTACATATCGATGCACTATGTCACTGAGGCAGGCACGTCAATTTAGTTGTAACAGTGTTCAGGTCATTTGATGTAACAATATATAAGGCATGTGAGTTAATGCGAGCTGCTACTTTCGAATTTCACTCAAGAAAATGATAATTCATGACCTAACATAGACCATATATGAATAAATAAATAAATAAATAAATAAATAAATAAATAAATAAATAAATAAATAAATAAATAAATAAATAAATGGATGGCTGGCTGGCTGGCTGGCTGGCTGGCTGGCTGGCTGGCTGGCTGGCTGACTGACTGACTGACTGACTGACTGACTGACTGACTGACTGACTGGATGGATGGATGGATGGATGGATAGATAGACAGACAGAGAGACAGACAGACAGACAAACAAACAAACAAACAAACAAACAAACAAACAAACAAACAACAAACAAATAAATAAATTAATAAATAAATAAATGAAAATTGGGTAGATGGACGAAGGAACCAGTGAAGCAACAGACGTACCGGCCGATCAATCAGTTGATCAATCAATCAATACAATGGTAAAGCCTGTGTAATCTGGTATCCCCTGTTGTTGGTTTTGCTTTGTGTGAAAATCAGAGTGCAGACAGTAGTAGCAAATGCAAATATTACTACTATATTATATTATATTCTGAAATCTCCCTGTTAAGACGATCTAAGGGACTGAAGAATATGGTCTTAATAGGGGAGTGGTCTTAATGGGGATATAATTTAAGTAAGGAAAAACAAAAATGGGTCTGTAAATTGATGGTCTTAATTGGAGATTCTACTATATATATATATATATATATATATATATATATATATATATATATATATATATATATATGCAACAATGGCCACAAATTTGTTGCTTTTCACTTTCCATTGAATTCTGTCCTTCAGTTTGTGATTTAAATCATAGTGTGGTAGTGGTAGCCTGCATTGTATGCTAACCAAATTCACAGCAATAGACGTCTCTATGACAAGTACTTTAATGCTCTCAGTACATTCATTATCCTACGCCACATTCACAGCATAACCCCAGATTACGATTGAAACACTTGCACATTATTTTTGTTTTATGCAATGGGATGTGCCTAATCTGGGCGGAATTAACGTGTGGAGAAAAACAACGGAAGCACATAAAAAGTCTAAATATAAAATGAAAAGCATACACAAGTTCAAGGTCAAGCCTGTTTCTTAGTTCACTAATGCAGTGATACGTTCGTTGAATAATGATCATTACATTGGAAAGTCGCCATGCAGTTTATAGAAATACATGGATACAGAACTCTTCTGGTTGATAAGCAATGTGTTATGATCAATACAAATGCATTAATATTTTTCAATATGATCCAATTAGGGAAAAAGTGGTAGCTTAGCTTTCGTCAAGATTACACATGAAAATAATTCAGGTCTCGTCTACAGAAGTCTCTGTTAAAACATGTGTGTCATTCAACATCAATAAATATATTTTGACACTTTCTCCCCCAACAATAAGCGAAATAAAGTCGCTTGCTGCTTCTATCCCCAACCCCAACTTTGTATTGTATTGCATTGTTTCTAGAAGATTCCGGTTTCACAAATATTTTGCACTAAATACTTTAAAAGATTTTATCTGATGTGATTAAAGCCAAAAATTGTCCCCAGTGATATCTACAAACTTGCTACCGAGTGTAGCATGCGCCAGAATACAATTGACTACCCGTTGTATGTCAGTAACAGAATGCTCTACTTCAATATGTTGATCAGCATCAAGTGAACCTCCATCGCGAGATTAGATAAGGCCCGTAAAGCTCCTTTTGGATTCAATTGCGTATGTAAGTCTGATTGTAAGAAAGAAAGTATTCAGCTTCAAAGCATCTGTTTTTTCCCCGCGAGAGCAGCAATTTGTGCATGTCATAAGGATGGAAGACAAAGTAAATTGAATTCAGCAGCTCGTAACGCTGTTGTCGTTTACACTCGACTTATCTCCCCAGCGATGCGATACGTATTTCTCACTTTAACGTTCTAAACACAATTTATGTCAGTTTACAAAACAGGATTGTCATATCATATGGAAAGTCTTTTGCGGTTGTCGCTTTGATGTTACCAATTCAAACTTAAAGACCAAGCTACGTGAGGAACCGTTCACCTTCACAGCAAAGTCCCTCCATATCTTTATGTTTTGGTTTTTTTTTGTTTTTTTTGTTTTTTTGTTTTTTGTTTTTTGTTTTTGTTCTCTACGCCAATGGCTTTTGTTGTCAATGAAATCGGGCGATGTGCATTGGGCTCATAAGGTCATCGACCATTTGTCGAAAGTGTTTGCAAAATGCGTTCAGCACTATTGTGAAAATATTTTCACACAATTCCTATAATCACTAGTACTTTACTTTATTCACACAAGAAGCTCTTGCAACACACACACACACACACACACACACACACACACACTAAATTTGATGAACAATTAAGTGTGCTTACGCCATTTAGAACCACACGTTATCTATTCATTTTGAATAATAGAGTCGGAGCCATTAAAACTATTCACACAGATCACCTAACCATTTAAGACATATTGGCGAATTCACTATTCCACATTTTACGTATGATAAATGAGTTAAAGTTGTAGTCCAACGTTTTCATCGAATGAAATTGCAGCCTCGAATTAGTTTTGATTGAAGCGTTCTTTCAAATGTATATAGTGGATTGTATATCGGTTGATTATCTCGGGACAGTATCTTTCATGTTAAATATCATGCCTCGTACTTTATCCTTGATATCATTGTTTGAACAATGATGTCTGCTTTGACGTTGGTGCATAAATAAAGCCTGATATGCTTATAGCATGAACGCAATAACATTCAAATTGTTTCATTGAAATACCATCTCATACGTAAACGTATCAATGAAGTCATTCGCTGAGCATGGATTAAAGCTCTGGAGAGACTGTTTTAGCTCTAATAATAACAACGACCCGTTACTTTGCTATTTTGTAGGCATGTTTAGTTCATTTAACTCTTTGAGTGTCAAATGCGAATCGAAAAGAGCTGCTTAAAACGAACTACTCTGAATGATGCCCAGGCGTAAGATTCATGTTACTTCTAAACAGACCTTTCATTCACATCTGTGTTTGCAAGGAATATAATAGTCCAGTACAACAGGTTTCCTTTGTGTGCTTTGGGCGCAACACTGAAAGAGTCATTGCCACACAGTTACAGGAAACGTCTAAGTACCGGGAAACACGCAGATCTTTGGTGTCAGTGATGTGGAGTCTCACAGCCACAGTATAATTAAATAGGGCGCATAAGAGCACTGACGAGTGATTAAGTGACGTAAAAACCGTTGTTTGCGGTGACATAACATGGGAGAAAATATGGCACTGCACATTGTTTCTGTTCATTGGCAAAAAAAATGAAATGAAATGATAATGATGCTGGTAACGTCATCAATGGATTTAGCGCTAAGGTCATGCAAGGTATTAGCTTTTCTGGCCTCCAGACAGGCTTTATTCAATGAGATCATGTGAATCTTTAAGTAGTCTTTGTCTTTGTCGCCATTGATCTGGTGTGAAGTTACGAATAACCCGACTACTTTCATCTTCACAACCCACTCAAATTAATAAATCTGATTATTTGTCATCATAAAAGTAAGTCTAGGGATCCCGCGCAAATCAGGAGCATTAATGTCAAAAGAGGGGCTGAGCCAATTCAAGGCATTGCTATATTCTACTAATACTGCCAGAAATTAACACTGTACACTTGGGAGATTTATGAAAACACGGTGTGTACATTGTGCTATGGAGCAAAGATTTTTTTTTCGCCGAAGGGACACACAAGGGAAACACAAAACCTAAAACATGTATAACTCTTTTAGTTATTGTAGCTTTGGATCATAAATAGTTTATAATGATGCATGCTTTTAGATCTAAAAGTTTATAACATAATGTCAAAACAGGGCTGATCGTTGTGGCATCATTATTGTAATTTGGCTGCTCCCAGTGAATACTGTTGCAAATAGAACATCAAAAGCTAAGCCATAATAGCACAAAAGAGACCATTGCAGCTCCTTAAGATTAATATTTACCGAAAACCTTACGAAAACGTAGACATTTCCGTACAAACAGATATCAATACGTATGTCTTGTCGTGAATGCGCTAGTAGATTTTTACAGTAGCATTTCTTTTGTTGTTACAATTTCATCCCCCCCCCTCTTTTTTTTTTTTTTTTTTTTTGGTATATTTTGATATTGCAGTTTATTGTTTATCATTAATCTCAATTGTGAAACATATCTCCTTCCACGATTTCGGAGAAAAAGCATGACTTAAAAAAAAAAAAAAGAATTTTCTGCGATTTTTAAAGGCTGGTAGTGTCATCCCTTTATTCTTTCAGAGCTTTCGCCAAGTTCATGGCCCAGATACATTGACATGTGTGCAGGCAATTACCTATAATTATATGATACATCGTATGGCAGGTCAAGAGTTTTCGTCGGCGCTCTTCAAGTGCTGTGAACTAGCGGCATATCATTATTGATACCATAATCCACCTTCCTCACACAGATATAGAGACAAGTAAAAAGTAGAAATCAAGTCGAGAGGAACAGACTATCTTACCCAGCAGTTTCTGCAGATGCTCAGATAGGGTGGAGAAATTAACGCCGATAAATTGACTTTGAGGCATTCCTAGTTAAATCCACTATCCGAGACAACAGAAAAGCGTCTGAGTACCTGCCTTCCCAACATCCGATAACAGTGTTTGATCTTCTCTACTGTCAGCCAGATCAAACATGTTTAGGCCACAATGTCAAAACTGTTGCTGCAAAAAGGCTGGCAGTCAACCATTGGGGTCGGTACTAAATATAATCGCAAACAACCAGGAGCATGATGGCCCGAAAACAAAAATCAAATTTTAATAGAGTACAGATTGAAATGAAACAACTGAGCAGATGGCTTTTCATATGCTAGCGCTTTTGGTGGTTTTCAGCGCAAAAGGGCTACAAGATACGACCACCTTTAGTCCACTGGCAAAGTCCGTTACATCCACACGTGCACGTCGTGTGCAAGTTTGTGTTTCCCCTGAGCGTTATGGCGAAGTTACTTTGGTATCAAAGTGACATATGACTGGAAGGAAGCTTTCGGTATTAAGAATGTGCAATATTTTTATCTTTTTTTTTCTCTCTGTCAAGTAATCCTATGTGGATAAACAAAGACCATGGACCGAGAGGACCAAAAGGGACCATTGGCTCCTTTGCCGGTTTTTAATTACATCTTGATAACTTCATAAGAAGCCTCATTGGCATACCGACCACTGGTTTACATATAGAGTTCACCACAAGAATTGAACCTTATGCCATGATAAAAGCAAACTGGGCTCATAGGGTGACCCTTTGAACACCCTATGAAGTGATTCGGAAGATCAAATCTCCATGTATTCAACGGATTTGTTGGAAGATATTTGCCCTGGTGCTGGTTGCTAATGGAATTGCTCGCGATCCGTTGCCTATGCGATTGCCATTGATCACCAACCGTTATTTGTAGACAATTGACCTTTCTGAAGAGCGCTAAACTAAGATCACACAGTCTTCATGGCAAAGGAAGGGAAATGAAACAAGATGGAAAAGGATGCTGAATAAACACATTTAGCCTTGGTGTCTGCTTTGAAACTTTTCGTTCGTGAATATTTGTCATTCTGCGGGGAGAGACAGGAAATAGGGTTTGAGGTGATTTTTCAGCATCTGTGCACCCCCCTCCACACACACACACACACACACACACACACACACACACACACACACACACACACACACACACACACACATACAAACAAAGAGGTGGGAGGGGGGCATAGATATGATATACAGCCCTAAAAATCTATGATAAGGTTACGGTCCTAAGACCGACTATAGTTGCACGTAAAAGTGGCCTTTATTCAGAGGCGTCCTTAGTTCTAAAACTGAGGGTACAGACATTAATGACAGGAGAAGCCTGGTCGTATTTATGTGGAGGTCTCTTTACCGAGTTGATCTTTCTATGGGGTTCCGCTGTATACGCAAATAAGTACATCCAGTGTCCATATATTGGGGAGTTTTTTTTTTTATTTTTTTTTTTTTAATTTTTTTTTTAGGGAATGAGAAGTGCTGCTACCCCCAGGTGGCTAATTGTATATCAATTATATGCATAGGGCAGGCCAGTGTACATAATTTCTTGTAAGCCTAAGAAGTGGGTAACCTCTCAACCAATGGTACCTTGGTTGGCAAACCCGGCACACAGAAATGAAAGAAAAGCTAAGTATCACCTGACCATTGCAGAATGACATCATAGCTGAAGAGTCCACCCAGAAAGTAAAAAATGGCCCACTTTTTCTGTCCACTTCCTATTACCTTTAAGTATCGGCTTGTATATCAGATGGAAGGTATCTGATGTGCCAGTTTGACAAATCATAGTAATTTCTTTACCTCCACATTATTATAAGATGGTTTTGAAAACAAAAGGTGTGAATTATCTACATGGAATCTGGAGCGGTCCCTTTTCCCAATATGCACAAGCGCTGTACCTCAATGTACGTTTGGCCATTTAACGAAAATGTTGAAGAAATAACCTTACGAGAATCTACATGAAAGAAAGTACGTCAGTAGCAACCCATGTACTTCCTGAACATTTTCTTTTATTAATACTAGAAAGCAGTTCCCTGAAAAAAAAATATACATATCATATTCAGCTAAACAATACGACAATGAAAATCGACTCTCTGTCATTTTGTTACAGTGCAACAATAAAAGTGTTTGAACAGCAATAAACATTGCTCAAAATTAGCGTCTGCGCAGTTGCTCTTTTCAGTTTTGGGCATGCACAAACAAATGTGATAGTCATCTGCACATCACACGTCTTTTGACTGGGTGCTGATAAATGTAATTTAGTTATCAACAACTATCCTTATTTACTTGCTAACAGTTAGAAACGTCTAGTGTGCACATCGGTGACGTGTAATACATACGTACATACATACATGCATACATACATACATACATACATACATACATCATACATACATACATACATACATACATACATACATACATACATACATATTATACCTCTGTACGTGTGTGTCAATTTGTCCAATATATTCCTAACTTAATTCTGGATGAATTCTCCTTTAACTTCAAATGGTTTAACGTAATAAGGGAAACAACTGTGGCTAAGCACGCGTCAATACTTG
This sequence comes from Hermodice carunculata, assembly GCA_964020975.1. Lineage (NCBI taxonomy): Eukaryota > Metazoa > Annelida > Polychaeta > Eunicida > Amphinomidae > Hermodice > Hermodice carunculata. Next base: position 32,543,237 of record OZ026616.1, on the reverse strand, counting down.
TCTACGTGCTTTTTTTCCCTTTTTTTTTTCAGTAAACAAGCTCTGGTGTTTTCATGTGTGGTTTTCGTTATAACTTTCATAATAGTACTTCGGACAACAGATGCTGCAAAGGGACATATTTTCAAAGCATCAGCTGATTCCTCATTTAAAAGCTTCTTCAACAGACCTTTCAAAAGTTTAGCGCTATTTTCCCTCAATCGGACGATACAACTTTATATGTATACGTTTGCAGAACACAGGGCAGGTTAACATTACTCGCGCACAAAATGGACTTAATTACCCCTACAACCAAGGGGTGCATTTTGAAAAGTTCTTTCATGATAGCAACATACCACAGACACCACAATAAGAAGAGAGCTTTGTGTGGAAACGTGCAGGTGCCTGGAAGGATGCTACGAACTATTTCATAGCCAGTCATACGGAAATGAGATTTTCTGAAAGAGGCAATACCGAATACGTACTGTCTTCTGGACAAAAGTCCCCATCCACTTGTCTGCGGCTATACAACCACTTCCTCTTGCGGCGTTTTGGTTCTTATGAATTAAGCAATAATCCGGAGCTGCTTGTCTCAGTGGCCTCATGAAAACAGTGGTGCTGCTATATCGATTTCCGGTAAAGTCTTGCTCTACCACGTCCTTTTTTCCAATGTGCCAGCCGTGGCTGATATGACCAGTCCCTGTGCAGTTCACAAAGATATAGTCGATGTGGTATCGGTTAGACTCACGTGAGCTAGAATCACTGCAGAGAAGTAACGGTATCATCTAAGAACAGCTTGCTACCCAGCAACCACGGTGATTGCGCACAAAAGTTGTTCACGGTATAAACATATAATGTTTACCTTGTCCTTTCCCCTCACATTCATAGATGTAGCTAAAGAGACTCAACACAGTATAACTTATTAAATGATATTCATCTGAGGCAGTAAGCGTGTATGTATACCTCGAATCAGTTGCTATGGTAACGCCAAGCGAGTATTGGTGTTTGCATGCAAACAAACGAGCCATAATCCTAAAATGTTGTTAAATTTCTTACTGTACCCTGTGGGCTATAGTGAATCTGCTAGAGGACCATCCCAGTTTCGTATATTAAAATGGGAAAAGCATGCTACTTTTTGATATCTGCGTAAGGGATATTTGTACACAAAGGATACGCAAAGTAGTTACATTGATGTGTAAGCAGGTATAAACGAACCGATGATGTCTTTGCCAAAACCCATTTCAGACGTCGTCGTTTCGGTGATGTCTCGTCATCTGAATTTAGTTGAAAGAATTTTGCGAAAACAGAAGGTTCAAAAATTAGCCAAAAGGGAATGAAAATTGCTACTACCAGGTGGTTAATCGTGTGATAATTATATGCATAGGGCAGACCACTATCATCATCACCATCGTCGTCGTCGTCTTCGTCATCACCCTCCTCCTCCTCCTCCTCCTCCTCCTCCTCCTCCTCCTCCTCCTCCTCCTCCTCCTCCTCCTCCTCCTCCTCCTCCTCCTCTTCGTCGTCGTCGTCGTCGTCGTCGTCGTCACCACCACCACCATCATCATCATCATCATCATCATCATCATCATCATCATCATCTAATGAGCATTATTATTATTGTTATTGTTATTGCGAATGTCATTATTATCATTATCATCCTCATCAACATTATTACTACCTGTCAACTTTTTGTAACCAGTTTGATGGAGGCATGCTTATAATAGAACAAAATCATGCGTCTTCTTGCATTTTTACTGTGGGGTTATTCTACCTAACTTCATCTCTATTCGTTTCTTCCTGAATCATCATATACAACTTTGCGGAAACGTACAGTTTAATATAGCACATCACTCTGTGGGCAGTCGCCTCAGTTTGTGATTAAGCAATAATATATTTTTTTTCATTTTGCTTCGTCTCATCTCATCTCATCCCAATTTATATTTTGATTTGTTTATCTATCTATCTATCTATCTATCTATCTATCTATCTATCTATCTATCTATCTATCTATCTATCTATCTATCTATCTATCTATCTATCTATCTATCTATCTATCTATCCATCCATCCATCCATCCATCCATCCATCCATCCATCCATCCATCCATCCATCCATCCATCCATCTATTTTGTGGTGCATTAATCACGTTTTTCAACGTTCATTTATCTGGATGATGTTGAAGCAACATAAACGCAGCCGCAATATCAAACATTTTATGGCGTCAGACACCTTTTCATCGAAAAATCAAAATTCCAACAATTGTTTTCTTGTGTATTAGGTACATCAAAGCGTGTCACCTGGAACACTTGGCAGAGAAATATATATATGGGTCTCACTCGACCATCTACCACGACAATGCAAATTCCTGTTATCGGTGTTGGTGTAATATTCCAGGCAGTCCATTGAAATATAGGAATAAGAAGTATCATCTTTGGTATGTAGAAGGATTTTGTTTGGCACATCAGAGCAAAAGATTCGATCATACGGTTTTGTCAGATATTCAAGATGTGTATGCTCACGTTTCAGTGTCGTTGGGTTAAAGTCTTGATCCATGTGGACTCCTTGTATCATGTTTGCTTTAATCATGCATGCAGAGCATTAGGATATAATCTCTGCGGTTATTATTATTATTATTGTTATTATTATTATTATTATTATTATTATTATTATTATTATTATTATTATTATTATTATTATTATTATTATTATTATTATTATTATTATTATTATTATCATTATCATTATTATTATCATTATTATTATTATTATTATTATCATCATTATCATTATCATTATTTTTATTGTTATTGTTATTATTATTGTCATTGTCATTGTCATTATCATTATCATTATCATTATTATTATTATTATTATTATTATTATTATTATTATTATCATTATTATTATTATTATTATTATTATTATTATTATTATTATTATTATTTACAAAACAAAAATGACACGTTTCTTGGTCACATTTAAGTTTAAATGTGATGTGTGTGTTTGAATAACATTTACTACAATTGCTTCTATGAAAAAACAAACAAAACAGCAAAAAACCCCAACAGGCATCAAACAAAAACAAAACAAAACTAGAAAAGATGATTTGCTACATAGCAAATCAGTGTATGTGTCTTCAGGGCTTATTGGTTTGTCGATGTATAATTGGTATTTCAGTTCTACAGTGTATTATCGGTACGAAAATGTACACTGACTACTTCCAGCACAACAGTGTATGATCTGCACGACAATGTTACGACAGTTTCAATGGGTACGTCAGTACCAAGTGTATGATCGGTACAGCAATGTCACGATAGTGTGCAATGGGTACTTCGGTATCACAGTGTATGATCGGTACGACAATATTGCGACAGTACACAATGGGTATTTCAGTTCTACCGTGGTATGCTAGGTACGACAATGCTATAACAGTGTACAATGGGTACTTCCGTACTGCAGTGTTTAACAGATACAACCAGTTATCACAATCAACTGGTTTTCAAGAAGAATGTTGAAAAGCCAGATTTGACACAAAGCAGCCTCAGTGTAACAAGCTCCAAGTCTTACTTCAATGCACCAAATGTTTTTCTTGGTGGAAACTACCTTTTTCGTTTTAAATTGCCTCAAAGTACTCTAACTCAACTGAAGTTCAATTTTACTACATATGCCTCTGTGTAATCCCAGCTATATGTCTTATACAGCCCAGCCAAGCTTGTTTTCAAGCCTCTCTGGTGTATGTGATTCAGGCACCAGCTGTCATTGTGCATACAGAAGTTATGCAACCTTTACGCATACTAATTGGCAACATCTGAAAAATGAGCTCTGGCACAGCTGAGGTACTCAGTGAGGACGACGATGGAGGGGTAGCTCCAACTGACTTTTTACCAGTGGTTGTGCACATGTAAGTGAAGCTCCTTCTTGGATTTCACTTGTTACTATTCCTCCCAATTAAAGACAACATATTACTAAAAGCCACTCTGCATCTTCCACCAAAACCCTACCCCATGGTTCGACTTCCACAAATATGATCGGTCTGTTGCTAGGTAACTGGTCCTGCCCCAATCTGAAACTCGGCATTCCTGGTCTCAGCCCCAATTCAGATCCAATGCATGTATACATACCCCCATAACTGAATTTGCTTCATTTCACTTCATTTAACT
>OZ026616.1:32536029-32538901 GCA_964020975.1 Hermodice carunculata | reverse complement strand
GGATCAATCAACTAGACGGTCTAACAAGATATAAATGGAAGCTAACGGTAGGTCTAACTATTATATTTTTGATGGCAGAGTCAACCTTCAGACCGTGTCACCACCCATGAGATAGCTGAACAAATTTGTCTATGTGCATAATTTTGAAGATATTCAAGGTCCTAGATTTCAAACGCCCTTAATTCGCATAATTTAAATTTGTAAAACCTTCGTTGTCAATTCATCAGATGCGTTCTTGTCCAGAACACAGGAATAGCAGTCGGAAGTGCACGTCTATCTACCATACTTTTGAAGATATTCAAGATTGAAATTGCCGAACACTGCTAATTAGCATTATTCATATTGCTACAACTTTTGCGTTAGATTCACTACATGTGCAATGGCCAGTAACCACCTAGAAGAAGTTGAAATGACATCTCTATCTGAAGAAGTTTTGAAGATATTCAAGATTTATAATTTCAAATGCTGCTAATAAGCATAATTTAAATTGCTGCAACTTTTGTTAATTATATGCGCAATGGTCAATAACCCTCTAGGAAAAGTTGGAATGACATCTCTATCTATATGCTTTTTAAGGTATTCACGATTTACAATTGCAAATGCCCCTAATTTGCATAATTTTAAACCTCTTCATTCATCTACACAAAAAAGACAAAAATCCTTGTATGGAGGTACAATCATGACAGGTTTGGAGTTTCTATGTAAAATAGTGTCCGGACAAAAACACTGGTAAAGAAGAGAGAAAGAAAGAAAGAAAGAAAGAAAGAAAGAAAGGTCATTAAGCACTTAAGAGAGAGCTTTTAATTCAATATCTTGATAAAGAATCAGGCGAGTGATGTAAAATGTAAGAAAGAGGTGTATAATGTGGAAGTTTGATATTGCATAATATGGCTAAGCTTAATTAATTTTACAAGGTCGTGGATAGAATTCATTTCAGAAAATATTTTTGGTGATGGTGGTCAGGAGAGCATTAAGCCCATGGTCCTCTTGTTTAATTTATCTGGTATCGGACTTGGGTCAGTGGGATTGCTTACAGGATTTCATCTTCTGATCACGATATGCTATTGTTCTAGGGATAAAGGCGTAAACCAGTATACACACACACACACACACACACACACACACACACACACATATATATATATATATATATATATATATGTGTGTGTGTGTGTATACACATATATCCTTAAATTTTGGTACATCTCAATTATTTTGCGAGACACAAAATTTTGTATCTCTCAGGGCATTTTAACTCATAAGTTACGTCAAATTATAGGTAGTGCCACACACAAGAAACCGACATTTTGACCCCTTTAACAATCCCACTAAATGTTATGAAGAGCATGTACTAATTAAGGATGCTGAACTGCTCACAAATTTTCAACCATGAGTGTATTGCATAGTACTATACATGTTGTTGGTATTTCCAACATTGACATCGACATAGATTGTGATAATCTTTATAAGTCCAAAGAGTTACATGGGCCTACCCGAAAAACTGTGGGGTGCAGAGCATTCATAAGATGACCTCTATATTCTAACTGCCAATTTGACCTTGACCTTTAACTCGGATTAGTTAATTGTTGTTTAACAATGTGCGTCATGTATCCAGCTTTTTATACATGGTCTCTTTGCTCAGATCGGGTAATAACTTTTCATGTGATTGAAGAGAAACATGAAACTTGAAATGGAGTCAAACTCCATAATTATTGAGTCACAGTGACCCAACAAGTAGGTCAGTAAATACAATTTTCTGTACAATGTTATGAAGTAAAATTTTGATTCGAAGGCTTAATTCTATGTTATTGATGTCAAAGCTGCACTCTGCCTTTGCAAAGTAAGCAGTTTAAAATTTAAAGGGCTGGTGACCTCACAGAAATTGGTCTAGGTCACTGATATTTTATAATATTCCAGGATTGGACATGGTTTATATATCTTCTTTTTTTATTCTTTTTACATCGGCAAATCTAATGTAATTACTTTTTGAGGTATGTAATTTTATATTTTAAAACACATTCTGCCTTTTTTGTTTTCTGTCTGATTATTGGTGGCGCCACTGGTCTCAATGGCAACTTTCAGTTTTTGAACTCCTCCATAATCCCACTTGATATCATAAAGATCCTTTAAACATTAAGGATGCTAGAGTGCTCGCAAGATTTTCACATTTTGACCCATATACTACATAATACTGCAGGAAGCCCCACCACTATCGAACTCGACCTAGATTTCCATACAGTTGAAAACTCCTAAAAGATATGTGGGGCTATCTTAAGGTCCCTGCTGTTACTTAGGGTAAATATAATAGAGTGGTACATAAATTACCACTATGTATCTGTTTTTTTATACAAGCCCATCGATGTATACATTTATAGTTTGTCAATGGGTCTTATTTCTTGGCATATAACAGTAAATAACCTAAACCTTCCCTTCAGTCACTCCCTGTGTTGAGGATGCATCAGCTTGTTACTTGTTAAGTCCATTTGTGTATATATGCATGATTTTGATTGGATTAGTATCTTAAATATTAAGTTTGTTGTATAATTGTATTACAGTGTGTCTATCTGAGTGCAAAATCACATGTCTGTACATTGTATTGTCCTATGCGGCTTGTATATATCATTTTGTTTGTTTCCGTGTCTGGAGAACGCCTAGATTAGTTTTATTCTGTACTATAGCGTAATCCAGTGACAATAAATATGTTTAAACTAAAAAGTAAATATTCTAATATTAATTTGTAAATTGTGGAAGGGGGGGGGGCATGTTATTCAAGGGGTCTGATTTACACTTTGAGAAAGGATCACAACAAAACTTTCCGCATAAAAAGCTTGAAATCAACGGTCATGTAAAATAGAATAATGTATAACTTAGG
>OZ026616.1:32476029-32531029 GCA_964020975.1 Hermodice carunculata | reverse complement strand
ACCCCCACCCCCGCGACAATGAAAAAAATTCACTCAGTATCAAAAGGTGCAGTTCATTTTTTGTCTTTGATGGAAACACTCAACACAATAGAGGATAAACACCCTACCACGTCCTTCCATGGTCAGGTTGTCAGACGGCGAAACAACTTCATTAGCCACATATTACCATCATGGTCTAGATCTGTTACTCCATTTATTGTTTTGATTTCTTTATCATCATCATCATCATCATCATCATCATCATCATATTAAGATTGCAACTTTCAAGAAATCAGATGAAGCTGGTGGCTTTTAAATTTAAGCAGGGAAATGGTGGTCATATTGGTGGCGAGATGTAGTACTATTGATTTGCGGCTCCTTTGTTTGAAAGGCAATGTCTTCTTTTGGCGCCTCGGCGCAATAATCCTTAATCCAACAATACAGCTGCCATTTAAGGTCTTAAAGCCGTACAGTCCGTCGCCAGTCACCCGTAGGTACGTAACAGTAAATCGAAGAATGCTGAAAGCTGTTCCCTGGTATGTGTGAAAACTCATATCTCCTAAATGATGAAACTTTTAAGTTTATTTGTCGAAGAAATATTCCCTCAAGGAACGATGATGCCTGCTTGACGGCAGGCATATGTTTTTTGAATGTGCAATACGGAGATTAATGGCCTGTGGTCCAGTCATAGAGCCTATTCCTCGCCGCAGCAGATTTTCCTCCTGCAAATATATTGGATTTTTTCTCTCTTTCCTGATTGGATATCCGCGCGGGATATCAGTGTTTACTGGAAGCTTTAAAAAGGTGCGATCTCGATACCTACTATATAAAGCCCTTAAACTCTTTTTTTTTTTCAATGAATAGGTTGGCTGGACTATGAAACAATGGTATACAAAGTATGTGATATTTATCGGTCGTTTTGCGGTTGATATTTAAATTTAGAGAGTAAACAGTCTTGGTCGTCGCACTAAAGACACAGTGGTGGAACGCATCGACTTAAGTATATTAAAGTCCCCTTTCACCACATCCCACTTACTCATAAACCATGGTTTTAATTCACCCAAAGTTGCTGTGGTAAGAGGCCGAGCAACTACAAGTCGTTTGGCGCATGAATTTGATCAAAATGTGAGGGTTTTTTATCCAAGGGACTTACTCTTACAGCTTTTTAACGATATAAACATTCTGCAGAGGTTTAGTTGTTATAAATACAGCTGCAATGTGATTTGCATGAACATTTTCCCATAACCATGTTATGGGCTATGAAACACAATGGGTTATCACCTGATTGTCTTCTTGTGTACACGGAGCCAAGAACTGAATCTAAGTTGGTCGGGGGGGGGGGGGGGGGAGGGGGGCTCAATGTTGCAACAAAATTTCTCTCCTTTGGGTGTATATTTTATTTTTCATTACCTCTTTCTCAGATAATGGGTTCAAACATTTATACTTTTTCAATCAGACTTCGTGAAACGAACAGGGAATCTGCATGTATGGCATATATATTTACATGGTTTAAACGTATTGTTATTTCAAGCACGATTGGGAAGCAGGCATAGCCTATATGAATCCCTCTTGCAAGGTAAAAAAATTGTACAGGTAACATTACAATGAACAATGTATATGTACAATACAGTATACAGGATAATAATTCAGTATGCATGTGTCCATTGCAATGGTATGAAAATAAGGAAAAAAAGGATAGTCAAATTAATCAATAGACAGATAGATAGATAGATAGATAGATAGATAGATAGATAGATAGATAGATAGATAGATAGATAGATAAATGAGTAATTAATTAAGTAAATAAATAAAAATAAAGATAAATATATAGATAGATATATAGATAGATAGATAGATAGATAGATAGATAGGAAGGTAAGTAAGCGAATGAATGAATGAATGAATGAATAAATAAATAAATGAATAAATAAATAAATGAATAAATAAATTAATTAATTAATTGATTAATTAATTTAGCAGATAGTGGGGACGGGAGAACTTCCAAAGGAGTGGTAATTGTTATGTGGTTGCCCATCTGCATGTTTCTGGACATGTTAAGATTTGGAATTTTGCCTGAATTGTATCTGTTGTTTAGGATTCGAAAGAAACTCGTGCCTGGGCATCTAAGGAGGTTTTAATCGCTCAGTCTGAATGATAAAATTTTGTGTCTATTCATTTTTAATCTTCTTGTGTGCTTTGGAACAGTTTCTATTACCAAATGAACGAGTATTTAATGCAAAAGGAGACATTGGCATGATTTTTAACTGTAGAGAATCCCTAGGTATAATATAATTTGGACATTAAAAAAATGATATTTTGTTACATCTGGGAAATCACATGTGCATTCTGGCGACCCTTTGACGCCTATTCTGTGCAAGTCATGATTCAGCTTTTAGAAAGAATTTTTGGAAAGCACTATTCTTGATTTTGGTTCAGTTATATTTGCTTTTGAACGAAAATTATAACTTGATGTAGAAAATACACTTTCGGGGAGTAATTCGTGTATCATCTCTCTCTCTCTCTCTCTCTCTCTCTCTCTCTCTCTCTCTCTCTCTCTCTCTCTCTCTTTCTCTCTCTCTCTCTCAATGTTCTATCTATCTGTCTCTGTCCGTCTGTCTGCCTGTCTGTCTATCTCTCAGTCTGTTTGTCTGTCTGTATGTATGTCTGTCTCTTTATCTATATATCTATTTGCCCCATTGAAGTGCATAAATAGCCCATAAAATGTCACTATGACTGTGACGAGATATTTTGTGGTTCGTGGCCATTGTCCGTGAGGTTCAGGTTATTTCACTGCATGTTGTCATTTCAATATAAATAAGAACTATTGGAGGCATGAATGACCAGCTTAGCACTTTTCAACACAATCAATTACCATCAATGTCTATCGCCCAATAAAGCCAAAAAAGCTTCATATTTCCATAATCATGATAATAGTGTCAACATGCATGACTTCTGGTGAACTTAATTGTTAAAATTACGGTTGCAAGTTCGTGTTGTGCAAGGAAAAACGCCCCTACCAGCTTATTAATTTCCCTGGGGTGCAATATAGAATCACATTACATTTATTTATAAATCTCATATTTTACACCTTCCGCCACAGGAACGCCAGGCCACAAAAGAAAAATTACGACTGTGCATTCCTAAATCAGATTAGCAATTACCCCTGACATTGAGTATGGGTTGGTTAAGAATATAGGTCCTGTTACCGGCATACCTGATTACGATGTTGAGAATATTGGCCCCGTTACCAGAATACTCAATAACGATATCAGCCAAGTGGGTAAAAAATAAAACACATAAAATTATACGTTATTAACTGCACAACTTAAACTATTAACTTGTCAAAGTACACATTTTATCCTGATAATGGTGAAGTAGTTAATTTGCTTTCACGCCATTGCATACATGTTGGTGTGGGGGTATTGTGCGTTTGGTATTTTGGACGCCAGGGAGTCTAACTGTGTGAAATTTTATTCGTCGGGATCACTGTAGCGGTCCAGGCGGGGGTATGACACTTTTTGTTCCTAAAAACTCTCGCTTCCAGTGCCTATGATCTGCAAGTTGACAACCTTGAGCTTTTATGGTGTGAAATTAGAATTAATAATAACAAGTTCTTGGTTGGAGTAATTTACAGACCACCTACTTCTCCTGTATCTTTTTGGAACGACCATCAAATAAGTTATATTACGGCATGGCTAAAGCCACAAGCAAAAACAGTATCTTTGTGCCCGGGGACTAGGATATTTGAACATGTCTTTAATTTCTTTTGCGATAATGTTGTTCGGTCCTCGCAGCAATCCGGTTTCGTTCCTGGCGACTCTACCGTCAATCAACCTTTGTTCCTTTACCACGAGCTTTGCTTAGCTATTGATCTTCGTAAGGATGTAAGAATTGTATTCCTAGACGTAAGCAAAGCTTTTCATAAAGCGTGGCACTCTGCTGTGCTCCACAAACTTGAAAATAATGGCATATCCGGTGAATTATTAACCTGGTGCCGTGGTTATCTCTCAGATAGACAACACTGTGTGGTCATTAAGGGCCAAGGCTCCAATGGGACACTATTACAGCTTGGGCATCTAAAGGCTCTGTACTTGGTCCCCTTCTATTTTGTAATTTTTATTAACGACATCGTCGATGTTGTTCACTCCAATAACAAGTTATTCGCCCAGGGCACATGACAGTGGACGACCAGCAACCGGCATCTGACATCTTGAATATTGACTTATCATCGCTTGATGATTGGTCCAAACAGTGACTTATTTCCTTCAGTGTTCTCAAAACGCACACTGTGATTGTTTTGCGCAAAGTGCCTCCTGCCCCTCGCCCGTCCCTTTCTTCCATGATCATCAGCTCGAGGATGTATCTTGTCATAAACACTTAGGAATAACCTTGAAAAGTGGCTTAACTTGGGCTCAGCATATAAGTCAGAGTGCCCAAAAAGCCAACAACTTAATAAATATACTCAAATCTTTGCAATTTCGTTCTGACAGGAATTCTCTTGAAACTTTTTCTATATTCTTTATCCGCCCATTACTTGAGTATCGATGTCCGATATGGGATGGGTGTACAGAGGCAGACGCTGATAAATTGACACCAATTCAGATGGATGCAGCCCGCGTAGTCCCCGGTGCAATGAGACGTGCTGCTACATCGGAATCATAATAGAGGAAATTGGTTGGGAAACACTTGCGGAACGTAAGAAAAAAAGCTAAACTTATTGTCATGTACAAAATTGTCCATAATCTGACCCCTACTTACATGTATTTGCGTGACTTTCTTCTTCAAACTCCACCCACAGCTGTAAGTCACAGTACCCGTCACCGACTAGACATCTATCATTTTGGAGCAACAACATTCTTATTCGACCAATCTTTTCTTTTCCCTCCACTGTCCGCTTGTGGGGCCTGTTGCGTATTGAAATTCAAAACACTGCTTCAGTGATCAGTTCAAGTTAAAATTAAAAATTATCCTTAAGCATCCCGTTCAATATGTAGAACTATTATATAATGGTAAGCCACATACTGCTATTAAACACAAGAGGCTGCGCTTGGGCTGCATCTGTCTGAAACCAGGACTCTCCCCCCCCCCCCCCACAGGTGGACAACTGTTCCCAGTTATTTTCTCTCCGCCAATGCCTACAGAAAGCCCCTTTGCTGGCGTAAGACTTCTTGATTATATAGTTTTAACATAGTCACCTGCCACAGAGCAAGGTTAACGTGGTAAAATAGCATGAACATCTCAGCTGAACAAGTTTAAGTATGGAAAAAATGGCCTCTCAACTGCGAATGAAACCTTTTTACGGAATGATAAACTTATAAACATAGATTAAGACTATTTTAAGGCAGTAAAGCTTGCGACTGCCATAACTGAAACAATGGTGTTTTTCTCCTTTAAACACCAAACTTATATGAATAGTTTTATCCCACAGAGCCATATGATGTGGCATCATGAGCACATGCTGCCAAAATGTACTCAGTTTAAAGATTTCACAAACTACTCTGGTGATTAAGCCCACGGGTGCCAGAAACCAATTGACACCTGTGCATGTGTGGTGGTTAGTACACAGATACTGTATGAGAGTCTCATTAATTTTGCCCGTAAATTTTTTTTAACATCTTCAAATTGAAAATACCTGTATATTACCGATATTGACAGGCATACCTAGCAGAAAGTTTTACGTTGTTAAATTATGTTACCGTTGCTACAATTGATCTCAAAGTTACTCTGAAAATTGGCACTTTTAACATGCATTACCCTATGCCCACAAGTGTCCACCCCCGCGATGCCCTCTCCAGTCAGCTGGAGGTGCGAAAACTCTACGCTTTGCTGATTCTGCGAAAGGAGTCAATTGTCACATGCTTAAGATCGGTGTGGTTGATTCCCCTTTATGGTCGTGTGGTACTAGTATCGAAGACACCTTTCATTACTTTTTTATATGCCCTTTGTATTAAAATTTGAGGATTGACCTGAGCAGCAAAATCATACCAATATCACCGTTTACTACAGCAACAGTACACTATGGTAACCATGCCTGTTCTCTTATTACCAATTATACTATTTTTGCAACTGTATACGAATTTATTGAGAAACCGAAGAGATTGTAATGTACGGATTCATGTTCTGAAGTTTCACTCATGTGTATTCAGCACCAGCCCCACTATCTGTTATCGTCTTGTTATGTGTCTCTACTGTATGTTTTTGTGCTGTCTTTTACGTCCTGTTTAAGTGTTGTCCTTTTTCTTCAGTGAGAGAGGGGTTAATATAGGGTTTCCCTGTTCCCCAATCGTTTTCATTTGAATTTGTTTAAAACAAATTGACTCTAACCACATTGAAACATAAATTCATGAATAAAACGGGCAAGATGGACTTCATCGCAAATGATATATTATACATGGAAGATCTCAGTGTCTTATGAGTTTGTTGTAAGTCTATGCTACATACCGGTACAGCAATATGTTCCTCGTAAAATTGTGATACATTCAACATATGATGGGGGGAGAGAGAGAGAGAGAGAGAGAGAGAGAGAGAGAGAGAGAGAGAGAGAGAGAGAGAGAGAGAGAGAGAGAGAGAGAGAGAGAGAGAGAGAGAGAGAGAGAGAGAGAGAGAGAGAGAGAAAGAGAGTCCGCCGCCAGACATTTCGTCTTATTCCCCCATGTGCTGTCAACGGCGTAAAACGAGAGACTGTTTGAGTGCTTTTTATGCACCTCGTATCTTCTTGCCCACCTGACAATAGAAAACAGGATATTTTTTAACTTGCTTTACAGATCGATAATGCATGTCTTATACTGCTTTAACTGATTTATATTTGTCTAAGAAAGAAAGAAAAACCCTACCCGCCTGTATTTCCAAATGCCTGTCTCTTGGGTGATGCTTGACTTTTCCAGCATGTCTAATACGGCAGATTTTCTCCCCTTTTTAAATCAATGAGGATCAAATTGTTACACTGTCAAGATACTTGTCTCTAACTGCGAGCTACTTCTGTGGCTCAGAGACAAATCCCGCATGCAATTCCTGTGTAATATCACTAAACTGATTTGCAAGCCTTCCACCCATGACGCTATCAACATATAAACGGCAGCAGTGGTCGACTTAATTGCTATTTGTATGCGTCAGGCAATATATAATTGTCAACTGGTTGGCTCGTCATATCATGAATCTTGTCGCTAAAGGTTCAGCAGCTTAACGTGTTCCATCTATGTTAGCTTATCGACAAGCAGCAAGCATCCATGTGGTACTAATGCCTTGTCTTCAATAGCCACATGCAATGCAACTGAGATTTGCCTCATGGAAGAGAAATTGTCACGCAAATGCAGAATTCCCATAGAAGAATTCATAGTATAAACGTTATACCTTGACGACAGATCACAGGATGCAGCGTAATTCAGGTATACATATTTTCTTTCTTTCTTTCTTTCTTTCTTTCTTTCTTTCTTTCTTTCTTTCTTTCCTTTTATTCATTTATTGATTGACTGTTTGATCGATCGATCGATTGACTCATTAATTGATTGATTTATTTATGGTTCTCTCTATCTCTCTTTTTTCGAAATATGAGTAAAGACCAATCTTGTGTTCCGCATGATTCTGTGCTTGTTGACAAAAGGAGGGGCTAATTGTCCTGCTTGTATTTCCAACAATTTTTGATCCCTAATCAACCCAATTTACGCCGGATCTACGATTCTCAATTATTATTACCAAGAGTCGAAATTGCCTTTTCAAAATTCGTTATTAAAAGAAAAAGTCATTGAAGTACCAACATGTCCATTCCTTTGGCTAGGCTATCAACCATGGCCATCCCCAAAGCATTAAAAAATACGTTAAAGCGAAAAAAGATAAAATAAAAAATAAAACCTCTGTGTTACAGACTAGGCTGGATAGGTGAACCTAATTTTCACAGAAAAATTCATACGCACACCTTATAATAATTCACAGGGTGATGAAAAAATGCCTACAAGGTGCTCAACAACAAAAGCTTCTTTTAAGTAGCCAAAGAAAGCTAAAACAAATAAACAAGCCAAAAAGGAGGAGGTTATGATAATCATAAGGACGTAAGAAGGAAAGACAGACAAAAAGAAAGAATAATGAAAGAGAAAAGAAAGAAAGTAAGAAAGAAAGAAAGAAAGAAAGAAAGAAAGAAAGAAAGAAAGAAAGAAAGAAAGAAAGAAAGAAAGACAGAAAGAAATTCATATACACCAGGACAAGTTTGATTGGGTTGCGTGCAAAAAAACCAAAACGCACATAATATATTTCAAAAACCTATTGATATTACTTCGCAAGAAACTCCCAATAAGCAGGCAAGTGTCACCATGAACACTTATTTCATATTGGCAGAATCAGTGTTTAACCTCGTCCTGCTAAAATCCCCCAAGCGCTCCCCAATTCAACATGTTGCAATTGTGGCACGTAACAACAATTTACTTACTTTTTTTTTCAATAACGTAAGACAAATCATAAACTTTAAACCAGCCGAAAACAGCATTTTGAAACAATTTACTTCCCATTTATATTCTTTTCTTGATTAAAGAACGGATTCCTATCAATGTATCAATGCATGCAGAAAAGATTGTCATTAAGAACGTCATTACTTGTTTTGCAATTTTAAAGTCATGGATTCTTCGAAACGCAGCTCGGTTTAAGTATAAAAGAATATGTAATATAATGTCAAAGGATATTGCACACGCACTGACGAAGGTGGCCCAGAACAAAGAAATGCGCATATTGATATACGCTTAAAGGAGAACGTGGCTTCGGCGTAGTGTTGTATAGACAGGCAGGTGGTTGTCCAAGTGACATGCGACACATGCACTGATTTCTTAGCACCAGAATTGGTGCATAGCATGCAATTCGGATTACCATATTTTGATCATACTCATAGTTTGGGCTTCCAGAGAGAAACTGCAAGTCTAACCAGAACAGAAGATTTACTTCACAACAAATCCGCCTGGGTGCCTTCAAGATGAGAACAGCTTGAAATGCTACACTTTCACATTGTTTAACATTGTCTACATTTTGTTCATTAGCCTAATTTGCAAAAATTAAAATGCTACAGCATTGGTTCTTGCCTCATATGATGTGGCCATGTCACAAACTGATAAACTGAAATTGTAGTAACACCACTCTCTATAATAGTTTTGAAGTTATTCAACATTTAAATTTTGTGTATTTGCCTTATTTGCATAAATTAAAAGCCCACAGCTTTGGTTCATGGTTCACTGGATATGGCTTTGCCACAAACCTATAAATTGAAGCTAGAATGGCATCCTTCTGTACAAAGGTCTTGGAGATATATTACTTTTAAATTTTTCAATGCTCCTAAGTAGCACAATTTAAAATTATTTCATTTACTGTCCATTCTTTTTGCAGGTGTCACAAAGCTAAATATCCACATCAAACCTGTTTGTCTATCTGCAATAGTTTAGAAGATATGGAGCTTTTAAAATTTTAATTGCCTTAAATTTGCACAATTAACATCATGACCATTCCAAACTATATGCACAATTTCACTGGTAGGTCAGTCACCGTGGCAAGTTTGGTGGTTTTCAGAGCCATAGTGCCCGAGAAAAACTCCAAACAAGTTTGGTCATAAACAAGAGAGAGAAAGAAAGAGAAAGAAAGAAAGAAAGAAAGAAAGAAAGAAAGAAAGAAAGAAAGAAAAAATAAAGAAAAAAATTCTTGGAAAAACAAAATGTTTGGGTTCGCATCATGCACAATAAAAATCATTAAGAATGCAGCACAATCTTCAGTAAAATAAACATTCTGGCGTGCACTGGAGACTTGAAGGGTTCACACACACCAAGCATCTATTGGTGACACGTGAAGCAGCAGACTTGGAAAAGTCGCAGCGTCATGAGAAACTAAATCAAACGTAAACCTTTGGATTTAACATCAAGTCGCTAAACAAGGCCATCGGGAACACTGCTGTATGATCGAGGCCTCGCTTGTAAAAGCGGGCAAGCTTTCACGAATCTACCGCTTTACGACACCTCGCAGGCTTGATGCCCTAAAATATAGACTAAGTTAGCTTTCACGTCATCTCCCAAGCTATGATGCGGATCTCGCTCTTCTGTCTTGAGCCCGAGATACTTTTCCACGCGTGGAAAATGCTTCGCTTCCTGAGCATGTGCACTTGAGAGCATAAATTACCTGGTTCCCATTGCCGGTTTTGCCGAAACGCTGGTTGCCCTTAGTGTCTGCGGAACATTATGCCGTATTGTCGTTTTTACGCAAAAGTTGTTCAAATTGCCTCTGTTCAACAGTCGTATTCTGTGCTATTACTTTTTGGCCAGGTGTTATAATAGCTCACTATTTCATTAATCTAGCTTTGACTCGTTTTGTGTCAAGCCATTCTAGCACCCTGATGATAGTCCTGCCTTCAGGCGTACACTTTCTAATGTGTTGTAAGGGTAGCAGTATTAAATACTATCGTGCGGCTCTGCTTCCTCGAGATACGTTTCACTGAGGGTATGTTTTTATTAGAACAGAGCTGAGTGCTTGAGCGCGAGGCAAGTTTCACGCGTGAAGAAGACCTCCCCAAGGAGGACGCTTAAAGGCCGCTTGCGAGGTCTTGAAAGCAATGTCGCTATAATGCTGCAACACTTTTAAATTATTCCATGGAGTCTGCAAATCGTATGAGCCGACAGACAAGCTTTCTCCATAACAGCTAACAAAACAGACACCGTAACTCAGCGCTATACTGTTGCTACAAACAAGCAAATTCAGCCAAGGCGCATTCACGAATATAGAAATATGTAAATGCTACATAAATAACTCAAATAAGTCAAAATCCCCAGTAATGCAAAGCGTTTACATTTCAGTAAAATCATTTAGTCCTCCTCAGGAAGACGGCCCCTTTTCCTTGGACCCGGGCCGGTCCAAATGAGGCAGATACGGTACTCAGATATGATTTGTGTGGCGTAAATCGACGCCCGTTATAAATGTTTCTACATGATCATACGTAATGAAGACGTCAAAATGTACCTTCAGATGTGCCAAAGGTCGCCAGAGGGGACCCAGCGGATGCTGCCTGAACTCTGTTCGACCCCTAATTTATTCAATAGCAGTGTTGTGTTTTAATTTGATGTATTTACGCTAATTGTTATCGCCGCCATCGCTATATTTTCTGCTTATACAGTTTAGTCTAGTCAAGCAAAATTGTTTATATTGACATATATTGTGTTCATGTAATCATAATTTGTAATGTTCGTCATATTTATTTTTTTCAGGGTAACGGACTGTGTGCATTTGTCATATATTATCATCCCGGGGAGCTGATTTGCCAAGGTATATCACCTATTCGTCTGCACCGCATTAGTAGTACCAGTACAAATTATTAAGGTCCTTTTTCTTTCCTATTTATTTCATTTTCACTTCACGATCTTGACGTGTATATGCTGCTGATTTCAGCTTTAAAATGCGTAAATGCTACTACTACTGCTGCTGCTGCTGCTGCTGCTGCTGCTGCTGCTGCTGCTGCTACTACTACTACTACTACTACTACTACTACTACTACTACTACTACTACTAATAATAATAATAATAATAATAATAACAATTATAATTATATTAACAAAACCATAAATTCATAATATAAGCGTTTTTGTTATGCTTTAGTTTTGTTTTGTTTGTATGTTAGTTTGTTTTTTAAACGAAATCTTCCACAACGATCCTGCCATTTCACACAAAATTCGAGGCTCTTCTTAAGAAAGACGTCGTCTACTCGATCCAAAATTCACAACATAGACTCTATTCTTCATATTGCTTAGGAAACAAGATTTAATTAGCGTCAATTTGTTTTCATTTTCTTCATTTGTTAGGAGAAAATAAGTTTATTGTCCATCTAATAGCTAATAAATGGACTCTTGTGAAATATTCAAAGGTAATGCCTAGTAAAATGTGGCATTAAGTCCTTTTCTTGTAGTTCTTTGCATTTCTCGGACTAATGTCTTAAATCTATATATATGTGGTGAAAACCCATCATATGACGTTTTAGCCAAGCATATGTGACCATGGTGTTCTGTACAAATTCATGGCACGTGGTAATTGGGACGGGGGTCTTTTACAGGAACAGAGCTGTGGTGTGTATGCAGGTTGACCACTTCCTCTGTAAATTACGGGAAACTGGAAACAGTAACGCCTACCGTATATTTTTATAGAGAGTTTAAACAGATGTGTTGCAAGAGTGAACTAAACAATTTACTTAACTGCAGGTTCCACATAAATTTAGAAATATGTAGGAAGCTGACACCCACGCTTTGTCGCTCTTTGTGTCACGGAAATCAGCGAGTGGAAATCCTGGGGCCACCGTGACTACTGATATTTCCACAAGAGACTTTGCATTATATATAAAAACCAAATCTATTGCAGCGCGTGTTTTCAAGAAGCAAAAATATGCCCCCGCAGAGACCATATGTTTGATGGAAGAATCTCGAACCCAAAATACAGTTAAGAGTTATGGCATAGATCAAGCGTGCCGGGAAGGTAAAAATCATAAATAAACCCCATTTGCTGTCTTCTAAAAAATGCCAGGTATGCATTAGGTAGGAATACATGCACTTAAGCACACATTTCAGTTTTTCGTTTAGCGTTTCCCTTCAAACAAATTCTTACCTCTGGGATTAGAGATTTTGGATATTATATACTTGTTACGTTCATAATGTGCTTCTACGAAGACGAAAGACAAAGTACAGTGTCTTACTGATCCTAAAGCTAACGAAATGATTCAATAGGAACTGTTCTATAAGTAGCTTAATTTTATTGTATGTTAGCAGCTGATCGCGAAGACGTCGAACATGAGATATTTTTACTGCAAGAACATTTATAATAATCATGCCTTTAAACCCGTAAATACGAGGTGTAAATCACGCACGCGTATACTGGACCTGCATCGTACACGAAACCTTGTATGTGCAGTACAAACGGGCCAATTATGGCATAGAAAGATTTATGTAGGTCAAATCCGTATGCTAAATGGTTTTGAATCACAGCTCTTAGAACGGCACATCTAAACCTCTCCAAATTACCTAAAGGTCATTCATTTGATATCGGGCACCAGCCGAATAACCTGACGATGGTTGCGAGGGTAATAAGCAATTACAACTAATTCTTCCAGATTGGCTTTTTGACGTGCATAAGATTTATTTATTGATAAGAAGTGACAGCATTTAACAATGTCGGGAAATACAGTTATTATAGTATTATTCATAGAACGAATATTGCCATCCAGGTTCATCAGCTGTGTCTCTACGTGTGCGTGTGTTAACTTATTGGAAATGAAGCTTTTTTGTGAGTCATTAACATCATAAAATGTCGCAAATTGATTAAAAAATCCAAGACCATTTGAATACGATTTAAAAGTTGCAGTGGAAATGCGACTTTTTTCTTTCAAAATGTTATTATGGATAAAAACGACATTTCATAACAAACTAAAAAGCGCAAGATCTGATAAATGACGAAGTTGCCATGAACATAGCAAGTCCTCGTTTTAGTATTAGAAAGCGCACTCTGCATGAATAAATGATTTCCAGGACACGGATATCCATACGCTAATCGGTCTTAGCCAAAGCTGGTTATGAGGTGAGCCTCAATATGTGGACTTTCTGGGGATTATGAAATTACCGGGGGAAAACAATTTTATTCATGCACAATATAACAGGTAAATATTGACATATCATGAAGGCAACTTGCAAATAGGATGTTTCTTTAATTACACAATTGGTTAGCAATATTCAATTGCTACTTTTAAGAAAAACGAAAAACCTCTCATTGTCGACAGAGGAACAATTTGCCAAACACTCCAAACTTTAGAATGGAGACCCATGCAAACTCTCTCCTTATTCCGACATACACATGATACATGCACGCGGCATTTTATGAGTCCTTTTGTCATACCTGCCGATATGTCAAACCCACATTTAGCCCGTTGATTCACTAAACCCATTTTGGTACCTATAACCTAACATATCTACTTGACTAATGTCGACGCTCAGTTAGAAGGGTTTGTTTAAGGTTAAGGAGAATTCGCTTAGCTCTCTCAGTGCCAAGTTTTGGACTAAGTCAACAGCTTCCCTCGACGCGGTTCTGGCACAAGACTGACTGAAACTGTTAATCCAGATCATTATATTCTCTGGAATTATAGGCATATTGTCACAGGAAGGAAAGTTTTTTTTTTTTTCTTGTTTTCTTGTATCATTATCATTCACAAAGAATATTAATCTCACATTTTAATTATATTTGAAAACAGTATTCGTCTTTAGTAGTTAGACTAAAATCACAGTAGGCATTGAAAGAGTAAGTAAGAATAAGGCCTTAAGTTCACGGAAATTACGTATATCGCTTTTTTACAAGTCATTGACCCCGCCTCGCTTAAAGCAACAAAGGGTTACTACTACCAATCCATAACAGAAACGCACGCGATACTGAGCCGTAAAGCAAGATAAACAGACTTCCAAAATGACCATTAAAAGATAAAAAGCCCAGCATCGCATGTTTAAATCCACTACAGGTAGGCTCGTCTCTCATTTCAAGTCGCTCATGCTTGCTGTCTGTGTGATTGGTCTGCAAAGTTAGTGTTTATTTGCCTGTTGAAATGAGCCAAGGCTAGGCATGATAAATCTAGGATACTTACGAACCGGCTCCATGTCCGCCTATGACAGCATGACAATAAAACCTAAAAGTCAATTTTGTCCTATTGTTAGCCGTTACCCTATTGCATGTCGTCCAAATTCTGACCCTATGTTATGTTACAGTTCCATGTGCCATTGTAGTTCATGGTTCTATTGTAGGTCCCTGTGACATTGTTGTTACGTTTTCCATTGCAGGTCTTGCAAACCACTGGAGACATAGATATGTCTTACGTGCTCCTGTATTACAGATCATCTACGGTGGAGGGAAACTGTTTCTTTCATTGAGGAAAAAAAACAGAAGTATAATATTTAATCCATTGGTGATGGATGCAAAGGAGACTTTGGACATCCCGTGATTGCCTGATCATTTGTCCGTTTGCTGCTTTGATAATCATACACCTCGGGCAACAGATCGAAAACCTTTGTTGCTAAAGCCCAAAACCTTGCTTTTCTTTAACGTTCCTCTTTTTTTGCCAGTTTTGGCTTGAATTTACATCAAAGTGATACCGACGTAAAACGAGCCAGCAAAAGGTGTTTCGTTAAACTTGTTTATCGCCGCGGACGTAACTGTATTATTTTAACACATGCATACCCGTCTTCAAACACTTTTTTTGTTGTTGAAAAATTCTATCTGAACTCGGATATGTTGATGCTTACATGTGTTATACATTCCCATCCAAATATATCTGCCAGTACTTTTTTCTTACTGCACGGGACATTCTATGATTGAAGAATACGGCCTTGATATTACACGTCGCATATGTTTCGACATTGAAACATAGAAGAAAAACACTGCTTTATAGAGATGGCTATGAAATGAAACTAAATGATACTAGATGCACCATATGCACGTAGAATAAGATGTACCACTTCTTTTCTTATGCCATTAAACGTTTTATATTTTCTCGTTAAACATGGAAGCAATAAACTTTAGACTATTCCGTAAACAATGAAGGTTCATGCATCAATCCAAATATTATAGACAGGTTCAATTAATAATTGTTCTTCACTCTGTGGACTAATAAGTCACATTATTTTACTTGCTGTTTTATAAGTTGAAAAAATATGCAAAGCCTGAATAAAATGAGACATCAAGAAGAAAAAATATGTGGAAAGGTATTGCTAGGTTTGATTTAGACCGATTTTTTTCCGCAAATCTCTTTTATTCAGAAACTGTCTTAAAAATCAGAATGAATCAGAATTAATGTGAAATTAAGATGCGTATTAGATATATTGTAAATCTAGTGCTTCTGCTTGGATTAGACTCCACATGATAAATTGACAAAAAACCGATGTCCGCCAAAATTTCGAGTGAACGTGACTTTAGAAGTGCATCCATTGCAATGTTTCAGGGACTGCTTTCCCAAAACGTCCTGGCCTGGAGTGTGGGAGGTGGTGAATACCACACGCAGGTTAATTGGCTGCACATAAATTAAGACTTTTTATCTGATAAAATAAGCATACACTCTTTGGTGTACAGACATGACGTGATGTAAACAAACAAACAAAACAAAACAAAACAAAACAAAACAAAAAAACAAAAAAAAAAAACAAAAAAAAAAAAAACAAAAAACAAAAAAAAAAAAAACAAAAAAACAAAAAAGAAAAAAAAAAAAAAAAAAAAAAAAAACCATCGTATCTCCTCGGTCAGCATTGTCTTCTTTTGGTTAGTTCCAGATGATGGCTATCCACTAAAAAGACTCTCATGGTATGGTATCTAAAAGCGACAGATAAGCACTACTGACCACTTTTCGACCACGTGAGTGAATCATCAGTTTATTTCATTCTTCAGCAGATCAACGGCATATGTGGCAGATAAACATTTACGAACAATGCACATATGGATTTCGATTCAGATACCGCAAAGGGTGTGTTAAGAAAAACGATATTTGCAGGAAATTTCATCACCAGAATAAGCCGTCTTGAACTCATCTTGAAAAGTCTACAGGCTTATGGCAGTCACATATTAGTTTGTTTCTGGTTTCGGTTTGGCGACATCAGTGGCGACGGAAGTAACCTCATTTTAAAATGGGCCACATTGAAATATGTTTTCAATGAATAATACTGTGCCAAAGTTAGATATAAACATGAGCTGATTAACCTTTGGACATATGCAACGCGACACGCAGTTGAAACCGAGACATCTAAGAAGCTGAATGTCGCCTGTCACATTTTACCTCTCTACGAGTAATTACATGTTCGTGGCCAAAGCGTAAAATATTGACAGCATATGTTCATTGATGTGGGGTGGGGCATTTCCCCCCACAAATTTGGCCTGCTTTCTCGTTTGGCAATTGCCAAAGTGTTTTCAATCCATCATTCACACGGAAAGCAGCCAAATATCTCAAACAGCACCCTCTCTGTCTGTCTGTCTGTCTCTTTTTTTTGGGGGGGGGGGGCGTCGTTTCAAAAGCTTTTGCTGTGTTACACTTAAAAGCCCTCATAAATATTCAAAAATTCAAAATATCATATTTTGATATTTAAGGTGATTATTTTAGATAACAAATTAAAGCTGAAGTAAATGTGAAATGGACACATTTTCTAGGTCATTTCCGCCAAGTGATGATTTTAAACACGGCTCAATCAAACGTCAGTCAGGCGAAACTTATTGTTTCGGTGTCCAAAACAGATAAGCGTGTCAACGTGTAGCTGACACTTCATTTTTGAAAAAAAAGTATTTTTTCATGGTTTTTATTGAGGTCAAGATCAGAAATGTCGTTTTAAAAAGACACTAATTTATGATCAGGAGGTTATAGCTCTGGAACTCTTAAATTCATACAAAACGCGAAGGACGAATCCCTGCGTAATATATATATTTTTTTTAATCTGTCCCTTAAAGACCCTCCGGTCACAGGTTCCGTTTCGCAATGGAAAATGAGTTTGGTCTGGATGTTGGATACCTGAATGCTCTGAACCATGTCCCCAGTAAAGTGTAAAATAAACTGGGGAGATGAAGCATCGAGGACTGCAACGGGTATGCTATTTCTAGATATAAAAAAAAAAAAGGATTGGAAAACAAGCGATGGGGTTTTGCTGGTTCTTCTCCCCATTCACAGTGATACAAATTGTACTTAATACATGCCAAAATAACTACGGAAACATGGTAATTCATACAGATCATGTATACATATTTACAAATTTATTTAGAAATGTAACGTCATGTCAATTGATTTCATCGGCGGGTAATTGAAACTTGATGATAGACATATCAATGACGTCACGTTAGCCCGTCATCAAGCTGAAATCAAACGACGATGAATACAATTGAGCTGACTTTCAATTCTTATATTTACATTCAAGAAACACGGTAGGCTGCCTTAATATTTATACCTTAATGACACAGATTTTGGACCTACCAGAGGTAACTAAACTAGTCCTGACGTTCTTACTGCCCTGGACCAGCAGAAGGTTGCTAAGATTGCACGATGAGGCGTAATCGACTGCATTCATGGGAATACAAACGTCCAAACGTTAAATATTCTTCTAATGCTAAAAAACACGCCAAATGTAAATATCAAAATATACAATTGTCATCGCTATATACAGTTAACGGAACCCCAGGACGAGTACACAAATGTTTAATAATTCATGTTTTGTGATAAGTAAAAAAGTATCAAAATATTTTGTTTCTAATATAAAACTTTTGACACAGCGAAATAACTTTTTATTCCGTATAAGGTTTTGTTTCAACTTGTTTACCAAATAATAAAGTAGATGGGTTAAGAATGCCATTTGTAATCTTAGGGCCAAAGTATCATTTTCTTTTCGGGTTATAAATTTGGCTATTCAACAAGGAAATGGCTAAGAGTTTCACGATCTGCCCCACAAACGCACCTAGCCGACTTGACACAACCCAAAGTTGGCACACAGTAATGAAATGTAATAATTCATTCTCATGCACGCGCAATGTAAGTGTACTTTACGATTATGACCACCCACATACATAAGGTATGGTTAAACCTTTATGCATGGTATTTCGCTGTTTACGCGTGGGAACAGAGATGTTAAAATGTTAATAAACTGCGGCAATTTAGAATATATATAGATATATATATATATATATATATATATATATATATATATATACAGGGATACCTGCCTATTGAGGACACCTCTTGGGCCGGCAAAAAGTGCCCATAGTTGGCAGGTGTCCACAATGGAGAGTTGTCTTTAACAAGCAGATTGACCTTTCAGTCCTGGACATAACCGTCCACATTATAAAGGTGTCCACAAGGACAGGGTTTACTGTACACACACACACAATCACACACATAATATATATATATATATACATATATATATATACATATATATATATATATAAATATATATATATATATATATATATATATATATATATATATATATATATATATATATATATATATATATATCTTGTTCATCTGTGAAAAATCGAAGAGGAGAAGAAAGGTTAAACCATTTTAAATAATGCTAATTACCGGCATTCCAGATTTTTAATCGTTAATTTCATAGAAAGATAAATATATTCTACGTACCTATTAATGAGCATTGCTTGTGTAATAAAAATTCAGAAAAGTGTTGAAATTCAAACTGATAATAATAAGGGCATTTCAGATTTTAAATTACAAATATTTCACGATGCATTATATGGATACTATTCTGACTTCCCTGTCAGTTATTAGACAAAACACACGGTCTGGATATGAAATGAAGTCGAGTTTTACTGTTGGCTTATGAGAGGAACTTTATTATTCAATCTTTATATCTTCAAAAGAGCAAAAAGATATGATATTAACATATGTATTTCATTGGTTGTCGTTTAACATGAACATTAAATTTTATTGGTTGCTGTTTATCTAATAATTATCAAATAAAGATCACAATGATTTAAAAGGTTCAAACCAGTTTTTTTTTTTTTTTTTTTTTTTTTTTTTTTTTAAATTAATCTTCAAAGTTAGCAGAATTTTGAACACTATAATGATTTAGAAAATTATAACTGAACGGGGTAGGTTGGCTAAGTATGTTCAACTGTAACAGTGAAGTCACGATTTACAGCGAATGTGTTGCGGACACTGTTAGCCTTGATGGGATTGGTTTTTGGTGAGGAGGACGATTTTGTGAACGATCAGGTCGACTCAAAGTAAATATGCATGTCTGAATACAAGTTTTAATGTAAGTATGTGTTACTTGGAAACGCATAACATTACCGTGTTTCGGCTTCTTGGGAGCATAGATGAACAATTATTTCAGCTCTTGACACGGAATCCACGTTGGTGATGAAGGTGACATGGGACCATCTCGGTTCTATGGTCTTTACAAGCATGTGGACGTCCTGAATGTGGCTGATGTATGTTTGAATACGAAAACTGGCAATCCATTCGACTGTTTCAACCAATACAGTATGTTGATTTTTTTTCTTTTACGCTTGTGTTGTATATCCTAATCCTACTGTTTCAGTTCGGCAACTTTTTTTCCCAATATATTGTGTCTTTGTGCATTGGGATATTGTACTGCTTAAATATCCGCACATTCACTTCGAAGTTGCATGGCCATGGTATTACAGAGAAGCGAGTACACAACCGGAAATGCTTACCACTTACAAGCTTCTACACGGAAAGTGATTCGGATGAACCCCCCATCGTCACAAGGTGTCCTTCATTTTATGTACGGTCCATTTAATGTTTAAAAGCCTATATTCCCTGATGTTCAGTCTTTCAGTTCATGTCACACTTTTGCTCAATCTTTGCACTCGATGCTGAACTTATTTGTGCCCAATTGTTTCTTTTTGTATTCTTTGTTTATGCCTTTGATACAACTGCACCATCACCACTGTCACTCGAGTTATACGATTGTACATTAAATAGAAATGACACACAAAACAGTGCATCACACACAGGTCTTCCAGATGCATAAAATACCAGCGGCCGTTTCGCAACAGAAGCCTAGTACGGCACCATGCACGCAAGAAGGGTATGTTTTCTGTGCACGTCACTTCCGGAAAGCGAGAGGAGAGCATTGCCATCAAAGTTTAAGGTCCACACTCTGATGAATAGCGAACGGCATGCAAAGAGTCTTTCCTTCAGAAACATTCTGCGAGCAAAGGCCACCCGTCGCTTACTCGCGGCTTGGGGATAAGCACAGGCTTGTTGTGTATGAGTGTTTGCGAATGAGTGATGGCCGTCGTCATTGTCGCAGCATGGAGGTGCACTTGTGTAATGAAAGTACATATATGCAAATAAAACGACTTTCAATTCATAAAGAAACATTGTGTTGGGTAATTTTCTTTAACAGAAAGCACAGCACGATAGTGCACATATTAAAGGGCGACATCAGGCATTTGGCCAAGTATATTGGCTGAAATTGAAACCTGTTTGATCAAGAATGTTTAAAGGCACGTAAGTTACGATTACTGGCTTACATGCATGTCCACGAGAAGTCTTCAGCCCAGAAGATCCTACATATGTGTCTCCTTTATTACCAGTTAGCCTTCTATATCTAGAACTAACTAGTTTGTTTGCTTTGCTTGGTTTATGCAAAGTAAGTGTAACGACGCTGAAGCTGGACAGCCAGAGCTGCTCGGGCGGCTTTGTGCGCATGTTCTGGTTGCATATGCAGGGCAAATAGGAACCTCTTATTATGCCGTATAATGAGTTCTAATCAGCAGTGGGAAATCGAACCAACGATACGTGTGCGCCAGAGAAACAAATAGACAAATGTATGATGACCTTGAATCTTTGGTATATATATATATATATATATATATATATATATATATATATATATATATATATATATATATATATATATATATATATATATAAGTAATGAGAATAAACATTAATGATATCTACGTTGGGATCCTGGTTGTATTTACAGACTACTTTACGTTGCAAATATGTGACCCAGCTGCTGTATCCAAGTCCAAAGGTAACAACTGTTGTATTCTGAACAGATCTGAAAACATTAACCATATTCACGTACGGCGACATAAGAATGTGAGAAACCGCGTGATAGCGCATGATCTATGTTAAATTTATACAGCCCCTATAGACTCTTCTTAGATTTGAGGTTGACAATATTAATGGGGATTAAATTAAATGTCTGAGTATCATGGTAATATATTTCGCTTTGAGTAGTTGCATTATATGGCGTTAATGCCAGGCACGTGACTTTTTACATATAAAACGTAGCTCCTTGTTATAGGATGTCTAGTCTAATATAAGAACATTTTGATCGTTTGATCCCTGTCTCCCCTTTTTGTTTAAAACGAAATATCAGTCCTCTCCTTTAAGAAATGTATATATATATATATATTGTACCTCGACATTATACTAAAATCATACTGTATTTCTTATTCCTCGTGTGCAATAAACCCAGATTGACGTCAAATGCTGGTGTCCTTTTGTGATGAAGTCTGCAAATCAGCTTAGAGTATCGAAGGGTGAGCTTCAAGCGACAAATCTGGTGCCATAATAATTTGCATTATGCATATATTTAATTTACTTAAAATAACATTAATCGATCAAACGTAAAAACGAATGTGTCTGAAGCAGCTGTGCCATAAGGCCTGTTTATTGTATTAATATCGAGCTTGCATGTTCCAAATTTACAAATATTTCTAGCAAAGTAAATTTTGGAATGTAAAATGTAGAATTACACAAATATGCTACATCCAGAGGGCGACTTTCTCGGTATTTTTCTCAGCAGTTCAGGTGTTGAATATGTGTAAAATATTCTTTCGAAACTCTGTGCAATCTTGAAATAGAATAGAAGCCTTTAAAGCATGTGTTTAAATGTTTTGATTTAAAAAATACAGAAAGGAAGGATAATATGGAGGAGAACAAGAGGTAGTAAACTACCAAGCCAGACATCGGTGACAATTTGAAAAAAAAGTAATGATAAAATGGAATGAAAACGTGACCTGAAGTAAAGCAGGAGGGAGCAAAGCTACCAAAGCAGACCACAGTGACCATTTTATCCGAACAGGGCAAAACACTACTTGTCCGCAACATGTTAAGTAATGTTGTTTACTTTATCGATTCATTTTCCGGGAAAGTGAAAGTTTTGGTACTTATGTTGCTTTCTGTATTCTTTTATGCTCCTTTAGGGGCTATTAGTGACATATTTAGGCTCCCTACCCAATGAACCTCCTTGTTAGCAACAAATTATTTCCCAATCTGACGTAAAATAGATTTGTTTTCTACGTTTTTTAAGAACACACCCTTTAATCCCCACACTTTCGAGGGGTAAAGACAACACTTCCGTACAAAGGCAAAGGGCAGTATCTACAAATTTGCAGAAATGTGAGAGGTTTTTTTATTTTTTTAATTTATTTATTTCGCTCCTTAATTGGGAATTATAGTATGTATTGCTTTGAATGTATACCGGGTTTTAGTTCAAACAATGGTAAAATCGATACCTATCGAAAGTTGACCTTTAGTGTGACCTTGACTGGTTAAATGTAAATAATGCCGCTTGCATTTGTTTCGCACTGTGCTCTAGTAAAAAGGTAACGCAAAGCTGCAGTAACTGTATGATTGTATTTACGTTGATTAAAAAGTTGCTTGAGCGTGGCGTTCCCAAATACACAGCAAATTCCTGATGACATGGTTTCTAGCTCAGTTTTTCTGTGTAAGTTGGGGTGAAGCCAGATTATTTTATTTCAATGTGTCTAATGGCGTGCGCCAAGGTGGGATCATCTCCCTTTGCTTGTTCAATGTACATATAGATGAACTAAATTTCGTTCTGGCCAGAAAAGGAGCTGGTTGCAATATTGATGGCACTTTTGTCAACAATCTTAGCTGTGCAGATTACATGGTTATCCTGAGTCCATCGGTTAAGGCATTGAGAATGTACTTGGCGAAACGTGAATTTTTAGCTGCCTTGCTATACTAAGAAGACTAAATGTATGATTTACTACTCTGGTGCCCACATGGATATTCAGTCCACTTAAAAGTTGTGAGGCGATAATATGAATGTTGTGGATCGCTTTATATATTTAAGACATGTGCTTGTCTACTAGCTTTTAGGTGACTAGGATATTGAACGTCAGTATCGATCTTTATGTTGTAGAGCAAACATGATGAAACGTAAATTTCATGCATGTTCAACGACGTTGAAATTCTGCTTTTTAAAAGATATTGCACTCCCCTGTATACAGCACAGATATGGGTGCAGCATACTACCACGTTTCCGTGTAAGTTTACCGTCCTGTACAGAAACGCCTTGCGTTGGCTTATGGGACTGTCTAAGTGTTGCTCAGCAAGCGGCATGTTTGTGTTAAATCGGGTGCTGCCTTTTGGGGAGCTAAGAAGAAAGATCGTGTATAGATTTTAATGCAGGCTTTTTAAAAGTGACAGTGTTTTAATTGAATATTATTACTGTGCTTCGATATTTTCTGGGACTCTTTGACTCACTGACGCTGGCGTCAGCTTTTATATTAATTTACGTGTACCGATATGTGATATCATCTGTGAACTATATTTTATATGTGTGTTTTCATATGTATTTTAACTTACTCTTACAGTACACACACACACACACACACACACACACACACACACACACACACATATATATATATATATATATATATATATATATATATATATATATATATATATATATATATATATATATATATATATTACATGACCACATTTATGTATTTTATGTGATGCCTCCTTTGGTCTTTTATTAGGCTGAAATAAAAGGTAACTCATCTCATTTTATTCTTATCTGATTGTAACAGTATACCATGGGTATATGAGTTGCAATTGTAGAAAAAAGCAGCTTAAATGTCAGCAAGCCTCCTGAGTTCAACATATCGGAAACAGCCTCAAAAAACAGTATCATTTTTACACAAAGAATGCCCTGTATTCATTATTTGTGCATAGAGTTCTATATGTATAGACTAAATTTTTTCAAACGAAGTTCAGTGCAAACGAAACAATGATTTAACCAGTATAACAAATTAGGGAACCCTTCCGACAAACCCCATAAATACTTCGGCAAAGAATTGAGAACGGAATGTAGCGAACATAAACATTTCTTGTCGATAATTTGGGTGTACGGGTTATAAACATTGCAAAACTATCTAAATTGCATGCAATTAACACTCTAAAGGTAATGTTTATCCTGGCAAAGTGACCTAACTTCAGGGCCAAATATGACAGAATTATGCATTCTACATAATAACCCTTTGTATTTAATTGGCCACAAGGCTTGGCAGAATCTGTCTGCGCTAAAGATGGAACGATACATTAAAAATCGTTGTATAGGCGCGAGCGTTTTGAAGAAAAGGTGGTTTTTTTTTAAGTTTGAACATTTTTGTAAAAATATTCAAGATAAAATGGTCAAATTTGGATCAACATAGTCTCAATACGTGTATATATAAATACGTATCTGGGATTTATATTAGGTTTGTTTGTTTGTTTGTTTGTTTTTTTTGGGGGGGTGTTTTTTTTCGGTTTTTTGTTTTGTTTTGTTTATTTGTTTGTTTTTTTACAATGGTAATGCAAGAATTTCAAAATGGTTGTATTTTTCAAAATTGATCAAGTTGGTAGACTCTTCAATTTTTGACACACATTTAAACTTTCACTTCTTGCAAAATACCTGATACATTTTTGCTCTAAAGGCTTTTTGCAGTAAATCTTTTTTTTTTTCTTTTCATCAAAATCAGAAATTTAGTTTTAGATAAATATCCACTGAAATGTACACTTTGGTGCAAACAATAATTGTCTGTAATCAAGATTAAAATGGACACTTATGTGCAAACAATTATTGTCTGTAGTCAAGAATCAAAGGTTAACACAGACCACTGACCACCATGTTAGCATTAAAAGTATTTTCATAGTTTCTTTAGACTGTATTGGGATTAAAACTGCCAAATTTGGATAATTGATAGACAATATATATGTCTAACAAAATGCCCCCAAACCCCAAAATGAACAAATAGTACAGAAACACATGAGTCATATTCATAAATTCCAAACCGAACAATGAAAGCAAAGAGATTCTAGAGTTGGCAAAGCACCAACATTCATCTTCCAATACCTATGTGAAGGAACAAATTTCACTCCTGACTTGAGACAGGCAGTCACCCATAAAAGGCAATCGTTGAAATATTCTTTATTATCTACAATCTACAGTGTTTCCAAAATGTATAGGCCTAACCACCCAAAACACGAATGTTATTACTTCTGCCAAAGAATAAAAAGAGACCTGGTAGGCCTATCACTTTTTTATGAACGGCTCAAGCCAGACAAGTATGAATATAATGATATTGATGTTGAATATAAATTTTCATAATTAGTAAGTTATATAATTAAAATCACAATAGCGCTTTCGAAAATGCAAGCCAATCCTCGATTGCGATTTCATAAGAATGTTTTCTTGTGTTTTTACTTACACACACACACACACACACACACACACATATATATATATATATATATATATATATATATATATATATATATATATATATATATATATATATATATATATATATTTATTATTATTATTATTATTATTATTATTATTATTATTATTATTATTATTCAAAAGGGCTTTGGTTCAAGTTTTAGAGTTGCTTCTGAATCGAATGCAAATCACAATTCTGTATTTCAGCTTTCATCTTTGAGGGGTTCAACAGGCGGGCCTTTTGAAACTATAAACGTTTAAAGGTTGGCTATTATGATTTTGGTTTTCGACAAATATAAAGGATGAGTTCAGTTAATTAGATTAATCAGAGTTCCCTCTTATGAAAATATAAATTAGAATAATACTTGTGAAACAGCACATTCGATGGGAATGAGTAAATGATGGACCATGTTCTTGATAGTGCATGGTAAATCAGCCAGAAAATCTGACGTATATAAATGTAACGTTAAAAAGGCTGCTGAGAAGTTAATAATGGTGTAGACCTCTGTACATTGTACAGGTCACTTGCTTAGAGATGACTGGACTACAGTAAGCCCCAGTGCATTTGTATTGCATTTTCCTGTCATTAAAAGTAGATCGACTACTTACGTCAATGACCGATTGTTTGTTGCTTGAAAACACAAATGTTTAAGGGTATGCGAAAATTGAGTATCAGTGATTAGTGATCGTCACAGACATGCCGGACTCTAGCCCTGGCTGCGTCACGAACCTGAACTTGATTCTAAAAGATATCACAGAGTTTAAAACGATTTGTTCTACACATAACAAATGAAAGCTAAGATAAATCATCATGAGTGTAGCGACCGTATTAAATCAGCGCCCGTTTTAAAGGTTAATATGAATATTTCGGCATCCAAAATGACTATGCCTGGCTGAGCTAGATCTACCTCCAAGGCCTCGCTTACAGATAAACTCGAGTGTGCTTGGGTTCTTTATATTACTATATATATATATATATATATATATATATATATATATATATATTACTATATATATTACTATATATATTACTATATATATATATATATATATATATATATATATATATATATATATATATATATATATATACATACATATAGTGATCTGCATGTACAAGCTTTATTTTTTTTGTCATCATAAAGCACAATGTAGTGCTTGAAAAAAATGAACTGATTGGATGTTAAAGTTGTTTTTTATTGTGTGAAACAAGAGCTCTTGCATTTGTGTGTGCCCCCTTCCCAATTCCAATAGACAGTGCAGCTCGGCACTCCGTGTTGACATCAACATGTCATATGGAATACTACAAAAATATGTAATTAAAACAAAGTGGAAGGCAATGGTACTAATTTACCTGGATTGGCAAATATGTTTTGTAAAAATAGACAAACACAGCAGAGCTGTACCTGCAATGACCCCCTGCAGAGAGTGGTCCACCCTGCCATAATTTACACCAAATTGTATTTGGTTCATATGTGGCCAACAAATATGCTAATTCCTCTTGACACCACTTATGTGCCTAGAAAATGTGAAAAAATAATGAAAGATGTCATTTGGTTCAGGAGTGTGTACAGAAAAACAGGCATATACATGCAGACTCAAAAGCCTGTATATTGGGGTATAGGTCTTGGACCAGTAACCTATGCATTTACATGTTAAAATAGCGACATTCGCTGGCTGATTTCACCTATTTGAAACGTAAAACCACAACTTCCTTTGCATTCTGCTTCAAGTTTATACCGGTGGCAGCAAGTTAAAACCAAGAAAATGGGGGTGCGGGGTGGGGGTCATGTGATTAGATTTTTTTTTACAGGTGCATTTGTGAACCTTACCTCCATGATTGACCGTTCCGCGCCAAATATGTCTCCAAAAATACAGAAAGTTATCAAATGATTTAAAATATTTCTAGAGTAGCAGTGCCGTTCTATAACTCACAGTTGATAAGTATTTTCCTATCCAAGAAGATGATGGGACCTCAATTTGGGATGCTCTGCTCCTATGATATTAACATCCAATAGACACAGCAACAGTATTCAGTACTCGATCAAAAGTTGTGGATCAGTTGACACGACCTTAAGGGGTTACTGGTCCAAGAGCTTTAGCCTATCATCAAATAATCTACTGTACGACGCAAATTTATGTAATACCACACTGGAGGAGAAACCCACATGTTTGCAAACCGTTCAAGACACCCTTCATTCTATAAATTTACGACACCTTTGGGGAAATTGTTGAAAGAGAAGTGGATATTTTCCGGGAACAGTAATTAAAAAGCGCCCACGCAAGATATTCCGTCAACAATGGAATTCGGCGAGGGATAGGACTTGTGGTCAGGATAAAGAGCTGAAAGCGCATGTCATGGTTAAAGTGGAGTTCAAATGTGAAAGTTATTTACAAGTTATAATAGATTTTGGGATAAAAAAAATACAAGGTTAAGGACAAGTGCTCATAAATTGGCTATTGAAAAAGGAAGATATAGGCGACCATCAAAATTACCGTTGGAAGAAAGAAAACGTAACGTTTGCAATACCCTCGAGTACGAAATTAACTTTTTAGTCAATTGTCAACTTTGTGTTCATACAGTTATCAAGACGATAGCACAACTAACTGTGGCTATCATTTTAGACGCATGGAGTCTCTGGAAACTCCAAAATTTAGCGTAGATTTCTAAAGGAGAAGGTTAAAATGAACTTTGCTCACTCAGCCCGTGATGGAAGTGTATGCGCCAAGGTTGAATTGTACAGCGTAATTTTTCTTTCTTTCTTTCTTTCTTTCTTTCTTTCTTTCTTTCTTTCTTTCTTTCTTTCTTTCTTTCTTTCTTTCTTTCTTTCTTTCTTTCGTTCTTTCGTTCTTTCGTTCTTTCTATTGTAGCCTATTTACAGATTTGTTATTGCAGAACTTGACACGTTATGACGTGTCATGCAATGCAAAGAATCAGCTTTTATGTAACGGTATATTCGCAGCGCCAGATTAACCAATGCAGAATGATATGTTTCAAAGATAAATCTCGGTCTGTTCGCCATGAAGGGGGTCTTCCCTGAAATTAAGTCAAATGTTCAAGTCTGATTTCATCGGGAGTAACATATTACAGAAATGTGTCATGGCGGTAAACTTCAGTCAAGTGCACTAATGTGAACAACTTCTCCTGCAGTGGTATGGGCGTAATGCGAGGTTAGGAAAGCAGTGAAACTAAAACATTCTTTCTGCCTGTCTAGAAATATGGGCGTGCTCCTACTTGAACAGATTTTCCTTTCACAATGTATTCGAATCTAGACGTCTTGTGATAATTCAGACAAGCACCGCTTCCGTCGTGATTAGCACTCAACGAGCAAGCATACTGAAGCTGTTATATCTACTTTCAGGATGGAGTTAACAGTAAACAGACCACAACGCGAACCAAGAACAAGAAGAAGTCTTTTATATATATATATATATATATATATATATATATATATATATATATATATATATATATATATATATATATAGTTCTAAAATTAGTGCACAATGTTAATAGGTTGGTACTATGTTTTTACCAAGAAGAATTAGGCCTACATATCTAAAACCGGACGCAATATTGAACTCACACGTACCCTGAGCTGACGCTGTGCCCCCCCTCCCCCCAACACTGCTTGTCACCAGAAATGGGGCCATTTTGGGCAATATATAAAGTGACACTGGAGCACAGATATGTGCGAAAAGCTCATTAGGGAAGACTGACGACCCTGCCTATAAGCGTTCTGTCCTTTCACTCACTTAAATGTGAGGCCGCAATATGTATAAGTTAAAAACACAGACACGAATCAAGACGCACCTTTGGGCAAAAATACGCGTATCTTGCCTGATTCCAAATACAAGTGGGCTATAATGAACTTCACACGTCTGTGCCTTGAGAAAATTATATAAAGAGGAAAACCAGTGGCTACTGAATCTACAAAAAATCTAATTTTCGTCTTATATCCGTAGAATGTGTCCGTCAGGTCCTACGTGCAACCGGGTACACGCAATAAAAAGTCCCTGAATCAAAGTCGAGGTAACTCGCGACATTCGACCTTTAGTGTTCTGGTTTGGTCCATAATATAATTGAATTTTCCAAGAAGGATCCCGGAACGGATCACTCTAGATTAATGAACACCATTGGAATAGCCTGACAATCGAGGCACTATTGAATGCTGTCAAGTGTTCTATTACGCACATCCACCAAAATCATATTCCGGTTTTTAATAACTGACAAAGCCCGTGTATTGGGAAGTATTAATGCAAACGGCATCTCTTTATAGGCATGTAATCCAAATATTTTTAATTTGGCTTAAATATAATTTTTTGAAACTAATTTTTCACACACATTTAGATGTCTGCAAAGGTAATGTTACATGCCTAAATGGATATGGAAGTTCTCTTTCACTTTTTTTTTTTCAAATTTAACATTTATAGCAGAAAGTTTATTTGTAAATATACATCGTCCCAGATACATTTCAATTCATGTGTTCGTGATATACCAACGTTTCCATATGTTGGACCCTTCAATTTTGACGTGTTGATATTATTTCTGTATACGGTGTCCTATTAGTCTGTACACAACGTTTTGAATTTGAACAAAATTGCCACAAGTCACTTCCTATTTGTATATGCACGAAAAATTTAAGGAACGAGTCAAAAACATAAATGTTCAGTTTGCAATAATCAAGAAAGGTGATTTCATAGAATTTGAATTATTTAGATCATGTTTTTTCAAAGAATGAGTACCTCTCAAATGTTTGTTTCTGTATTCTGTGGCTGTTGCCCGGTTTAAGTTGCCAAAATATGCTTTGACGTGTCGTTCCTCTTGAACGCTTAATTTATTCATTCTGGTTAACATTATCTGGCTTGGAAATTGCATTTGTACTGCTGCAGGTAAGAGCACCCTATGAAAGCCGACAGAGCACAACTGGCTGTCCATGCAGACTGTCCCTGAAGCTTCTGGGATAAGTGCTGCCTAGTTTGCCAATGATAACACGCCTTACATTTCCCTCCTGGCACGCCGCATTAGACTGTCACAGGGTTCCACGAAAGAGCCAGAAAAACAGCTTAAAATTATTGATGCAATATTTTACGAACTTTTCACAAAATCATCATGCCTATGTGAACTCCAACAAAGTACAATTGCCAGTTTTTTTTTTCTTTTTATATTCCGTTCTGTGATTTAAGTGTATTAATATCAGTTGGTTCATATATCACATAACTAACTAAGTACTGCATGTTTTGTGATAATATTTGCTTTTGACATCGATTGTACGAGGTCTAGATCACCCATCCTATACGCCGGAGACATTCGTGGTTCACAGCAAACACAAAGCAGCGATAATCAATGGACCTCAATTAGACATTATGTATTCAAACTTTGTTATACCCGGTCACCAATTTGGCACGCATTTGAACGAAATGTATCCTTAGCCAGAGACAACAAAGGACACTAAATATGGCATTATACTCCCGGCTGTTCGCAAGGTTGGTTCTCACATATGAAAATCCCGATTTATGATCCATAAGGAAGCCATTTACTCCAAAATTAAATGAATTTCACCAACGTCATTTTTTGTTTTTGTTTCTCATGCACAAAATTAGTGATATATTATGCCAATCGCGTAACTCCACGGAAGGAGGCTACATTATGACCAAGTCTATTTAAGTCTATTTGGCCATTTTCATGCCATAAAGCACCCAGTCGTACTTTTGTAAAGGAATTGACATGTTTAGTCCACAGCCAGCTCTTTGGCCAATCAATAGCTCTCATGCCAACTGGCAAAATAATCTAGCATTCAAAGTAATTACTCGTCACGGTTGCAGATGACGTAATACATCATTACCTATGCTTTTAATTGCCAGATTTAATTTCCCCATATTTATACACCACTTAAAGGCACAAGGTACAATCTTTGATCGGCCGAAATATCTGTGTGGCGGGTGCATAAAATATTCACTGAGACTCTCAAGACCTGTTAAATACACTTGACAAAAATAAATAAATAAATGAATAAATAAATAAATAAATAAATAAATAAATAAATAAATAAATAAATAAATAAATAAATAATAAAAAATAAAAAATAGAAATAAATAAATAGAAACAGAAAAACACACACACAAATATGCAAACATTAAATTTTTTTTTTTTGTTGGTTTTTTTGTTTTTGTTTTTTTTGTTTTTTGTTTGTTTGTTTTTTTCTTTCTTTTTTTTTTTTTTTAGGAAGACGGTAAGTCAGCCTTCTTTCATCTGCCAATCTGAGAACACGAATAGTTTCACTGTACACCGGAAGAAAAGGTACGGATATTCCGGCCAAAACAAAACAAAAGAAAAAAAAAAGAAAAAAAAAAAAAAAAAAAAAAAAGAGAAAAAAAAAGAGAAAAAACGCGATCGTACACACTGTCCACGTAATGATTAAAGTTAAAAGCTACTCACCGTCACCTAGTCGATGTTTTACACTTCACTGAAGTGACTTCTGATCAACTGACAGGGATCGTTCTACTACTGTCCGGGATGAACTATAAACTCCCTGTACGCACTGAGCTGTCGATCGAGCGGCTTGTCAGTTTCTTTCGTAGCTGTTAACTCCTTGTTTCAATGACTAGTCATTCACACTGATTACGCACGGCGCTGCAGCACAACGTTACAGGGAATCCCAGATGGCCGATGTCTGTATTACGCCGCACGGGGCGTTGTGGCTTCCCTGGTAAAATCAACGAACTCTCAATCGATACTGTTAAAGCTCACAACGTCTATAAAGCATCGGCTGAGAAGAGTGATGGACCATCATTACCATGTATTTCTTGATAAAACTGTCGACAGATAAGGCAGTTATACTGTACAGAACGATTCCACGAAGTACAATAGACATTTGCTGGGCTGCTGCTTGATGCTGTCCGCCAGATCGCACCTAGTCTGGATTAGCACTTTTGCGTGTAGGCTGGGCTGCCAACCAGTGTTTACTGTCGGCACAGTCCAGTCATAACAAAACCCGTTTTCTTATTGATCTGAGGGGCAACGGGAAAGCGTCATATATTTTTTACCGTTGATTAAAGCAATGAATGCCCTTAATTTGTAACCCCCGATGTTTTATACACACAAATTAAAAGGGGAATGGACCTGTACCCTTGATGGAGATGTCTTCTTGACTGATAAGTCACGTTTCATCCACAATAAGCAACTCTTCTTTTTACGCCGAAACTTTTTGCACTGCACTACATTTACTCACAGGAAAGAATATGTTTTTGTACTTACTGAAATGATGCCTCAGAATAAACTACATTGGGCCAGATTTGAGTCTTCCTGAAGAGGACACTTTGGTAAATGTGAACAATTTTCAGTCCGGCGAATCAAAACCCTCTGCAGTCAATCAACAGTATGGATCATATAGGCCTAGGGTTGTGAGTTGCATGCTATGGGCTTTAAAAAAAAAAAGAAAGTATAGTCCACGTGTTTTACATGAATTGCGAATAAGGCAAAGGCACTTTCCATGACACAGGAAGTGGAGGTACTTACTACCTATACTCTCAGGTGCAGGGAACTGAATGACTCGGAAGAAAAACACCGTTGGGTGTCGTCAGAGTATTTGAAGCTCCATCCATTCTCCCAACGTCCGAAATTTGAACTGGGTCG
Source organism: Hermodice carunculata (assembly GCA_964020975.1). Lineage (NCBI taxonomy): Eukaryota > Metazoa > Annelida > Polychaeta > Eunicida > Amphinomidae > Hermodice > Hermodice carunculata. The sequence goes on along the minus strand of OZ026616.1, from coordinate 32,497,390 downwards.
TAGTGCTAAATGCATTTCCGCTCAGTCAACTATGCACAAGATTGGTTATGAATAATTCTAACAATTTTGTGTGGGCCGATCAGAAAACGACACCAATTCAAACCAGATTTTCGACTCACACAGTATAATTTCCAATTACCATGTTTGTAGCCATTTAACTAAGAATGTTTGTCATCTAAGGTAGTAAGACAAGGTGTCAACTTCGACTTCTATTTGTTCTTTTCACATTGCAAAATTGTACGTTTCTGAGTACAGTGGATTGGCATTCACACATCTTATGTTATACTTATTGTGTCCTATCAGATGCTGAAATAACCAATTAAATTTGGCAGCTGCAAATTGTCTAAGTCTTATTTATAGCTTCTAGTACATAAAAAAATGCAATAAGTGGAGGTTTATAAATGAATAATGGCACTTTATTATTCTGTTTATTCATGTTCAGGTTACATTGATCCGTTACCTTTGGTCGCAAAACACATATCGGTGTATTAAAATAACTTAATTACCTCTCTGTGCAAATTTTCCATTCTTGCAAGACATAACCAGCATGTTGTATGATAGATTGGAAGCTAGGATCGGTCGCCTACCGTTGGTAAATAGCTACTTTACGTATCTGCATTGTACAATGCTGACGCGTTTTTTTTTTCTGTTTGTGTATGTGTGTGCTTTTTTTTTTTTTTTTTTTTTTGATATTTGAATAAAAGGAGAAAAAAACAGTACCCGTCGGTTCTTTGACTGTGCCAGTCAGCAAAAATCGATAACCAACGGCCTTTCAGAAAATTAATCTTAAGACAGCTTCCATGTAGTCACCAATCGCAATTGCGTTTGTGCTAAGAGTCTTGTATTGGCTTGCTGACGTTTTTACATAAACACACACGGAAGATTGAAACGAATTATGTTGTTTTGCATACTTATATTTACATAAGTCTACCAGTATGGAATCATATATACTCCGCACCTGTCCTTCCACCCATCCATCCACAAACCATCTATATCCATCTATCTCTGTTCATCCTACCATACAGCTGTGCATTCATTTATAGGACTGTTTGCCTGTGTGTCTCCCCGCCTATTGATCAACAGATTCAGGCACTCATTCACCCATTTATCTACTTGATTTTGATTTTTTTTTCGCTTTAACGTTTTATAGCTTTTGTTTCCTCGTTTTTATTCTGTATATATATATATATATATATATATATATATATATATATATATATATATATATATATATATATATATATATATATATATATATATATATATATATACATAATGTGGCTGAGTACCATTCAAACTAATTGCATGTCAATAGTTTTGCGTATTTTAGAAACTGTTGCAGACATGCTGATAAAATGGTTCACCATGTGATTAACTCACCTTTACAATGCCTACCCAAATTTAATATACTTGTGATTATTTTGGTTGCTTCTGGATGTAATAAAACATCTTTAAATAGATAAGAAATATATTATGTTCACACCAAGATGAACATTTGCAACACTTCCTAAAAACCCTTTCCGTATTTACTTTTCATCGATATTCTTTAAAATTCAAACAGCACGGCAAACCTTGCCCATGTTAAGTATCTTAGGGATGCTTCCGAGTGTGTGAAGCACTCTTGCTCAACTTATTTGTTTATTTGTTTGTTTATTTATTCATTTGTTTGTTTGTTTTTTCGTTCGTTTGTTCATTCACGCATTTATCTATTTATTCATTTATTTACTCATTCATTCGTTTAAGTTTATTTCGTTTTATTTTATGTTTTGCATTAACATTGACCATGAAAATCAATGACAATATTGTGGCTTATGCTTTCAAAATATGGTATTCTTGCCGGAGTTAAAAAAAAAATACACGTTAGCCACTTCTCACAAAAGTACCTATTGTGTGTATTATAATTTTATTCGAATAAATCGATCGATTTTGATATTGACTTTCAAACTAGGATAAGCAAGTCATGCATGGAATTTGGTGTTTTTGCTTTTTGTTAGTTTGTTTGTTTGTTTGTTTTTGTTTTCACATTTTAAAAACTTGTCATTTATTATGGTGTGCGACATTGATATCGACGATTTCATTATAACCAACAGAGCTGCGTTAAAAAGGGCATACAACTCTTGTATTGTATATCACACACACACACACACACACACACACACACACACACGCACACACACACACATATATACATACATACATACATACATACATACATACATACATACATACATACATACAATCATACATACATATACATATATATATATATATTTATATATATATATATATATATATATATATATATATATATATATATATATATATATATATATATATATATATATTGTAATTGCGTCTTTCTGCTCAGAGCCACTTCCTGGAAGTCCTTATTCTATTCCGCAGTCCGAACTCTTTACTCTCCGTAAGCTGACCTGTGACTGTCTAACCTATACACATATGGACGTACTATTGTCCATATTGCACACGTTATTCTGTAGAATATTTGACACAGGCTGTATCAACCAAAATAAATTAAGGGTTTTCAGCTCGTAACTTCTCAGAACATGTTTCGGAGTCTGTACCTGTACATATCTCTCTGAATAGCCGCTCCTTGTCTAAGCTAAATATTCAGCAAAGGCAACGCACATACTAATGAATAAATATGAACGTGGCAAATGATGAGCTATCTAAATGAGTGATGTTTTGTTTATAAATACGGAGCTTTCTTATAAATGAGGAATATCTGCCAAACCAAACATTGCAATTTCAAAAAGGGACAAGTTGACTTACCCCTGAACCACTGTGTACCCTTTCTAGCTGGATAGCTAATCTTGGTTAAACCACCTGCCAGTTTATAACTGAAGTGGAAGCAAACTGGAGCATTATATTCAGTCCCATTGATTGTAAAATAAAGAGTTGCAGCTAAACCACCTGTACAAACCGAGGGAAATACTAACAAGTACTGCAACAATTGACACCCTGGACCAAAAATGTAAAACAAACCCCATAATAACCCGTACTCCTCTCTTTGAAAGTTTCCAAACAATAAAGCTTCATTTCGTTACCAACCCTGAGTCAATGTTCCAACGTATTGGGCCAAGTTTGTGACATTTGTGCAGATCCTGTAAAGAAATGAGTAATTTTTGACATTGAGGAATTTGTGACAATGAGTAAATGTGTACTTAGGCATGCCCGAAAAGAGTAATGCTCACCAGCATGTAAGTCAAAAACATTTATCGATACATAATTTTTCTTGACCAGATTTTAATTACAATAAGGCAAGATTATAACTGTCCTCGGCCCCTGCTTGTTACCGATAGCCCCTGACAAAAAAAACAAAAAAAAAAAAAAAAAAAAAAAAAGAAAAAAAGAAAAAAAAAGAAAAAACACGTAAGCCTAAAATGTCTGAAAGATGATTATTAAAACAAAACAGAGTGTTACCAAAAAAATAAAATCAAGTACCAAAGCAGGCAAGTCTAAAATCTGTAAAGGTATTGAAGCAAATTTTTTAATGATATTTGGATATTAAGAGCAAAATTTGTAGGGCATGTAAGAAAAGAATGAAAGACATTAGTTTTTAAGTCAAGATGTTGCCATCAAAATATGGTTTTTCGTAACCAGATATCAAGTACAATTAGGCAAGCTTGTAACTGTCGCAGGCCGCTGCTTGCTACCGATAACCTCCGGAGGTTTAACCTAACAGAAAACAAGCTAGCCTAAAATGTCTGAAAGGAGAATATTCAAATTGAATGATGTCAAAAGATAAAATTAAAAAATAAACCAGGCAAGTCTAAAATCTCTAACATTATGGAAGCCAAAATATCTAACCATCTCTGAATATGTACAGCAACATTTGTAGAAATATTTGACCAAAAGTACATGTTTGAATTCTCTTGTCTCAAGTTTATTGTAAATGAATTTGGTTCTAGATGCAAAGTCCTGCTTTAGAAAAACTACGACCAACGACAAACTCTCCTGTTTAATAATTAATTAATTATTTAATTTAATACTGTGTCTTGCTGGGAAAAGCTCCAAGTCAGTATCGACCTGCCGAAAGCCACAAACGTAAACAATATCATAATTACGGGTGACCTTAATTCTGACCCCGAAACCCCGTCCGGTCGCAAACTCAATCAACTTTCAATTACTAACTACCTGACACTGCACGTTCATGAACCAACGCGCTTGACGGATCACTCTGCAACATGTCTAGACCAAATTATTAGTAACATTCCTAACTATATAAAGGATGTTGGTTTGCTCCCTCCTATTGCCAACTGCGACCATTGTGTGGTTGGAGCCAATTTACTTTTTAGAACGAAAAAAGACACTACGTTTTCGAGGCGCATTTGGTGTTACAAGAGGGCTGATTTCAACAACTCCAGGAATTACCTGAGCGGCATCAATTGGGAATCTTGCTTTGTTTCTGATAACGTCGACATGTGTTGTGACGCATGGTCGCAAACTATTCTTGATGCTGCTGAACGTACTGTCCCTAACCGCAATATTGACGTCAGACCCTCTGATCGTACATGGTATAACTCCGAACTTCGTTTTTTGCGGAGAAAAGTCCATAGCGCTCATGTTAAATACAAACGAAATGTGCATCGCCACAACACAACAGATTGGACTAGGTTTTGTCGCCAAAGTTCTGGATATCTTGATGAGTTTAGAAGTGGCTAAAACCTCAGGCCCTGATGGGATATGTGCTAAGCTCCTGAAGGAAGCTGCACCTATGATTTATAAATCACTCACTAAACTTTGCAATTTGTCCCTTAGCAATAAGAAATTTCCTAGCTTATGGAAAAATGCGAATATTATACCGATCCACAAAAAGGGCCAACATAATCTGTGCAACAATTATCGGCCTGTGTCGTTACTTAGCTGTATAGGCAAAGTACTCGAAAAAATCGTCTTCAAACATACTTTCAACTTCTTCAGAGAAAACTTACTTCTTTCTGCTCATCAGTCTGGATTTATACCTGGAGATTCAACTATTAATCAGTTACTTATTCTGTATCACGAACTATGTCTAGCGGTGGATCTGCAAAAGGAGGTCCGCCTAGTATTTTTGGACATTAGCAAGGCATTTGACAAGGTATGGCATCCTGGTTTGCTATTCAAATTAAAGAAAAATGGTATTGGTGGTGATTTGCTCAACTGGTTCTCCGATTACCTAAAAAACCGCCACCAACGAGTAGTTATTCAATGTCATACATCCAGCTGGGGAATGGTACATGCTGGAGTTCCCCAGGGGTCCGTTCTCGGACCAATTATGTTCCTACTTTACATAAACGATATAGTCGATCTAGTCAAAACAAATATAAAGTCATTCGCCGATGACACATCCCTTTTTCTGACGGTCGACAATCCTATTGAGGCAGCTCACATGATTAATTCCAGCCTTATTCTACTGACGAATGGGCAAAGGACTGGCTCTTAACTTTTAATGCCCAAAAAACTGATAGTATGCTGATCTCTCGGAAGATCAATACTCCAGCCCAGCCCCTCTAGCGTTTCAAGGTCACACTCTACAAGATGTCGATTTGCATAAGCACCTGGGAATTACGTTCTGTTCCGACCTGCGATGGTCTACTCATATTTCTGACATTATATTGAGAGCAGTAAAACTACTGAACATTTTGAAAAGTCTCAAATTTCACCTTGCTCGCCAAACTCTCGAAACAATTTATATGTCTTTCATCAGACCAATCCTGGAATATGGAAGTCCTGTCTGGGACGGATGCACCATAAACGATGCAAAAAAACTTGAAGGAGTTCAGCTGACTGCTGCCCAAATAGTTACTGGAGCTTTTGCCGGCACTGCCAATGCCAAAATATATGAAGAACTAGGATGAGAGACTCTAGCTACTCGTAGAGAAAAAGGCAAAACTGTCATTAATCAACAAAATTCAAAACAATCTTGTTCCAAATACTTTTCAGTCGATCATTTCCAATGAGCAAGTGCCACGTGATCGCAATACACGGCAGAGATTCGACCTGCCCAATTTCAGAGCACGAACAGACCTGTTCAGTAGTTCATTCTTTCCCTCAACAGTCAGACTTTGGAATGAACTGCCTTTGGACATCAGGAACTTTAAATCACTAGCTATTTTTAAATCAAAACTACATATACGATTCTGTCAGCGACCTATCAATGCTAAACTTTATAATTTCGTCAACAGATACTTTTCTATATTACATACTCGGCTACGTTTAGGTAGCAGCCAGCTGAACTCTCACCTTTACAAACTTGGTTTAAAACCTTCTCCCAGCCGTAGGTGCGGGGCACCAAATGAAGATGTATGACATTATATTTTTGCATGTCCTTTGTTTATTAACGAGCGGTCAGTGTTACATTCATTGATATTGAAGTATGCCTCTTTCTCATAACAAACTGTTCTGTATGGATCAGTCGAATGTACTCCCCAGGAAAACATCCAAATATTTTCCGCAGTTCAAAACTATATTTCCAAAACGTCTCGTTTTTCGGCTGCTGGAATTGAATAATTATCTTTCTAATAATAGACCAGCCTATGATACGTATCTAGCATTACAACCTGAATATTGTATTTTACACAGAGTCATGAGAGTGTGTGGTGATGATCATTATTATATGCCCCCTGTCTGTCTGCGTCCTGATGCGTGTTTTCTTCCCCATGTCTTGTGGCTTGACTGGGCGTCAATAGGCCAGGCCAGTCATGACCATGTGTGCGTTAATGTTCTGTAATGTCCTTGTCTCCTTCCCGCAAACGGGATTAATATAGGGCTAAGCCCTTTTTCCCAATTGCTCATGCGATTCATTGTACCTTGATTTGTACTTGACGAATAAAATATGTTTAAACCAAAAACTACGACCAACTCTCAAAATCTGTGGCAAAAATGTATTTTATCCAATAGCTTCCAAAATATTACTTTTCGGAAAGGATAGTTTACCACTTCAAAACTAAACTCATCTATTTTGTAATGGACTTTTAATGCAAACCTGTCATTAGTGACCCGAATATCGAAGTCTAGAAACACATCTGAATTGTTATCTTCCAAAGGGATATCAGGTGGGTAAATATATTTAGCAATTTTACTGGAATGTACATTTTCACAGGCAATGTCATTAATATATCTGGCATTGTTTGGTAATTTTACGGCCATTTTAAAGTCCTTTGTCATCAATTTATTTATATGCTTAAAACAAATAGAGGTTAAAATATAAACGCGCAAGTAAAGGGAGCAGTTGCTACCATTCGAATGCCTTTTATTTGTTAAAAAACCAATGGACTACATTGAGTAAAAGTATTATCCAAGATAACTCTATAGCATCTATCAAAGTTTTAAGCAGTGTAAGAATTAATGTTACTTCTTGAATATTCATTGTTCGACAATATATTTTCTTTAAAAATGAATTAATATTAATTTATGATTTACCATTATGTTAACACACTTTGCTTCATAATTCTGAAAGAGAACGTTTGACTTTATATGTGGATAGATATGTGCACCACATAGAAAATAAAAACATTTGATGTTTTTTGCTTTTAAAACTTTCATTTAAAGTACAAACTCGGAGGAATTGCTTATTCTCCAAAAGAAATATATTTCACAGTTTCCAGGAATTGCATTACAGTATTAACGAAAATTATTCAGAACTGCAGTCAAACACAGTGTTACTTCCTTTAATAGTTGTTTTGTTGTACATTTTGGAGCACCAGATATGAATCTATATTTAAATGGTTTTTATGTTATTCGGGTATCCAAAACAAAAGTGTAATACAGGAGTTCTCTTTAGAAATTTTGATCTGAAAATTCCATTTCATCTCGTCTTTATGGTATATATCGAATTACAAATGAATTGTTTGTGTAATTTATATACGTCATCTCCTTTTATGTGTGAAATATTGTTTATTCCAAATCCATTGTTCAAAACTTCCAGAAAATATATTTTGCAAATGATCCAAAAACTGTTACCCGCCTTATCAATGTTAATGATAACAAGCGTTCGTGTAATTCCTTGACTGCTTTTGAAACTTAAGGTTGTTTTAAATTAACCATATTGAATTCTTAAAGTAGGATTTATAACTACAAATTTTGTTGACAAAGTATATTTTCAAGTTTGATAACCATTCTTTAAATTTCTAAAATTATATTTTTCTTTTCTTTGCCCATCTCATACAGTAGAAGTCAAATGCATTACATGTATCCTGAAATAAACTGTCAATGTTCAAATTAGGGTATTTCCGAAATTTCGTACTTTTTTCTCTGTTCTTTTAAAACTGAATTTTGTATTATATCCAAAATCCCTGGAAGAACATGTTTGTGATATGGATCAACACAATTGGAATTTTTTTTATGCATACAGTCACATTTTTGATTAGCTGCAATATCCTCAAGAATAGTTGAAGCCAGTAATTTCTTATAATTCATGATACGTTGTCCAATGTTTTTGCCGCATTTATAGCAAATAAGGGTCGGGGATGTTTTTTTTTCGCGTTCTTTGGGAATCATGTTACGAACAAATTTCAATTTGAAAAGGGATTGAATGTTCTGTGAATCAGTAATTGCCTGTTTGAAAGGGATGCTGCAACACTTTTGATCCATTTTTTGCTTACTAGAATCTGAACTGCGTGTAGTTGTTGTAAAGTAAACATAATTTCACAAAAAAAGGGGGGGGGGGAAGAAAAGGAAAGAAATGTGGTAATGTGTGTTCAGAATAGGTAAGACTCAAATATTTATTGATTTTGGTTATGTGTCGCAATGAAAGTGCTTAAAGTGCTATATGTAATTGATAAATGGCATTACGGAAAGCCTTTAGTTAATTTTGAACAAGTTTTTTTCCTTCCCCCCAAATTTCCCATTTTCCGCCTGATTTTCTTTGTCCATGACTTAATCACCAGCCTGATTATAATGAAAAGTGTGTGACTACTATCAAGATTTGCGAAGTCCAAATTCCTAACATCACCGAAGCCTAAAATTCTGTCATTGGGTCCAAAGGGAGGAGCTGAATTAAGTGTTTGGATCCCCAAATCTTCCATTTGTAATATTTTTTGTGTAAACACAACTATCTTGGTCTAATAAATTGGGCTCTATGCAATCAATAATTCATGGACGGCAGTCCAAATGTGAATGGAAAAGGTTACACAAAAAGTGTTTAGTTTGTGAATTTTATTCGTAGTTTTGTGTCCACTAAATCTCTCTTTAACTGATTGGGTAGCTAGGCCCCCAAATTGTGATTCACATTTGATGCAGAGTCTCAAATAAATTATTTTGGAAGACTCAGAAGAAACATTTTCTAACCGGGTGTTTCTCAATTTGAATTTGTTTTTGTAATATCACTGTGAAATTCGTTGTTCTTGAGGAAATTTGATTTACAAAAAAGACAGTTACAATTTCCGTCAAAATATATACCAAAACAACAACAACAAACCAAACCAATCCGAAACAAAACAAAAATCCCAAAAGATACAATCACGGGGAAAAATAAACATAAAACCCTCTTAACTTGTGATCTATGACGCTATGGTGTCTGTCTGTACCCGTCTCATCTTGATTAATAACTCTAATGAATGCAGTTACCGACAGGTCTTGTGTAACAGAATACGCAAGCATAACAGCTCAAAAAGGGGCAAGTAACATATATAGACTAATCTGAATTCAAGCTGCTGGCTAAATGACCACCGCTGATTTCGTGAGGCTTCATAAAGTACCCAGTCCAAATTAATAGGCATGTATCCCTGTAGGTTTGCTGCTGTTTTATTTTATGTATGATGCAATGTTTTATTTCATTTCATTTTATTTTATTATATTAATGATGTTGTTATAGAAAAACAAAGTTGAGCTGGCATAACGCCAGCTGCTTAATTTGATGCATATATTAGGAAAATGAGACTTGTATTTATACTTTGCAGTCGCAGACAACCTGTACAGGTAATGAATCACATTTTGTATTGTAACATTACATTATTTGAAACGACGTATTTCAATTGTTAGAAGTTACAAAACTAAAACAAAAACTAAAAAAAACAAAAACAAAAAACAAAACAAAAAACAAAAAACAGAACAAAAAAAAAACAAAAAACAAAAACAAAAACAAAAACAAAAACAAAAACAAAAACAAAAACAAAACAAAAAAAAACACACAAAAAGCGATCACTTCTTTTTCTTTACTTGTAATGCATATATGGAAACATTTTGGACGGTAAAAGACAATGTTTGACCGAAAACTTGGCTTAAACCTCCACTTACCATTGCGTACGGAACGATGCAACATACATCTGACAACAGCAAATGCAAAATCCTCAGTGTACATGCGTAAATAATAATCGTATTAAAATGAACACAAATAAACAAAACAAACAAACAAACAAACAAACAAACACACACAGACACACACACAGACAAACAAACAAATAAAAAGAGACTAGTCACGTGATGCGACATATAGTCATGATGTTTCCAGCAATCCTACATACTATCTTTAGAAATAACCCATTTATACATGTATTTATCCCATAATATAACTGAGTACGAACCTTATCTTCTATCTAGATACATATTGTTCTGACAGGACCTTCGAACAAATATTTAACTGGTAAAATACCTTGACAAAAGGGTCAATGTGCACCATTCAGTTTGCTCCTGTGCTTGTCATAAACCCCGTGTATTCTTCAATTACATTAATGTTGCATACGATTTTTTTTTTCAGAGCATTAAAGTGAACTTTGCAAATATTTTTTTCCGTTGAAACATATAAGCCGTCGACAAAAAAGGTTTCGATTCAAGGTCCATAAAGTGTGAATAAGATTGCTTTACACATCAGTAGTGTTGGTCTTGCATCAGGTGATCCTGACCTCAATGACGAGAGAAAATGTGGTTTACGTTCATATAAACATGAATCGTTTTACCCAATTGCTGCGACAAAGTCTTGCATGTCTATGATTCTATCTAATGCAAGGTGAAACGTGATATGCATGTGAAGACCCAGTTGTGCGATTCCATTCAACCATCTATTGCTCTCGGGATATAATATGACCAGGAGCCAGTTACTCAAGGCAACTAAGGGAGAAACGAGACCTTTTCTTTGAACTGTGATTTGGGCATATAAATTGTTCCAGAACTCTAAAATTTGAAAGATAATTTTCGCTAGACCGTGAAAGGCGCATTACTCATGAAACGTGACGCAGCATTGCAATAAATTGTGAGCTGTATATTTATACTTCGATGAATTGTGAACTGTGAAATCAAGACTTGCCCCCCCCCCCCCCTCCCCTTTCATGCTCCCATCCCCCAACTAAGGTAGATTGCACACTGGGATATCGCTAGGCATTGTGGTGAGAAGCCAATGCAGTAAAACAATTGTTTGACACTCAAGCCAAGCTGTATAATGACAATGTACAGAAAAGCATTTTTTTAGCAGCTTTCTGACTAGCGTTATTCAACACAAAATCCTATTCACTTTTTCACTCAGATCACAGAAAGAATACGGGTGTAAAAGGGGACTGGTTCATTGCTTCTTCTTTAATTTCTCGGCAATACAATGCCTTGAGGACGAATTAAATTTAGATAAATCTTTTCTAAACAAAATTCCCTAGTCAACAATTATTCTTGATGCCAAATGTAAGTAAATTGTAAACTTAATGTTGATATACCCAATAACAAGTTTAACGGATGTTGCCAGCAGAACATCCAAATGAACCTTTTCTTCACGCAGGCAAAGAGGTGATTTCAATTTCGACGTTGACGTTCCAGTGTAGATTTCTCGCGGGGGGGGGGGGGGGGGTCATTAAGCCTGCGTCAATTCTCTTAGTACTCCTTATCATAATTAAACACGTTTATTATATTTCAATTCACCTACCTTATCTGACAAGGTTAATTATCCACGTGGACCCTAGTTTCACTTCAACATATGTACATCGTAAGTCCAACTTCATCTTGTCGCATAAGGACAGCTCAAGAGTGTGCTCCTGCTCCAACCACAGAGGCCAACCCCTACACGTGTGTGTAACCAACCTGCCAAGGCATCCACCCACCTGAGCAAATCCAATTTAACCATGTAGTTTAATCGGTATTGTAGCTTGTTAGATCGTCGGCCGTAAATTCCCTTGGCCGGGAGCCTGGAAATTAGATTGCAGTGACTTCAGGTGGGATTTTGTGCACTCGTATTGTCCTCGGGGATTCTCCTACAATGCTTGTGAATGACCTCGGAATTGCGGGTCAAAGTTTGGAGTCTCACTATCTCCGAGGTATCGTTTGGGCCACGGGGCGACAGTATGCTAATGCTGATGGTGCACTTTAGTGGATATGGTCAGTTAAAGCGGAGTCCTTTGTGGGACAAGTAGCCAGTTGATGTATGAGAAGATATATATTATTGCCAATAAATGGGGTGACCTTCAGATAATAGCACTATATTGACCGATGTGATTCAGTCTGAGAAATGCACGCCTATCCTCTGATTTTATATTTTAAAGAATGAGGGTACGTACAATGTATACCCTTGAATCTGGTAAGGGTGATTATGAATGTCACATCAGAGGCGTCTGTAGTAGGAAACCAGATAGCAAAGTATACATTTATGAATGGTGATGACACCTTTACAGTATAAATGTGACAGGTGACCAAAAATGTCACTAAAATAATAAATCTTGATCTTTGCTTACTTTTTTATGGAGCCAATACACATACACCAAGCACCAACGTCAAGTAAATAGTAATCTCTAAACAGCTGCTGTCCTGCGGCTTAAGAGAGAAGATGAATGAAATCGTAGCATAGCATAGCGAGACAGGCCAACAAGCAAAAATCCCAAGCAGTGAAAACATAAAATAAATGCCTTATTTAACGATGGTATTGTTCGAATATAACTTAAAATGAAAATACCACAGAAAGTGCAAACCTAGCTTTTGCAGATCGCTTGACATGGATAATAATGAGATCATTCTTAACTGGAAGCGCTTTAATGGAAAGTATTGACTGATTGGTCCACCTTTGTACATACATGGGTCATTTGACCTAGCTTATGAGACCAAGCTTACTTTTATCAAGGAGTATTGTAAGGAAACAAAATCGGTCTATTTGAGTTTTCGGCCGGTAGTAAGTCTCGGGATATCGTGTTCACCACTAAATGGTAGACACACGGAACCACAAGCGAATGAACAGACCCCCTGAGATGGATCCCTAAAAATGCTGAAGATACATCAACCCGTTTACATTTAATCGAGATCATATCATGTAAAATGTTACAGAAAAACCGTCTCTCATTCTATTTCTTATTGTCTTTTTTTTGGTTTGTTTTATCTTGTCTTGGTTGTTTTGTTGGGGGGGGGGGTGTCTAATGTTTTTTTTTTCTTTGTTTGTTTGTTTATTTTTGTTTTGTTTTTGTTTGTTTGTTTTTTTGCTTGTTTTTTGCATACGAACTTTGCGTTAAAACATCGAAGCGTTCTCAAAGTGTTTATTCTGTATATTCAATCATATTTATCAAAGGCTAATAACCATTAATAAAATGATAGTCATTTACTCCATTTAGGCAAATCAGAAATAACTGCTAAAGTTCATGACCCCTGAAGATCGATTTTTAAATGAGTTTGTATGGCCAGCACAAAATCGGTCTGGATCTAACAGGAATTGACCTGTTTATTATGTATTGATATGAGTGGATGCGAAGATTTGCATTTGAACACACCCATATTCGGCTTCAGTTAAGGCACTTACGCGTAGTGTAAAAGATGAAAGGAATTCTAATCATCCTTCTCACGAAAGATTGCTGTTTTATTACGGACATATATCTGTCCGCTGCAGAAATTTTAAATCGCTTCTACCCAACACATTATATATATATATATATATATATATATATATATATATATATATATATATATATATATATATATATATATATATATATATATATATATATATATATATATACATATATATATATGTATATATATATATATATATATATACAGCTGTAACATGTGAATACTTATTTTGATATCTGCTTTGCACTTAATTGTTTAATAGATCGACGTTTAGTTTGGGTGCAATATTAAATGGAAATGTATATTTATAAAACGATTAGCAGCGTAATCTCGCAATTAATTAAATATGATTTTCCTCTGCTTGGTATTAATGCACGTTTTAACAAATGAATTGAAGACCCATAAGATTATTTTGCAATAAATTGTGCTTGTACAGATTTACATATCTATTGTCATTAATTCGTTTACGACACCATTGTGTTTCTCCCTGAATACATAGGAGGACTTCTTTAAATCCTTTCATTATATACGGGATTGCACTACATCGATAAAAATGTAGCGTGTACATTATATATTATATATAGCAAGATAATCTATCAGCCCACATAGGCATATGGATACGCTAACACCAATGAGTCGTGTCAGCTAATTTTTGTTTCATGTAAATTTTCACCATTTTGCCATAACAATTTGTTTCAAGTGACTGAACTTACCCTTAACACATGGAACATGGAGACGACACATGCGTTGCTTCTGGATTTGATCCTTGACCATGTATGTTGTTGATTCTGTCTAAATTCTCTGCTCGCAGATTATCTCGCATTTTCGTGTGTGTGTGTGTGTGTGTGTGTGTGTGTGTGTGTGTGTGTGTGTGTGTTTGTGTGTATTTTTGGCAAATTGACGCAACTTGTAATCAAGTAAGACTATACACAAAATATTTGTCCACTCTTTACATATTCCATAGAACACAGTTGTCTGCTGTGCTTTACGCATCAACGTAAATGAGAATGTTATCCCGTGCCAAATGTTGGTAGTCCCTTGACACAAAGTGTAAACCTGTCGCATTGTGCAAGCTGGTTTTTTATGTCAAGATATATGTTACACTTAACCGCAGAGTAAAACAAAGGAATTTATCGCGTCGAACAGGCTATCGAAATGAGAGGACGATTGTCACATTAGCATTGTGTTAAAAAATCATATGCAACAGTATGATAGGAGACAAAGGAACAGTGAAGACTTTTTCGGATGCAGTGATACCACGAATTAAAAATAATATATATCCTGATATTATATAAAATTATAAAAAAATAAAAAATAAAATAATTACAATATAATAAAGTAAAATAAAATAAAATAAAATGAAGTTAAAAAAAATAATAAAATAAAACTTAATAAACCGCTTTATAGCTTAATGGCCACGCATAAGGACTTCATATTGATATCGGAAAATGTCAGACCAGCTGCATACAGTTCGCCAGATTCTTGTTTGCCTCAGTGCCTGCGAGTCAATAGCATTGTGAACAGCTGTCACGTTCTCCAGTTGACCTTTTGACCTGCGGTAATGACAATGCACCCATACCTTGCAGTGTATATGACTACAAACTTGGTTGCGAGTGATTTAATAATATCTCTGCTATCTGTTTCATTTGTAGCACGTCTAATAAAAGAAATTGATTCTCTTTGTCGATATTTTCTGATGATCTTGCAGGACCTTTATTGGGTCAAACATAGGTGGATCGTTTGCATAACGGAGCTCATAAGCCACTGATAACAAATCGTTGAATTAAATACTGTGTCTATTTCCCTCAGATTTCATATTTGTTACCGTTCAGTCATGTTTTACTGGGAACCAAGGTCTTTTATAGCAAACACATGTGTTTGTACTTTTTGGTATTCTGAAAGACGTGCTCTTAATAATCAATTTCACAAAACCACATGTAACTTTATATTTACTACCAATTGCAAAATAATTCTCAACTGTGGACTGTATCTCGCATATGACACCGTTATTTTCCTACGCAAATTTTATTCACACCACCCCAGCCTCCTCCTCCTCCTCGTCGTCGTCGTCTCCACCACCTTCATCATCATATACCTCCCTCTCATCATTATCATTTTTTATTCATTTCTTGTTTCCCCTTTTCTCCATCAACGTTCAATGTATGCGGTACAAATTTGGTACCTTTCGAATTCTGTATTAAAGTGTTGTAGAAGTGGGTCTTTTTTCTTCATTTTCAATCAACACAAGATTAAAAGTAAGACAGGTTGTTTTATCACAGTGTGTAACGTGTTGCGACCTAAGTCAAACAGAAACGCAATAAATGAGGAAAATATTAATCAATCAGCAGAGAGACTGTTTGATCCTGCGGTTTAGGCGAATGAGCACAATTTTTCCTAATCTCCAGATTTGCTTTAGGGAACAGACCAGACGAGCACAGGTAGTGACCTGCCTTATAAAAATTAATAAGTATGCAAATTGGAAGTAATATGCGAGGAAAATAGGTAGCCGTTACTTTCCAGTGGATGTTGACGCTAGCTTCGAGGTCGGTTGGAGACGCGCATGATATTGAGGAGAGGTTCAAGATTGGTGAAGGCAAACTACGCTGTGGCAGCCTACATTTCCGTTGGGTACACACATATGTACCTGTTAATTTTCACTCACGAAACACAAAATGAAAGACATATAGTGCCCTCCTACTGCAGCACTTCATCAAAGTACGACCAAAACATCCTTTGGAGGATAGTTTCGTCAAATACAGGTCAAGGTCCTTTGACAGAGCATATATACATTTTTAGGTGCGTTGTTTTTACCAAATACAAGGTCAAGAGAATCAACTACCATCACACACACACACACACACACACACACACACACACACACACACACACACACATATATACATATATAAATGTATACACTTACACACACACACACACTTGCACACACACACACACACACTTATACACGCACACCCCGTGTCAACATTTTGCATAACGCTGGATAATAATGATTAATCAAGTTAAAGGTCACGCAAGGTCATCGGAAAATATCGACAACGGGTATAGAGATCGACAGTTACTGAATTAGGTATGAAGCTTAGAGGGATTGGGATGTGCTTTTTCCGGATCAGAACGACATGGCGAGGGGGCGCTGTTGTCGCCGTCTTATACCACATATGTACACAGTACAGAATACGGCTTTTTCTCTGGGCTGTAAATGTGTCAGAATTCTGCTTACGGTGGAATAACCTCTTGGCTCCGTCTTGCACAATCTGGGGGAAAAGGATTGATTCAGCAAGAAAATGTTTTTAATATTAATATCAATATTACATATACTACGATATATGTTATATTTTATATGTCAATTTTAGGTCCAAATGTCATTTTAAAGGTCATAGTTCACTTCAGGTAGAGCATATTTCATGGTCAGAAGTAATTTCAAAGTCAAAGGCCACTTTCGATGATGACTGTCCAATGAATGCACCCATTGTCAATTTTGTTGCCACCGAAGTTAGCCGTAAATCCATCGTTCCATTTGACAGCCAAAGGTCATAATGCTTAAAATTATGCAAATTAGGGCACATTAAAGTTTTAAACCTCAAAATCTAATGAACCGTAATACATGCAATTCCCATGTCATATGTTTCCATTATGTCTGTGGGCCAACAAAGGCATACTATTTCCCCAGAAATTCTTTCTTTCCTTTTTTCTTTCTTTATTTCTTTACCAGCAATTTTGCCCCCCCCCCCTTTTTTTGTGTTCTCGAGGACTATTACAGAACTGATACAAACCCCAAAGTTGGCACAATTATACTTCTATAAATGAAGTCTTGCCTTGTTTATAAAGAGAGGTCATGCTTTGTAAAGTTATGCAAATGCGGGCTAATTAGGGTTTTATATCTTCAATATCTTATATACTATAGTAGATGTGGTTCCGAGCGTGTAAGAGTTCGATCATAGCAAGGCAAAGGTCATCTCAAATTTCAAGATCATGGAAAGGTCAAAGGTAATGTCAAGGTCAAAGGTTCATTTAAGGTCAAAATGTCATTTGATGGGTCAAGGTTCCCGTCAGGTAGAGGTCATCTCAAAGTCCAATTCATTCCAAAGTCAAAGGCCACTTTTGATGGTGGCTTTTCTTCTAGACATAACTTGGTCACCTATCATCCAATTTTGATCATGTTGGGCTCAAATTGTAGCTATTGTACCACTGCACATTTCTGTAACTTATATGTGACCTCTGCAGGTCAAAGGTCAACGTCATTTGGACCTTTCACATTTTCATCCTGGTGGCTTTCTTCTAGCCATATCTCGGCCAATTTCCATCCAATCATAATCATGTGGGCTCAAATTGTAGGTATTGCAACACTGCATATTTAGTAAGAACATATAACCTTTACAGAGCAAAGGTGAAGGTTATATTGCCCTTTGAAAGATTCATGTTGCCATAACTTGGTCAATTTTCATCTGATCATCATCGGGAGCACGGTTGGCGGAGCTGCCACATGCTCGGCTTTTGCCTTTGCAACACAGGTTTAATTCACAGCCGGGGAAGCAAGTGGAAAGAGTTCCTACCACTCTGACTGTGCACGGTGATTTTCTGCAAGTCCTTCGCTTTCCTCCACCAAAACACGTCGATAGCTAAGTATTCGCCATTCTCTGTGCCATGGAGATTGATGGATACAGGTTTGGTTTGTTTGGCAATCCATATAAAAGATATGGGGTCTAATACTATACTTTCGTCTGACTTTCAGCTTTAATTATGGGTATAGTAAAACGGTAATTATTTGCAATTTACATGTGACCTCTAAAGGTCAAAGGTCAAGGTAATTGAAACTTCGAAATTTTTCATCCAGCCATAAGCTTATTGGATTGTCAAGCCCCGAAGGACAAAAATAAAAGCATTGAATATTTACAACTTTTTGATTGCACACATAAAGATTTGCTTTTAAGCAAATCTTGTTTTCTAGATTTTTCTTTATTTCCTTTTTAAAAAGCAAATTCTTCCCATATTTCACTTGAAAAGCATTATACATAGATACTCCAAACTTGGCATGCTTTTACTTCCATACGTGAAGTCTTGGGCTTTGTAAAGAAGTTCAGTGGTTCTGAAAATTTTACAAATTCGGGCCATTTCAAAATTTAAATCTTGAATATCTCCCCCAACTTTCATACGTAGAGGTACCTAGTCCAGCATCAATTAATACGTTTATGACACTGCTCATTTCTGTACTTTACATGAAATCTCTAAAGGTCAAAAGTCAAGATCATTTGGACCTTTGGAATTTTCATTCAGCAATTACTCTGTCAATTTACATCCAGTTTTAACCATGTTGGTTTCAAATTGTAAGGACTGCAAAAGTGCACAATTTTGTATTTTACATGTGGCTTTTAAAGAACAAAGGTCAAGTTTATTTTGCCATTTGACATTTTCTTCTAGCAATCACTCGGCTAATGTTTGGTCACAATGGACCAAATTGTGGATATTGTAACACTTCACATTTTTGTAATTTATATTTGACCCCTAAAGGTCGAAGGTCAAGGTCACAATTTTGATCATGTTGTTCTCAAACTGTACATATTGTAACACTGCACATTTCTGTACTTTACATTTGACCTCTAAAGGTCAGAGGTCAAGGTTATTTGACCCGTTGAAATTTTCATCTGGCCATGACTTGGTTAATTTGCATCTAATTTGGTTTACATTGGATTTTTGTAACGCAGTGCATTTTTATTATTTATATATGCTATGTAACTGTCAAAAATCAAGGTCACTTGAACCCTTGAAATTTTCATCCAGCTATTACTCTGCCAATTTTCATTTGATTTTGTCCATGTTGGGCCCAAATTGTGGGTATTGCAATACTGCACATTTTTGTAATGTAGGTGTGAACTCTAAAGGTAAAAGGTCAAGGTCATTTTGACTTTGTAATTTTTATCTAGCCATAGGCCTTATGGAATGTGCAGTACCTAAAAGTCGTAGCATATTATATTTACAACTATTGAAGCACACAGAGAGATACGTCTGATTTAAATCTTTTTTACTTTGGAACTTGCTCTCCTTTGCGTTGCTGTTTCCTTGCAGGCTCACAACTTGGACTTTATGTTAAACGTCATACTGCCATAAAATAACAAAACGTTTCACGCAATTTTAAGGAATGCAGAAGCGTAGCAAGCAAGTCTTCAGATACTGGGACGTTCCATTTTCTTATTTTTTATCTTATTTATTTATTTATTTATTTATTTATTTATTTATTTATTTATTTATTTACTTATTTATTTATTTCGTTTGTTTGTTTTCTTGTTTGTTTGTCTGTCTATCTATCTATCTATCTATCTATCTATCTATCTATCTATCTATCTATCTATCTGTCTATATATCTATCTATCTATATATTTATTTATTTATATATTTACTTATCTATTTATTTATTTTTTATATATATAAATCTATTTATTTATTCCTGTTGTACAGTGTTCCAGTTCGTTTCGTTTGATTTCATTCCATTCAATTTTATATTACCACTACTTTTGCTGCATCGCAGGGACGAATTTCTTTTATCCTATTAGAAATAAACTAGAAAGCTTGTCGTCTTAAATCACAATATATATGATGACCATGTTTACACTGTACTGCAAATCAAACGTTTGCTTATTTAATTGCCATTGGGCTGCAACTAAAGAAACATACGCATAACTACCAAGCAGTTGACATGCCCATAAGTCTACTGAAAAAGGCAAAACATTACCTGAACATGTTTAAGATGGGTCAATATACCACATACAAATATTCTGTGAGGAAGATTAATTATTTCTAAAACGGTATTGAAGCTGTCATTTCGATCTTAGGTACAAGATTGTACTTTATTACACGTAATCAATAAAATTATCATCATAGGCAGAAACTTAATATGGTGGAAATAGTGAAATTCATTGACTGAGTAGTCGCCGATGTTGACTTTTTCGTCGTCAAAGACCTAGGCATTTGTTAATGCTGCATACTTACATATTCTAGTATATTATTTTTTGCATGGGAGAAGTTTCAGATTGAGGATGTCATAAAATTGCAATGCCAAGTTAAATACGAATTATGGTCACCACCCATGTCCCATATGCTAGCTAGTTCTTGTATACTGTCACAGCGTGCAGACAACAACTTAGAGGACAGCCTGGTGGTTTCAGCACACTAAATGTTGTAAAGGCCTTTTCCCAGTAATTCGACGGCCAGCTAAGGTGTATATACAATCTCTGTCATATTCCCTTGAATTTGCTACATTAATGTATTTGACAAGGAGAGTTGGGGGGTCTCGTGGCTGCTGGGACACATCTGTTGTAGAATTAAAATGCGTTGTTCGGTGTTTTTGTAGTGAATGTATACACCATTAGTTTTACTTTTTATTAATGATAGAAGGGTCCCACAGGAATCATATATTGCGCATGAAATACAGAGGTCACGTTCCAAGCGTCAAAGGGACGTCATCGGCATGAGCGTTTTCATGTTTCATCATTCTTCAGAAACATTAATTTCTTTGCTCTCGTATGTGTGTGTGTGTGTGTGTGTGTGTGAGAGAGAGAGAGAGAGAGAGAGAGAGAGAGAGAGAGAGAGAGAGAGAGAGAGA
>OZ026616.1:32331211-32475829 GCA_964020975.1 Hermodice carunculata | reverse complement strand
TTGGTTAGTTAGTTAGTTAGTTAGTCAGTTAGTTAGCTAGCTAGCTATTTAGTTAGTTAGTTAGTTAGTTAGTTAGTTAGTTAGTTAGTTAGTTAGTTAGTTAGTTGTTTGTTCGTTCATTCACCCATTAATTCAATCATTCATCTATCTATCTATGTATCTATCTATCTATCTATCTATCTATCTATCTATCTATCTATCTATCTATCTATCCATTCATCCATCCATCTATCCATGCATTCATCCACCCATTCATTCATTCATTCATTCCTTTATTTCTTAATTTATTTATTATTCATTTATTATTTAAACATTTATATTTTATTTAATTGGTTGTTTTGACCTAATGAGCAATTATGCAAGCTTCGTCAGTACACATACCGAGAACACATATCATAAAGTCAAGTAACAATAGAAGGGTAGCATTAATTTTGTAACATACACACTTTTTATTGATAAATGTGTAGTTTGTACGTATGTATGTATGTATGTATGTATGTATGTATGTATGTATGTATGCATGCATGTATGTATGTATGTATGTATGTATGTATGTATGTATGTATGTATGTATGTATGTATGTATGTATGTATGTATTTATGCATGTATGGAAGAATCTGTATTGGCTGCACTTATTTTTAATGGTTAGGCATTTTCCACAACACGACACAGTTTTCCCAATTCAGAACAGGGTACACTTACACAAAAACATGTTATCATAGCAGATAAAAATTCTAAAATCAACCTGTTTCTTACATTTGAAAATTTTGCAATGAACCTCCAATAGCAACATTGTAAATTATACTTTTGCCTAGAGGTATAAGTTCGTAATATTCACATTTCATTAGGATATCAAATTTCCTTTCCGAAATTACACTATCAAAATTGACATTTTGTTTTACATTTCCGTCATCAAAATACCTCTTTGATTGGAAAATTTTAGCGAATAAAAGAACGTTTCTAAATATATGTAGTATTGTGTATGTTCAAACTTTGTGAATGAGTTTGCTTAGCACTTGTCTTTCTTCAGTTCTTACCTTTATAATAGTATCTTATATATATATATATATATATATATATATATAGAGAGAGAGAGAGAGAGAGAGAGAGAGAGAGAGAGAGAGAGAGAGAGAGAGAGAGAGAGAGAGAGAGAGAGAGAGAGATGGAGTGAGCCTTACAAAGAACCCAAGAAAACAACAAGGAAGGTCGGGCATCCTTTAGGCTTATAAGTCTTCAAAACTATACACTTCCCTCCTTTAAAACCACTTCAAATCAGCGCAACGTGTGCTAATATGTTGACCACTAGCAATGTCAAAGGGTTTATTTTTATTGGGGGGGGGGTGCTTGTTTGTCTGTTTGTTTGTTTTTTCTTTGTTTTGTTTTTAGTTGTTTTTTTTTTTTTTTTGGTTTTCCTGTTTTGTTTTGTTTTTGTTTGTTTGTTTTTTTTTTTGTTGTTGTTGTTTGTTTGGCTTTTTGTTTGTTTTTTTGTTGTTGTTGTTTTTTCCTTGTTATTTTTGTCTGTTTTGTCTTTGTTTGATATTAACATTCTATGTTTTTCTGCAGACTCTTCCACATGTCACTCGTCAATCAAACCTGAATAGCTAAGAGTTCCGATGCTATTGACTGCACAGTTCAGAGGCCTGATTTTAAGTGGTGTGCATTGTCACCCGCTGCCAAATATTGGCATAACCTTTCTCTCATATTTACATTTGTTCAGCATTTTTTCTCTCTTCTGTTTTAAAGACATATTAAAGTGTTTAATGTAAAAGCGCAACCAAATGACCTTAAGTGCTTTCGCCAGAATAACATCAATCTCGGTGGCCTTCTCTGTGGACATATGAGGCAAGACCCTTTCGATTTCTTCCGGGGATATAAGTACAAAAGATAATCTGAACAGATAGCTTCTTTTAAATAAAAAATATTGCTCATATTCATGATATTTTTTTCCGGCGGCTAGAGCTGAAACCCACTGTATTAAAAAGTGTTAGGAGAGTCGATTATCTGTACATTGTTTGGCATGGCAGAATCTCGTTTCAACCTAGGCCATGGATTTTTTTCACATTTTGCCCCATCCTCCCCCAAATTAGATTTGTGAAAAATTACGCCATGCACATCTTGATGTTGATTTTGATTTTAGAACTGTTCAATCATGAGACAACAATTGGTGGACACGTGGCCGCGTAAACGCTATTCAGAATTCTTAGTGGGTCTTTTTTCCAATTCCACAGCAGCTATCTTTGCGGGCAAACTTCAGCATTTGGGGATGTCCTGGTTAAATAGATAACAAATTTTTAGGAAGCCAGCATATGTTGCGCGCAACAACAGCAGTTTTCGATGGTATAATCATATAATCAAGATTTCAAAAGGCCACCCGAGGGAAAATTGTGAAGTTTGGCTTGAAAGTACTTTCATCAAAATGTCTGTAAATTCTGGCAATTATGAATTCAGGCATAGCTCCTGTAATGTATGACCAGTGAAAAGAACAAACAGCGATGATACCACGAACTATATTGGCTGCATTAGCTGAGATGGGAAGGCCGTGTGTAAACTGTGACCACTGAAGCACAAATTCGGTATTCCTATGTTGAAATGAAAATTTTTGACGACCAATTACCGCTGGTCTCCTGATTTTAACTTAAATTTTATTTTGTCTGTTTCAACTTATTTTCTTTTTTTAGAATAAAGTGTCATCAGGTTGAGCAAACATTATGTACCATAAAAACCTGCACAATGGTTGTCAGGTTCCAACAGGGCATGCAGACAAACATTTGAGCTGGCAGATGTACTGGAACCAAGTATTGAAGTTCTAAAAATGTTAGCGCTCTACTCAATCTAAATGTCCTATTGATTGAATGGGTACCACAAATTTGAAAGTTCATGTTAAGGGTCGTTAGAAATGATATATGAAAAACAAAATGTTAAATTTCATTTTTGAATAGTGTTTTCTTAGCTCCAAATGTACATCACATTTGCGACAGGACAGCGCGAATTTTCTCCGATCCTGGGCCAATATGGGAGAGTGTTACTGAGGTCACAAACGCAACCCGCTGGCCATGGTGTATGTGTTCTAAGCCAGAGTACCTTCAGTTTGCCAACGGTTATGGTTCATGTAACAGAGTATAGTGATTCTGGAGAGTATGAATTGAGTTTTTTTTTATGTACATGGTCTGATGACGATGAAGAAGAATTAATAAGAAGAGCTGAAGCAACAGAGGAAAAGATCACACAGCTTTACATACATGAGGGGACGCCCAGAACCCTACCGTCAGCAGTACTGCAGGGAGTGCAGCCCTGGTACAGCCAGACGATCCCAACTTGCCGTCTGGGCAATGGTAGTTTGTTGCAAAAGAGATATTTCCTATCAAAACTTATAAAATTCTATTTAGCAAGAACAACCACGAATGCAGTAAATTGAAATTTGTGTCAGGATGAGCCAGGTCTTGTAGTGTTTCAAATTCTAACATTCACGGAAACAGGTACAGGCTACGCCTACGGTATATAAAAGTCTAAACAAACAGAAAATTTTCTCTTCCCATATGTATGATCTGTGGATGACTAAACATAAGTTTGCATTTGTGAATATAGCTTTCAATATCAGTATAACTCCTACACAGCAGTAAACTCACGACCCTTGGAGGGCAGTAATTTACGTTTCCCTATGCATTTTCAACAGCGCACGTGTTTATGACATCCTTTATTTCAGATCCTATCCATTTTGTAACAATGGTAAATATTTTCCTGTGACTGACGTATTTTCTGGTTCCATATGAACGACAAAGGTACAATGAGATCTGATTTTGTGCACACGATTATTGGGAGCTGGCCATGGACTGTCACAAACACCCGCACATGACTGAAAAAAGATAAAAGGCCAGCCGCCTACTGGTCTTGGCAGCTGTGTAGATGAGGCGTAAATGTGGTAGGTCTCCAAACAAATGTTATCTGGTTATGGGATGAAACACCTCGCAATTTAGAGTAGTACATGTAATTGGACATACACATAACAGTGGCCAACTAACTCAACCTGCTATAGAGTGTTCAACCCTAAGCCTGGGTATGGAACATGATCTGTCCTTGTTTGTCCATGTAGTCCACCCATTTTGTTCCCATCAATTCAATCAAAATGGGAAACACACTGAAGTTTTGTAACAATGTTACTTTGCAACTAAATCCCAGACCAGCGTTGTCAATGTGACATTCCATTGAACATTGTGATGCATTGTAACAGTCGTAGAATTACTTAAGTTATACTTAGCTATTATGCAAGCCTTGAAATCAGAATCATATTGAAGATTACTTTGTAAACACTGTTAAAAAAGGAATCACTGTTCCCAGTTTTTTTTTAATAATACCCAATTTGGCTAGTTCCATGAATCCTTCCACTGGCTAGTGATTGAACCGTATTTGGCAGCAGCAGCAGCTTTTTCTTGCCAAAACTATCCTAAACATCCTTATATTTGACAAATCAAAGTCACTTTCCACAAAGTGTTCGCTACATATGTTAGAACGGTTCCCAGGGCCTTGCCACTTGCCCCTGTAAATCTTGACCTGCGGGTTCACGCTCTCCACAATTTCAGGTCTTTGGGGGAGTGTAAACAAGCTTGTATTGCTACAAATAACAGCAACACACTGACCCATCCTGGGCGGGAACAGGAACAAAAATAAATATTTCTAAATGCGTTTTTAATCCTGTTGATAAAGGGTGGATAAAATAGGATTAAGCCAAGTGACATTTGACAGTCATGACTCGCTAGCATGGTAGGAGTCTTCCCTGTAAGCCAGCGGTGTTGCGTGTGTGACTTCACAAGCCTTTTGCGCCTTGTGGGTGTCGGATATGAACGGAAAGCAACAATTGAAGGCGCAGTGAGTTTTTAAAATAAAAATGTGAATAAAAGAAGTTTTATATTCGCATAAATTCTTGTAAAAATTGCAATGTATGGTGAGAACAACCCATGCGTCACCCATGTATCAAATGTAAGCATAGTCAATTAAGAGGACCTTTAACGAAGGCAGACTGATGCCAGGGGAAATTTTCCTCGCCAAGTATGCCAGCCACGGCGGGAATAGGGAGGGAAGCTTCCAAGGTCAGCAGAGTGTTATTTCGTTTATTTAAAATTGTGAGGTGTGTCACGCTGTGCTTTGGAGGCACTTCTTAGGGAAGTGGCTTTATATAGTGCATTTCAAATTTAGGGCAGCCATCCATATGCGCTAAAATTTCTCTTTTTTAGGTCAAAATTACACGATGGTAGTCTTTATTGAAGCATTTCAAATTTAGGGCAGCCATGAATATGCGCTAAAAATTTCTCTTTTTTAGGTAAAAATTACACGATGGTAGTCTTTATTGAAGCATTTCAAATTTAGGGCAGCCATCAATATGCGCTAAAATTTCTCTTTTTTAGGTAAAAATTACACGATGGTAGTCTTTATTGAAGCAATAGGCCCAACCGGCCCTTGTGCGACCATTATGTACATTGAAACAATAAATGTCAAGGCTTATCAATATATAAAGTTTTGAAGGTGTGAGAACATTTGCGTTAAATAAAAGCACGCACAAAAATTTCTCGAACTACAGTAGTCTCGAACCAACAGTAGATTGCACTCCTGGAATTTCGACATTGTCTACAGGTGTTATGTTGATAAGTTGTGCGGATTTGGGTGCTATCCAGTACGAGCTATTAATACAGTGATCCTAACATCTCTGACAATGGCTGGGTAGCTTGTGTGTAAACAAGACTACACGAGGTAAATGTGCGGACCTCGTTTGTGCACTATTCTAAACAGGACAGTTTTGAGTTTAAAAACGCTTCAAAAGTATACTTTCAGAAAACCCCTACTCAAAATATTACTATGTATCATTTAACTTCTTGCTGGGCTTCCCGATTAAAAGATTTGTATTATGCTGCGGTGATAAAAAAAGAAGAAAAAGAAAAATTTGAAATTTCTTTGCTATTGAAAAAAACAAAAAAAAAAACAAAAAAAAAACAAAAACAAAAACAAACAAACAAAAAACAAAACAAAAAAACAAACAAACAAACAAACAAAAACAAAACCCCCCAAAAAAGTGATTTTATATTCACAGGCGACATAAAACGACATGTAAATTACAGGTCTGAAATAGAGTGAAAGGTCATAAGTGGGGAATGCAATAAAAGGTATACTTTCCGCCCGCAGAGACCATCTTTACATTCTCATATACAGTTTATATGTTTGTTGAATGGAAACCCACAATTAGAATGAAATGAACTACTTATGTATAGCGGCATTGGCAGCAAGTGTACGGCCTTTTTCGACACTGGGTCATTGCTGGAACCAACAGATCCAATTTTAGGAGTTTAAATTACAAACTCAAGCATCATTTTGCGTCATACTGTTTGGTTAAATTAAGCATTGGTAAATAAATGTTGGGCTAAAAGTTGTTATATGTTTGTGACCACGGAAACGGCCTGGTCTCCAAGCAGTTATCACTAGTGCGTTAAATACCATCATATAGTCCACGATTGGCGAAAAGCACCCCCCCCCCAACAGGCCGTGACAGGAGAAAGGAACACAATTGCAGTAAGATGTCTATGGCGATGGGTAGTTGACATCGAAGTACGGGCTTCTGATGTTCTGTAATGGATCGTTAGACTAACTAATTAATGTTAATGATTCCCATAGGAATGAAGCAACATACCACCACTCCCTAACTTACTGTAGTGAGACCACATATATCTTAAATGGAGTTTAATCGCTGTATATTTCAATTGAAACTATTTATTGGGAACCCTTTTGGCTCCTTGGTCCTGTTTTTACTCCTGTAATGCCAGAGTTATGGGAGTGAGCGCTACTTATCTGATACCCCTAAATTTTAAGGACCCTTCTGTTTCCAAGGATTTCTGTAAAATTCGTACAATACCCAAAGAGATATAAAAGGGTAAAAGCCACCTTTTTCTCCTTGACCAATTAGAAGGACGTAGAAATAATCTCAAGAAGTGTGGCACATTCTCAAGACAGTGGGTTATTCGAATGCAACCGCGGCGAAATCCAAACTTGTCTTGAAAATTCTAGAACTCTGCTTTTAACATAGAAATGTTGCTAACCTTTTCAATAAGTTTTCCATTAATATCGCCACTAATTTAGTTGCGATGTTACTCTCCGCTGCAGTTTTGTATTTTTTTCCGATGGGCCACAGAAACGTTTTAAAGAAATTTTATGAAGACAAAGGTACCATTCCAAGCTCTTTCATACTACAACTGGTAGAAGGGAACTTTGTGATAAAAGCATTGCAATACATCAATATCTCTGAGGGCACCGACCTGGACAAGATATCAGCTGGGTTTTTTTTGATAGACTCGGTCAAGGCCATTTGTGCAGCAATTATTTTCATTATCAACCACTCCTTATCTTCTGAAGTCGCCCCCTAGAACTTCAAAATGGCCAGGTAGAAACCTTTGCTTCAACGACCAAGTCACACTGGACATACTAGAGACATCCATAGCGATTTAATGAGAATAAAAAAAAACTGCAAAAGAAGTTCCTGGCAGTGACAAAAGAGGAATGGCATACAAACCAGAGAGAACACTATTTCTCCATTGCAAAATTCGAAGTCCTGCATTCTAGTCACCGAAAGTAGTTCTAATAAAAGATATATCCACAGGAATTTAACTGGAAAAACTGAAGAAGAAATCCATGACAGTGACAAAAGAGGCATGGTTTATTAGTCCCAGGGAAAAGCCCAGATAAAGGATCGAATGAACTCAGCAGTAACCTTCATTATTGTTAAATAATTGGCTTATAGACAATTAGCCTTCTTTACACATCAGCAAAACTTAATGTATTTCATCTGGTTCTTTGAGGAAATTCAAGAATGCACTTTTAGTGTTTTTGCATTAATTTAAAGATACCGAACTGCAGGCATCGAAGAATGTACAATATTTAGGTCTTGATCTAGACAGTTCCTTCTCATGCTCAACCTTGGTTAAGAACATCATAGAGAAAACTGGTGGTCGTTTTGAATTTTTCATACAGACGGAGACATTTTCTTAAATTTGAGACCAGTAGGATGCTTCGACACTCACTGGTTTAACAATGTTCTATCGGTCCAGCTAACCCCCTTTTTACGTATTTGCAAATTCTATTTGATATATAACTTTTATTTATTTTTTCTGCTTACTGATAGTGATGCAGTCCATCTTTTTAAAGGGACATTTTGCAAGATAAGTCTGTATATTAACGTTTAGGGTCATCTCTGGGGGGTAGCTCATCAGATATTTTAAATCATTTGTCACATATTCATATTTAAATATGTATTGCATCTATATTGGTTATCATTCGAATAGAATGTATCAATCAACTGCATGCATTTTTGTCTGCGTTACATGGTATTGTGACTTGAGAAGCTGATCGCTTAAAAGCAGACTTGACGCCTTGTTTTTTTTTTTTTTATTTGTTTTTTTTTTTTGTTTTTTTTTTTTTTTTCACAATGCATGTGGATCCTAGTCTATTTAGCAGGCAGATGAACTAGCCACTAGGCACATGAGTGGATCGGTGTCCAATCAAGCGACAGTTGCAAGCATTTTGGTAACCAGGCGTGATTTCGTGAAACACGAGAAAGCAGCCATACTTCTCTTAAGGACATTTGGCGGAGACCTTGGGCATGAAATGTTGTATGATGCCTCTCAAATATGCAGATAACCCAAGCATTAGTTTCTTGACCGAGATTGATAGTTATAATAGAAATGCGTGTATCTACTACTCCAGCCAACTGTTATTCTTCTGTAGCACGCAACAGCCGCTCTTGCTGAGAAAGGCCATCTCAGTTGACCCTACTCAGTCAGATTTGCTTCTAATCAGGTCAGAGGTTAGCAGATACAAATTTCAGCAACTTACTATAGAACTGTAGAGTAGTAAATTTGAAAACTATGCAATGTTTTACTTGTTATTTTTACAGTGCTCGGCGTGAAAACTCATGCAATCCTAGAAGGCACAGTGCCATGTCAACCGTATTGGCTACATGTATGTGTTACTTGATGTTCTTCCCGATGTTCCGTACACGCTGAACACACGGCAGATGTGTGTGATGTGAAGGTCTTGGCTAATTCTTGCAGTGCCAATACGTAAGGTGGAGACCAATAGGTTCATGAGGGTTCTCAGTAGAGGACTCTCTAGGCAGGCGGGCGGGCCAGGTATGTGTATTTCCATTAGTTTTCATTGTAATTTGCACTTATGTAGCACTCAAAATTTCGTGTGTTAAATCACTGTACACAGTTAAAATACCCTTGTAAGTGTGATAACATTTGCGAAATTATTCAACATATTGAATGCTACTTTAACATATATTCTTATGGGAATACACATCTCTCTGTATTGAATTGTGTATTCTGTCAAATACACATACCGTTGCTAATTGCGACCCCTCCTATCGTTTGGCACCTATAATGACATTCAAAGCTTTCTAGTAAGTTCGGTCTGAACCTATTATAATATATAGACATAGGAGGTATAGGCAAGGTTGGAATCATTTCCCGACAAAGTGAGACTTCCCACAGTAAGCAATACAGTGTATATATTTCGTAATTGGACCCCTGACAGCCTTGAAGTCATCAGGAGAGGGTGGTTGGCTGGCATTTCAGTTTCAATAAAGGAAGGTGACATGTTGCTGTCTGTTGATCTCTCTTTGAGGAGATGGCTGTTACGCTGACCACTGCAGCTCACTGAACGCCCCTGATGGTAGATCCACATTCTTCCGCGAGACCTTGATGATGTGTTGTTTAAGTGCAGTTTCCTTACGACAGTGTAAACTGGAATTTTATTGGCTTTTAGGCCAGGAACTCATCTCTTTCACCTTTCGCCAGACATAGTTGATAATGAGCTTAAAACAAATGAGCTTAAAACAAAACGATAAAGTTCGCGAAAGACACGGATGATGGTATAGCACGAAAGCAAAGGTTCTACACGGCCACCATGACTGAGACCCTGAGCTGAGCTAACAAGTGGAACATAACTATACTTACATCCGACAGACTTAATCGATATGCACCAAATTACATGGTGCAAACATATCAATGAGATAAAGACAAAAACACGTTAACCATACAATACATAAAAAGTGTGCATCCAGATATCAATAAGATACATATAATATTATACACAGTATCCTTGATTATTCTTACAGGTGTGTCCAGTAAGGGAGCCAGGTCAATATCCGGGTTGTTGGTTCCTTGTTACAAAAACATAATTTATATATTGAAGTTCAAGATGGCATGCACTATGTGTATTACCCATTCTTCTTATATCAACAAACTTATCTTGGTCATTTATACTCTGAGAATTCCTATCTATTGCCATCAACTTGGCATGTAAGTCATCTCTAGCGTGATTATATTTACTGGAGTTTACCATAACATGAAAGTCGTGATGACTAGCTCCCGTTTCACACAATAAATAATTTCTCAACTCAACCCGTGTTTTTGGTTTAGTGTAACGGACGGATCCAACATGTAGGTTATGGCCACTGATTCTAACTTTTGTGAAGTTTTGTCGCTGCTTAATGGTTATATTTCTGTTAAGATATGACTCCATCTCTTGGCGGTCTTTAC
The DNA here is from genome assembly GCA_964020975.1 of Hermodice carunculata. Taxonomy (NCBI): domain Eukaryota; kingdom Metazoa; phylum Annelida; class Polychaeta; order Eunicida; family Amphinomidae; genus Hermodice; species Hermodice carunculata. Next base: position 32,465,251 of record OZ026616.1, on the reverse strand, counting down.
ACTTCCAATACGAGCGCAACTTGTGCTGGCTATTCTTCCGATACCATTAGTATATTCTCTCCATCTGGTTTTCTATAGGTAATACAGTTTTTGTCTCAGTTTGAAGACAGTATTGTGGGAAAATTTCTATCCCATATTATTCAAGTTTTCTCGCATATCAGTACACTGCAGAATACAATGGATATATTCTATCCAACAGTTATTGCCTGAGGAGAGTTGTATGTAATTTTCTATTACATTTTTATGAATGAGTGAATTTTGGTTAACTTTATCTAATTGTGTCGAATACTTAACATATTTTTACATATTGGCAAAGTATCATGAATTACAAGGAATTTCTGGCTTCAATTACTCTTGAGGATATCGCAGCGAATCAAAATTGTGACTGTATGTCCGAAAATAAATATTCTAATTTTGTTGATGCATACCACAAACATGTATTTACAGGTAATTTGGATATGATCCACAATTCAGTTTTAAAAGAATTGATAAAAAAAAGGTACAAAAATACGGATATGTCCCAAGCTGAACAGTGATAGTATTTTTCAGGATACATGTGATGTATTTGATTCCTACTGTATGAAACGGGCAAAGAAAGAAAAAAAAATGGAATTTCAGAAATTTGAAAGATGGTTATCAAGCTTGAAAAGAGTATTCAGAAATAGAATTTATCGTTACAAATTCCACATTAACAACTTTAATAGTGTCAATCTAAAACAGCCTAAAGTTTCAAAACAGTCAAAGAACTACCAGAAATATTTGTAATCACTACCATTGATAAGGTAAGTAACCATTTTGGGATCATCTGCAAAAAAAATTATTATATGGATGTTTTGAAAAATGAACTTGGAATAAGAAACATTTCAAACATAAGAGGAAATAATGTATATAAATTACACAAACAATCCATTCATAATTTGATAGATAAACATAAAGATGAGATGAAAAAGAATTTTAATATCAAAATTCCTGACAAAAACTCCTTTTTCCACATTTGTTCTGGATGCGCAAATTGCAGAAAAACCCTTTAAAATCTATATTTGTAGCTGGTGCTTCAAAATGTATAATAAAACAATTATCAAAGGAAGTAAAACTGTTTTTGACTGCAATTAGGAATCATTTCCGTAAATACTGTAACACAATTTCTAGAAACTGTGGAATGTATTTTGGACTATTAGCAATTCTTCCGAGTTTGTATCTAAAATTGAAGATTAAAAAGCAAACAAAATATCAAATGTTGTAACTTTTCTACACTGTACACAAATCTACGCATAGATGAAGTAAAAACTTCTTTTTCAGAAGCATAATGTTTAAGCATAATGGTAAACAGTTAATTCATATTAATTCATATACAAAAAAGCATATCAGTCACACAATAAATATTCAAAAAGAAACGTTAAATCTCAATACTGCTGAAACTTTAATAGATACTATAAAATTTATTTTGGATAATAATTGTGTCCAATGCCGACCATTGTTTTTTCAGCAAATAAAAGGCATTCCAATGCGCAGCAACTGCTCCCCATTACTGGCTGATTTCTATTTAACCTGGCTTGAATTTAAGTATACGGATAAATTGACAAACAGGAACTTTCAAATGAGTACGAAATCATCAAACAACGCAAGATATATTGATGACATTGCTCGTGTAAGTATACAAAATTTCAGTGAAATTGCTTAAGAAATTTGCCCGAAATATATCCCTTTGGAGAGGAACAAATCAGATGGTTAGATAGATGTGCTTCACGACTTGGATATTGTGGTCACTAATGACAGGTTTTGTATTAAAGTCGATCACAAAATAGATGAGTATTAAAGTAAGTATTAGAGTTTGACTTTGGAGTATTTAACTATCCTTTTCCGGACAGTAATATTTCTATTGGACATAAAACGTTTTTGTCACAAATTTTGAGATTCGGTCGTATTTGTTCTGAATTTCAGGACTTTGCATCTAGACCCAAATTTATTTACAACAAACTTAAGTCAGGGGAATTAAATGATGTACTTTGGATCAAATATTTCTACAAATCCACTGATGGTAAGGAAGTTTGGCTTCAATAATTTTAGAGATTTTAGACTTACCTGTTTTGCTACTTAATTTTATCTTTTGTAGCATTCTGTTTTAATATACACCTTTCAGACATTTTAGACCAGCTTGTTTTCTGTTAGGCTAAGCTCCCAGGGGCTATCAGTAGCAAGCAGTGACTTACGACAGTTACAAGCTTGCCTTATTGAACTTGATGTCTGGTTAAGAAATATTACGTTTCGATTGCATTCTCTTAACTTCAATACCAATAACTTTCAGTTTTATCTGACTTGCCCTACAAATTTTGCTGCTAATATCCAAAGATTATTAGACAGTTTGGCTACAATAATTTTACAGTTTTAGACTTGCCGGTTGTGCTCCTTAATTTCATCTTTTGGCATCATTCTGTTTTAATATTCACTTTTAGACATTTTATGCTTACAAGTTTTCTGTCTTGTTACCCCCCCCCCCCCCCGCCACACACACACGGGGGTGGGGGGCTATCGGCAGCAAGCAGCGGCCTACGACAGTTACAAGTTTGCCCAATTGTACTTAAAATCGTGTTAAGAAACGTTTTTGACATAAATGCTAATGACTTTCATTCTTTTCTGACCTGCCTAAATGCGTATTTACTCAATATTTAAAAAATACTCAAAATTGACAGTATTTTTTATATATCACAACCCGGACACATCACATTGAAACATTGACTCTGGGTTGGCAGTGAAATAGAGATTAAATGTTTGGAAACTTTCAAAGTAAGGAGTAAGTGTGAACATGGAGTTTGTTTTACATTTCTGGTGCAGGATGTGCATTGTTGCAGTACTTGTTAGGATTTCCCATGATTTGTACATGTCGTCTTGCTGCAACTGTTCATTTTACAAATTCTGGGACTGACTATAATGCTCTAGTTTGTTTATACTTCAGTTGCACACTAGCAAGTTGTTTAACTACGATAAGCTATCCAGCTAGAAAGGGTACAACTGGTTCGGGGCAAATAAAATTTTTCTAACCTGAACTTGTACTATACAAATTTTGTAATTATGTGTTGTTTGACAGACACAATCTTCTTCCATAATGAAGGTTTGCATTTATACACAAAACTTCACATATATATCTAATTCATCATTTGCTACGTTCATATTCATTCATTATTATGTGGGTTGCCTTTGCTGAATATTCCCCTTAGACAAGGAGCCGCAACGCAGAAAGACATATACGGGTATAAGCTCCGAAACACGTTCTCTGAGTGGTTACCCGCTGAAGATTCTTTAATTCATTTTGGGCTAATACGGCCTATGTCAAAATTCTACTGCAGAATGTGTGCAAAATGGACAGCCGTACCTCCATATGTATATAGGTTAGACAGTGACAGTTTAGCTTATGCAGACTAAAGAGTTCGGAAAACAGAATAGGGTAATGACGACTAGGAAGTGGTTCTGGACAAAAAGACACAAATACAGTATAATGCCATTTAGTATAGGATAGTTGCCAAGTTCTGCTTCCACTGCAGCGTTTGTTGCTTTTCTGAGGACACTGATAACGTATTTACAAAATTTAATTCCATGGACAGTTAGACGTCGTTTTTACGGGAAACTATCCTAATTTGTAAAGGCTTTGTTGGCTTTTTCTCTGAGCCGTTCAATTGCATTTTGTAAGTGTCCCATATGCGCAAAATTCAATTCGAAAAGAATAAGTTTGAGTCATTTTCATAGTTTCCTTTTCGAAATGAAATGGTGGTAACTTGATTTGCCGGATTCTCTAATTGAATACACCAATCGTAGTCTTCGAGAGGTTAACAGCCCGTTTCCAGCCTTCACAATATTCATAGCTTGTCTAATGGACGCTGTTACTCTGATGCAGTTTCTGACATCAAAACCAGGTCATCTACATACAAAAGACAATGTAATATATGTATCATATAATTGAGCTGGGTCACAGGTGTGATCGAAAGTGTGGCGAGTCTACGAGAAATAAATTGAATATATGTATATATATATATATATATATATATATATATATATATATATATATATATATATATATATATATATATATATATATATATATATCCGGAGCTCCTTTGATGCTGGTGGACTAACATTTGTAAAGTCCCTGATCTGGGACAACTCTGAACACAGTACTTACAACACATGAAGCCGAAGGCTGAATGTGTTGTACGCGCTGCCAGTACACAGTACGGCCGCGACACTCTCACCTTTGGTTTTAATCCCTTAAACTCATTGGCTACAACATGTCCTGTGACATAGGACAGATATGTTGTTGGTCACCGACCATAAAGAAAACACGGATGCCATGCTCAAACCGATCAATCCTTGTTGTAAAATGCAGATCACCACTGTCAACATTCGGAAAGAATTAAGGACAATGTGATCCAACCGTGTGGTGTGTTCCCTAAGGGTAAAGGGTAGCAAGACCAAATGTTTATAGCGTAAGTAATGAATGGAGATCATGTCTCCTACTCCGCATAATTATCCTTCTAAAAAATCGAGCCATACAGCAGCTTGTTTTTAATTTTTACAGGTCTCAAATTGAAAAGCAAGTGACCATATATTTTTACTGTTAATGCTGTAATGCTACCATTTCACTTCCATTTCTTCGATTTTTTTTTTTGGCATGAGAGTTGTATTGATTGGATATTAAGTTTCCCCGTGTCAGCGATAGAGGTCTTTGCATAATTCCCATTTCGAAACATATTCTGGTAACAGCCTGTGTGATACCCGTTTTACCAAGGTTAGGCTGATATAGTTTTTTGTCACACACTCTGGACTGATCAGTTGGGGTTTCTATTGAAATCAAATTTCAGAGTAAAACAAATGTTGAACGTTTCTGTATAAGTATTTTAAAGTACACGATGATAGGAACCTACATGAAATGTAAATACCTTTGGTAACCCATTGCAGGTATTGGTGTTATGGGTCAGTTGCAGGATATTTGAATTTTTCGCATGAATATGTTGAGGATTAGAAAAAAATAGATAGATTGATGGATGGACAGACAGACAGACAGACAGACAGACAGACAGACAGACAGATAGATAGATAGATAGATAGATAGATAGATAGATAGATAGATAGATAGATAGATAGAAAATTTTGAACAAACAGCAGAAAAAAAATCAAAACGAAGAGGATCCAGCCAAGGTTTTTGAGCAGTTGAAAAGGTGAAATTGTATATGTACGGCAGCGGAGGGAGGACCATAATTTAAGATCAATTAAATAAGAACCAGTTAAAATATACCTGCATAAGCCTGGGTCGCAAACATAGTGCTACTGATAAAATATGTGTATAGTGCACTGTGCCAGTCTACAATTTAGGTGGTTAAATGACTTAAACTTTTTGCGTGCGTGCGTGCGTGCGTGCGTGCGTGCGTGTGTGTGTGTGTGTGTGTGTGTGTGTGTGTGTGTGTGTGTGTGTGTGTGTGTGTGTGTGTGTGTGTGTGTGTGTGTGTGTGTGTGTGTGTGTGTGTGTGTGTGTGTGTGTGTGAACCAAGGTGGTCTGGCTGACTCTTATACTATGCAAATGAAAGAAATTTGCCTGAAGGAGATTACAAGTTAAACAAGCGGTTTTTGGAAACCCTTGTAATAGACACGGAATTATAGCACACTTTCACTGTCACATTTGCTAGTAGTACTCGATTTAAAAATAATAGTCAAAGAATATAGAAACTATTTTTCGATCCAGCTCTTAAAGTGCATTTCTCGCTTAAACGATATATAAGGCAAGCAGGCATCGGAACGTTTTCTGAGGTGCTACACATCGCAGTTTGTACCGATAAAGCTCAGAGATAAAGCGTGGTTATGCATGTTGTGTGACAATTTGCATGAGTTAAGGGGTGCAATATATACGGCAATACTCATGCCTGATGTGTTATTCTTCCTCTATTATACTAATGTTTAACAGCCTATGGGACAAGATAGGTAATGTATCGTCTGATTTCACCAAACCTTACATTGCATCAGGTAAGCTTGGTGATTTCGCTTATGGGCGTAATGTATGTTTGTAATTCTAAAAATGTGTTAGTATTCATGTAGCTTTAGTCATTCAAAAAAAATACCTTTGTAGGGATTTAAAATTCGAAACACTTTTTTGTTTGATTTTTGTTTGTTTGTTTGTTGTTTGCTTCTCATGACTTTTTTTCTTTCTTTTTGTACCTTATGTTTATTATTTTTGTTGTATTTTCAACTTGCACGTAACGTTTTAGAAATATTCCCATATTTATGCATAAAAAAGGAAAGAAAAGAAAAAATCAACACGATGTTTTGGAACTTGGTATGGTTGCATTAGGATTACATTCGTAGAGTGCCTTTTCCTGCCCCCCCCCCCCCCAAAAAAAAAGGGGGGGGATCTCATTCAAGCGTGGGAACGTTGACAAAGATTTTTTCTTTTTTTTTTTTTTTTTTTTTTCGTTTTGTGCCAAAAGTTAAGTTACAAGGGGGGGGATATGTTTATGAGAACATATCAGCGGAAGGTGAATCAAGTTTCCACACAGGGTATCTGACGCTTGAGTACACACACAACGCTCCGATGCACCTAATCATGTGCATGTAATTTACCTGTAGAATTCAATTAACGTATACCAGCCTTGGAGACAACATAGGCATACACCTCAGATAGTAGGTCCATGAGATAGGTAATGCCATGGATGAACCTAAATCGGCAAAATATTACTCTGGCATTTGTCTCTTTTGGTCTGACGCGTGCGATACAACTTTTTTTTTTTCTTTAGCGGGAGAGGAAAGTATAGATTCAACAATGTAACAGGGCGCATTGAATATATTTGTTTCTATTCAACAGCCAGTACACATGGTGTATCCTGGAGGCACTTATGGAGAGCAGAAAGAGCGCCTGCGAGATATGTTGGAAACGGTCTGTACCCCCCCCCCCCACACACACACACTACAATTTATGCAACTATAAATAACCCCGTATTTATGGGAAGGCAAATAAATGGCTGTGATCTACCCATTTTCGTCAGGTAACTTGGACGGAATGTTAGATAATAGAATAAGGTACTTTAGCCTGGATATTACAGGTACTAGGTGTTAAATAGTGTTTGGTAAGATAAGCATGGTCCAACCTGATGAGAAAGTCAACTTTAAATACAAAGTGTGATATTCTCTCACAGGAAAAATACCCAGGAATTCATCATTTGCGTCATGCTATGCTGTCAAGGAAAAAACCGCGGCGTTATAATATTAAACGAATGGTGTAACGTCTAGGTAATTAAACGACTTATAATCCACAGTATACATTCTGAAAAAAAATGAAAAATGTACAGAAAATTGAATCCAACCTGCCAGCTTCATTCGATAGATACTATTCTGTCATTACCCTTCATCATTTGCCAGAAGTCATTGTGAAGGGAAAAAATGCTGGAACGCCATCAAGCGATTTTGTGTGTACATGCCCTACGACTTATCATTAAAAAAAGAAAGAAGGAAACACACACACACACACACACACACACACACACACACACACACATACACACACACAACAATAAGGCACCCCCCCCCCCCAAAAAAAAGAAGAAAAGACACTCCGAACCTCTGCTGCTGGAAAGAGAAGTTGACAGGATTGTGAATTGCACAACGAAAACAGTTCGATTATTCAAGTCTTGGAATGATTTTCACATCTTGCATGGACATGTCTGGAGAGGAAAGGACTTATGCACACCGATTTGATTACGCTGAGTCACACGATTCTTCGGGATAGCTTTTCTCCGTTCAATATCTCTTAATTTGTCAGTCTAAAACTGATGCCGTGAGCCCACTCACATTTTTTATGGATTATAAACAGATAGAATCTAGGCTTGGGACACTCTGATTATCCGCCGAAAAAACATGATCTGTTCATTTTTGGAATCACGCAATACTTTGTTTTCCTGGATGAATGGATCACTGACGGAATTACAATAAATACCTGTATATCGTAAAACACACAGATGCAAACAAACAAAGCCAAAACCAAAAAATAAACAAACAAAAACAGAAAACAAAAATAAAAAAACAAACAAACAAAACAAAAACAAACAACCAAAAGAAACCAATAAAAAACAAAAAAACAAAAAAAAAAAAACACCCTCCCCCGTACACTACACTGCGATAAAGCATCGGGTATGCATAGATAAGTCGTTTCCTATCCGAACATGTTCACGCAGGATGTGGAAATCATTGCAACACTTGAATAATCCAACAATTTTCGTTGTGCAATTCACAATTCCGAGAAAGTGCCAATGTGTCCGTTTTTCTTACAATTGCATCAGAAGTATCTTTACATGAAACGTTTAACACTTTAGAATCTGTCGTCACGAGCTGGCAAGTTCCTTGAGACATCTGGCGTTCCTTTCGACAATGAGGAGCGTAAATAAGTTCAACCGTCGCAAAACTTTCGGAGATTATCGCTTTGGACGAAGAAAGCGAATGTGATATCGTGAAAGTTTGAACGCTGGTAAAGTATCTGGTCCAGATGGTATAGGTCCCAGACTGTTAAGGGAGGCAACACCCAGCATTGCTCCCTCTCTTGCCAAATTATCGAACTACTTTCTCCAGAAATGCAAATCTCCATCAGAATGGAAAAAAGCACACGCAGCCCCTATTTTAAAAAGTGGTGCTTCTGAATTATACAACAATCACAGACCAATTTTTCTGTTCATTTGTGCAGGTAAGGTCTTTGAGTGATCAGTTTTCAAGCATGATTTTAACTTTTTACTAGATAATTATGCACTATCTGAAAAACAGTCAGTTTTACATTTTGCTGCGAGATGGCAGAGCAAATCAGCTGGTTAATCTTTAGCATGTGTTTCCAAAAGCTTGTGACCTTCAGAAAGAAGTTGAAGTGGATTTTGCGATATCACCAAGGCCTTTGATAGGGTACATCGTCCAGGTCTCATACTGCAATTAAAGAACGCAGGAATTCGAGGTCCCTTGGATCTGTGGTTTAAAAATTAACGCATTGCGCTCTTCCAAAGAGTGGTCATTCAACCCTCAGGCCTCGTTTTAGGAAAACATCACTGCAGGCATCCCACAAGGCTCAGTCTCAAGGCCCTTGCTCTTTCTAATCTATGAAAGGAATATTCTGGAAATTGTGAAATCAGAAATACGTCTTTTTGCTGAAGACACCGCTTCGTACATTACAGTTATGATCCAACAGAAGCAACTGAGACACTAAATCATGATCTTTATTCAATATCTCGATGGTCCAATCAGTGGCTTGTCTTTTTCAAACCGGGGAAAAAAAACAGTCAGCAACGAAAGCTCTCCAGACCATCTTTGATTAAAATTGAACAAAAACAACATTGAAAATGTAAATTTGCATTAACATTTAGATTTTTGGTTATCGGCAGATCTTTCTTGGTCAAACCATATAAACCAAATTGTTGTAAAATCCAAAAGGTTAGTTGGTATACTTAAATGTTCAAAGTTTAAGTTGAACAGACCATCCTTCGAATCCTTATACTTTTCTGCTGTACTCCCTAGCCTGGAGTATGCTAATGCGGTCTGGGATAGATGCACACAAACTGACAAAGACAAACTGAAACAGCTCAGCTGGCCGCAGCTGGTTGTAGCAGGAGCACTTCCTCAAACAAGTCTCCAGCAAATTTATATTGAAACGGGATGGGAGACTTTGAGTAAACCTAAGGGAAAACAAAATTAGTACTTATGTTTAATATTAAATGGACTTCCCCCTGGTTATCGTAATAAACTATTACCCGGAAAAGTTTCGGTACGGGCACAACAATTACATAATATTCATGCTCATAAAAATGTATTTGTTTAATTTGTTCTTTCCATCCGCTACACGCAAATGGAACCTACTACCTCAGTCAATGAGTAATCATGGACATTTAGAGGAAAACTTAACGTTAATCATTTTTAGAATTAGCGTTGTTGAATCACCATCATGTTCATGTGAAGCAGAATTAGAGAATAGTCATCAATTTTTTCTTCGAATGTAGTTGGTATACTGTATTGAGAAATGAATTGCAGACCAAAATAATACCTTATGCGAGTTTTAACGCTCGCACGTTACTACATGTATTTCGAACCTTAGGAAAAAAATTATAAATGAGGAATTTTTTAAGCAGTGTATCATTATATTAGGAACTCAGGAAGGTTTAAGATGTAAATTTGGGAAACAACATTTCGGCCAATAAAAGTAATTGAAATATCAGTACACATTACACACGGTCCCTCCCCCGGTCATTCCCAAATTGTTGTCCCGTATGTTGCCTATCCTTGTATTAGTGTTTTGAAACATCAATGTTGTATTATCGTATATGTACAAGAGGTCCTGATATAGGCTGGTGAGCCTGTTGGCCTACTGTTCACCACTTATATAAAAACCCGCCGGTACTTTCGGACCTGTATCCACTATCGGGGCAACCTTCTCCACCAAGCATCGTCTTTGACGTAGTAGGGCACTTGGCACTCAGCCTATTGCTGATTCTGAATTCACTGCCTCAGGGCGACTTCACTATCTGATACAAAATCCGTATTCTGGGGCATACAACTGGTAACTGTTTGTCGTTGTAATTACATTTTCAGGAAATGCTCACTCTGAAAAAGTCCCATTATATATTGTACATGACATTCATTCGACAAATTAAGCTTCCCTTAACACTAATCACACATACATTTTGGGTGCCACCCTTTCAAAATATCCAATCAACTTGGCTGTCATTATGAAAATTGTCAATTCCGCACCCGATGCCAATGGTTAAAAAATAATCATCGGGGCGATCTTGCCCAGTGAGGGTGGGAAGAGGGTTGTGTTATATGAAACCAAAAGAATATATTTTGAAAATAGTTCAGACCATCAATAGTGATACGATATATGCCGTGGCCGCAACTCACTTTGATATCCAAACCAAATGAATTTTTGTGACACTGTCCCGCAATCATTGCATTAATTGCGCAATGTTCAAAATGACGCTCACCACCACATGGCGTTCTGTCGCATTTGGATTTATAACTAACGATGATCACTGCTTCAGACCCAACCGAGCGGGCTGTTTAAAGTAAAATTGGAAATCATGTTTTAAAAGTATTTTAAGGACCGTTTGCCCTGGTAACTCAGACAAGGGATACCTGGAATCGTGCTGAAAACACAAGGCCCCCATTCATTGTGATTTTCCTTTGTGACAATGCATTGCGCCATGTTTATAAACAGCGCGCACCGTGTATGCATTCATGCCGTGGTACCTAGTGGTATTATGTTGCATTTGGGTTTATAAGTAACGGATGATAGCTGCTTCAGACACAACCGAGCGGGCAGATTAAAGCTAAGATAGTAAGTCATCTTTTAGAAATACGTTGACAACCATTTCCCCTGGTAACTCGGAGAATGGACACCTGGAACCTAGCGGTACTAGAAACCGATACCGCACCACCGTGGCCATATACAGCAGCAATGCTTTTTCCCCGGCCCAGGTTAACCGTCCTGACAAGTTGAAATAAAATGCTGTGTTTGAGTTGACTTTACTGCAAAATAACGGCACGTTTGCCAGCTTTTCTGTTAACTTGCAACTTGGTTACAGCCGGGGGGGGGGCACATACGTACTCAACATCAATATGGGTGGGTGCCTCGAACATTTGTATACAATACCCTATCTTACTCCTACACCAGATGTAAAACGGTACCCTTTCTTAATCCTGTAATGTATTGGAAAGGAGTACTGCATTGGTGCATCCAAGTGAATGCTGGAGACCAACAGTCCAATTTTAAACCAGGTTTTGTATATTCTTACATCCAACAAAAATTCCTCCCAAAATAACGTACTAATTATATCCTATATCTCCAGCAAATATCCAAGATCTATACTTTTCATGAAAAATAAATAAGACATTCAGTTCACTCAAATAATTTTTAGCGCTATCCTAATCCAGTTGTGTGCATTTGGGGGGGCTTTTCTGATCCTGGGAGTAATAGAACCAGGGCCTTTCCTGCGGCACACACCCAGTACAATGCAACATACGGGGGGGGGGGGTCGGTTGATCAGAACGACCGCTTTTTAAAGGGTGGTCGTTTGTGAGTCGATTTTCCTGGTCGTTGGTCGAGTGTTGCAGCTGGTCTAGGTCTGTGGAACTGGGGCATTGTGGCAAAATTTTGCATCACAGTTCTTAAAAAATGCTATACTATTTATCCAAAACAACTATGCATTACTCATGTGAAGAAGTTGAGAACATGCTCCAGGGAATTTAAATTTGCTGCTACAGAGATTTCCAATGGTCATTCGCGTCAGGTCATTTAACATTGCAAAAGCGTCAGTGCCAAGGAAAGCTGGTTGTTTTGACCTAGTCAGGACTTGGGTTGGTAATTGCAGGTACTACTCACTGTACCATGATTATACCATGCAGAACCTGCCAGGGTGTATCAAAGAGAGTGAATGTAAGAACATTTTCAAAAATTAGCTGAAACCATTCTTGATGTATGACTGCCATGAGATGGGAGCACTCGAGAGGGACCGCTTTATATATCTATAATTTCAGTATCTTAGTGTTATAAAAATTATGCCTTTGGTGCTAATATATGTTTATTTATATATGAATTTATTGAAAATTTAGATCTAACGTTTAATTCTTAAATGATTGACGCATTTCAGCTACAAACTTTTGTGAAGCAACCTAATATATTTTTCTGATTGTATACTTGCTATTTACATGTCTTGGTCTACCATGCAAGGGGAAGGGGGGATGGCCCAGACCCCCCCCCCCCCAACATGCCTTCGGGCACTTGCTTTGGCCCTTTGGGCCACTGAAAAAAAAAGTACTTTTTTGGACCACTTCGAACACTGAGTTTCTAGTGCTGGCCTGGGTCGATCAATATTTATTAGGGAGGGGCGGCTCGAAAGTACACGTACTTTTTTTTGTTCCATTGATATTAGGATTGGGCCTGTTTAGTAGGGTCTGCCATGCTACCGGAACCACACATATATGTTTGTTAGATCTTCGGCAACTTGGGCATTGGTTCAAATATATTTAAAATGGATGTTCTTTCCCCCTTTTACATTATACCTCTTTTGACGTCAGTTTAATTTGTTATGTGGGCACAGCCAGAGGCAGCTGTTTTCAATAAAATATGATTAAGCCAACAATGAGCAAGATGGTGACATTCTCTGAGAATCAAAGCAGTTCTAGCCAGGAATACATTCAGCGCCAGCTTGGGTCAAGCTTTAGATTTGCGCAATCTCTTGATCTCTATTCATGCTAATCAGTATGATAAGAACTGCCTATCTCTCTCTCTCTCTCTCTCTCTCTCTCTCTCTCTCTCTCTCTCTCTCTCTCTCTCTCTCTCTCTCTCTCTCTCTCTCTCTCTCTCTCTCGTGAAAAATATGTACTATCAGGTGAGCATACAATTGATACAAATGATAGATTGTGGTAGCCTAGACAACATAAAAAGTTGTTAGTGGAAAAATCATTTAGTAATCCATCCTCTGACTAATATGTTTGTGGCGCCCTGGCTCAGGCAGCTTCTTGGTTTTTTTTTTTTTTTTTATGAAAAAGAAAATGAAGAAATATACACATGCCACAGTCTACATGTGCAAGATCAAGTCATGTAAGGTGCCTCCCTTATTTTCAGTTCCCCATGTAGATATTTATGCATAGTTTAATGTGTATTCTATATAATTTGACCAGTCTGGTTTATAAATGCACGAAAAATGACGAAGAATTCTGATACAGATATTTTTCAATGGAAAACATTTCGGGCAGTGACGCCATATCTATGTCACCTGCAAATACAATTCATGGAATTAATAGTTTTTGTGTTAGCTGCTCTTCCGATTCGCAGCAATTCATAGCCATGGAATGAATAAATATATTGCATGTTATTGTACGCAATGATGAGATTCACACTGTGAGAACCTTTTCCAGAAAGACAGCTGAAACGACATAGATTCCTCTCTATCATTTTTTTCTTTTTCGTTCTTTCTTTCTTCCTTTTTTGTGAGGGGGTGGAGGTGGGGGTGGGTAGGCTACATGTCAGTCACGAAACAAATATATATATATATCGACAACCTTGTTTCCTATGCATGGTAGTTTTGTCACCTTTAGAGGTAGCACGTAAGCAATGAGACAAATTCTGACACAAATAGTTCTAAGATGACGAGTGCTTCGAAGGGGGGAAAAAGGGGGGGGGGGGGAGGGCAACAGGTAAATTCCATTATTGCAAGTATCGCGTATCATGGCAATAAACTTGTGTATGTCTCGTCGATGCTAATAATGAACGCCTGATTGTGTTGTTTACGCGGCTTTTTATGGGATCTTGGTGTTATTAACATTATATATTTCATGAAAATACTTTATTGGACTATTAAATGACCGTTTCGCTCGGAGAACAATTCAGAACATGTTCTTATAGTTTATCATCATTATAACTAATATTGTTTTATTATTATTAGTATTATTATTATTATTATTATTATTATTATTATTATTATTATTATTATTATTATTACCACCTTCTTAGGTTTGAAATATACTATCATGCTAAATTCACGTTTAAAAAGGATCTTGAAGAATTAACCAATTTGTCTATTTGCTGAGAAGAGTGATTTATTGTAATGTAGATCCCAAAAGGAAAAAATGATCTGTTGTCCGAGCTGCACCAAAGAAAGCCTAAAGTCAGTTTTGTATGTTGAGTACCCATACCCCTGTCCCCAGACGAAAGAACCAGGGATTTGAATTTACGAGGCGTAAGTTACCAGCCCTTTATTATCGTTTCTTTGTATGATGGAAAAATGCTGTTCTCAAAAGGTCACAGAGTACATTCGTATTGTTTGGTTAATATAGCTTCGCACAATATCATCTAGGGGGCGTTTTTTCTTGTTAAGGTAAACCACCGGTCAATTTGATTAGTAGACACTTCTAAAATGAAACTGCTCCCATATATACACACGAAACAGCTCCACGAATGCAAAGATTGTAATGTTCCTGATTAAAACTACTCCGGTATACATACAAAGACCCATCACAAATAAGAATTTAATGATTAGCAATTTTGTTCAACCCATGCCGTTCATTTTGGTACACACATCGATGGTGCATAAAATGAAACATAATCCGACGATGCATTTATTGTGGGTTGAGTCAATTTGAATCCCCGAAGACCACTTAAAGTTAAAAGCTAAATGGTTTCAGAAATATAGTTTGGTGGCACAAGTTTGAATTAACCATCAAAAATGCGTGTTTTGTGCACCATAGGACAAGTACAAATTAGTAATCTACGGTGTGTATTCTGTTAAATACAAAACCCCATACGCAGAATTTCTAAGGGGTAGCAGTTGAGTATTCCCAATTGTGTTTTAAAGTAACCTTGAATACACCGTTTGCTTTAGAGGCTTCTGAATGAACATGTTCGGAATCAATAAAGTTGTACATGTAGATTAACCACACAAAAGGGTGTTTTTACGTGGCTTTTGTAGACAGGCCTTGGTCATTGCCAGAACCACTGACTAACGACTATAGGCATGTTGGTACTTTAACTAAAGCTCTTTTCATGAAGAACTTAAATGAGCAATTTTCGTCTTAAATCTAGGTAAATATACAGATAATCAGGGACTTGTATGGAATGAGTTAAGATACTAGGTTGAAAATTACAATGGAGAGGAATGATAATACAAAACTTTATCGCTCCTGACTGAAGTGCCATCTATAGAAGCGATATAGGATCCTTGAATTCAGTTTCTTCCTTACTTGCGTTTTTAAAAATAGAAATGGCAGACGTCTATCTATCTATCTATCTATCTATCTATCTATCTATCTGTCTGTCTGTCTGTCTGTCTGTCTGTCTGTCTGTCTGTCTATCGGTCAGTCTGACTGTCTGTCGACCTAACTATTCTCCAATATTACATAGCCAGTAAAAGAGGCCTAAGTTTATCAGACAGGTGTTGCTGCGATTTATTTCTATAATTTTCCAAAATATTTTTGGTGAATTTTCTATACTTTCGACTTTTCCCATACTGGTTTTTCAGGTAACGCGGTAATTTTGAGAAAATGTACATCAAGGAAGGGTCAAACAAAATTATTACCAAGGCTGTGTTGCTGAACACAGCGCTGATTTTTTTTTTTTTTTTTTTTTTTTTTTTTTTTGAAAATTCTTATGTGTGTCCTTTAATGCATTTGTTTGTATTGATAACTATGAGTGTCAATCCGGATTACGATTCAATTCCCTTCATTGACATTTTATTGAAGCCCGTCAGCCAGACTGGTCTCAAAATTAAAGGCAATTATTATTATTATTATTATTATTATTATTATTATTATTATTATTATTATTATTATTATTATTATTATTATCATTATTATCATTATTATTATTATTATTATTATTATTATTATTATTATTATTATTATTATAATTTTTATTATTATTATTTGTTTGTTTGTTGGTTTGTTTTTTGTGTTTTTTCTTTGTTTTTTTTTTTTTTTTTTTCCTTTTTTGTTCTTTTTAGTTTTTGTATTTTTGTTTGTTTGTTTCGTTTTGCTTTTATTTTCTCCATTTCTTGCAAGTTTTAGGAGCCTTTAAAAGCTAGTGGTCAGTTGCTAGTGACAATTCTGAGACTAGATGCATAAATATTTTCAAAAGGTATGACACAGGTCTGACTGCGATACCTTTCCTCCCCCTTTTCTGTATGAATGTGCGTGTCTTTTCTTTTTGCTTCCGACGACTTTGATTTGTGACGATAAAGAAGCGAATCCAAAAACGGCATGACGACTGGGTATTTACACAGCCCTTTTGTTAACGATTTTTTTCACTTCAATTTGGATAATTATTGTTGAAGGCATACATTCTTTATTAATTACTGTGCATATCAATAGGAGTTTCGATGGCTATTTTACAATTCCCCGGTATTCCCTGAAAAAGCCAGTCAGATTCACTTCACATTTTGTAGTAGCAATCGGTGTGTGGTTATGTCTGGGTGCGTTTCTTTCTTTCTTTCTTTCTTTCTTTCTTTCTTTCTTTCTTTCTTTCTTTCTTTCTTTCTTTCTTTCTTTCTTTCTTTCTTTCTTTCTTTCTTTCTTTCTTTCTTTCCTTCTTTCCTTCCTTCTTTCCTTCCTTCCTTCCTTCTTTCTTTCTTTCTTTGTTACTTTCTTTCTTTCTTTCTTTCTTTCTTTCTTTCTTTCTTTCTTTCTTTCTTCCTGTCTTTCTTTCTTTCTTTCGAATCCAGATAGTCTATTTGTCCAAGATTTCCTTCTTTCATTTTTCTTTACGACCAAATTTGTCCTGAGTTTTTCTCGGATACTGTTATTCAAAAACCGCCAAACTTGCCATGTTGACTGACCTACCAGTGAAACTGTGCATGCCATTTGAAATAGTTATGATGTTGAAAATTATGAAAATTATGGACAATTAAAGATTTAAAAGCTCTATATATTCACAAGTATTATGGATCGACTCAAACTTCTAACTTACATGTGTAGGTCTGAGATATCTGTCCATCTAATGGCAGTGAACAAAAGTTGTAGAAGTTTAAAATTTATGCAATTAGGGGCAATAGAACCATTTTAAAGTTCTTTATCGCCAAAACTATTATAAGTAGAGGTGCCATTCCAACTACTATTTTAGTTTGTGACATAGCCGCATCCAACGAACGAGCACCCAAACGTCTAGCATTTCATTTATGCAAATTAAGTGACCACAAAATTTAGTTCTTGAATATCTCCAAGACTATTGTAGATACAGGTGCCATCTTAATTGCAATTCATAGGTTTGTGACATCGCTGCATCCAGTGAACCATTTAGTTTCTAATTTTCTAATATTATCAATCCATTGGTCACTTTAAACGTTAAAAAAAGCAATCTCAACCCGCTTGGCCACTTGATTCTTTAGAAACAATCCAAGGTGCATTGTGTGTGTGTGTGAATTGTTTGTCATTTTCAACCAATTTTACTAACCCGCATGCTAGATTTTTCAAAGGTGGGGGGATTATCTTGGCTAGATCCCAAATACGTTTGTTCAGTACATGGTGCTGTTGGTGATTCCTGATTATTAACGTTTTTGAAGTAACACGGGTACATTTACAAACAACCGAAAATGTACATTTAGTGGTGTTTTCGCCATATGCTGATTTTTAGCAAAATTATGTGATGAATTGGTATTGGAAAAATATATTCGTACGTATGTTTATGTGCTTTTATACCTGAATCGTGCAGCACACATCTCGGGTCATCCAGCCCTAAACGTTTTGCTACTTTTCGTTCAGCTGAGCACAAGTTGTTTGCGCACCGTTCTGCTTTACTTGATTAACATATAAGCTACCATCATGATTTTTTCTTAACCTGACTGTTTCAGGTCAAATTCAAAATCTGCACGGTGGCTTCAAATAGGGCAATATGCCCCGTAGTAATATGCGCTATGCACTCATTCAACTATTCAAGGGCGGGAAAGGCTTATATAATAATCACCGTGCGATCAATGTTCCAACTAGTTTGTAATTCATCGTAGCAGACGACAGTTTGATTTGGCTGCTAAAGTGCATGATTGGAAGCTAAAGTGCATGATTGGAAGCAAGATTATACATGGACTAACGAAGGTTTGCATACGTAATATGAAACGCGACCGTGCCATGGAGTATTGGTGTCAGGTCATGACAACTTTGATATCTGAAACACTACGGTAACCGTAAAGGCAACAAAAATTAAAAATATAAAGGATATGTCTCATTCCACCTAATGAAACAAAGACTCGCAATTTTGGTACAAACTGTGTGTGTAATAGTTTTACATGGTGACGCTTGTAAACTATCATACGTCATGCTTCATTATCCTGCACGATGACCCAGACTGACCCCATGGCAATTAATATTCCTACGGTTGACAGATTATTATAAACTCGTTTTATCATGATTGCCAGAAAGTAATTATATGCATATGATGGTGTATCAATTTGAATTACACATTTATTGTATATATATATATATATATATATATATATATATATATAATTCCAGAGAGTGCCATAGTTCAATATTGATGTTTATTTGCGTCGAAGCTATCCAAGACAGCGATAAATGTTTCGCTGCTACTGTTATGAAAGCTCCTCGCAAATTATCATTATTGGCTTTTGATATTTCATTTTTCTATTTTTGTACCGTGATAACTTTTTTAATATCCTGTCTTGAATTCCTTTTAATTATGTTGGCGTAAAATATTTAAAGTCATTTTATCCCCATAATTTTAGCAAGCTACTTGGAACGTCTAATATGATTTCTGACACATGCAATCCTAGTTGTCCACAATATTGAGGCCACGGCGAGTAAGATAGGTAACAAGTGCAATAATTGTGGTGTCGATTTACATGACGGCCTTCCGTGTATTTTGAAACATTTCTCATCGCATCAAATACATTATAAATGGCCACTTTGCCATGCACACAATAAATGTCTGGCCACAGATCAAGAGTGCAATGGAATATAATATCTAAATATTCCCAAAGCTGTTTAATTTGTTTATTTATTTATTTGTTTGTTCAATGAATGACGGATGAATGAATTTTATTTATTTTTTTGGATTAATTAATTATTTAATTAATTAATTTTAAATTCCAGAATATTGACCATTGTATACCTAACTATACAAACATCATGTTTCAATAGGATATAACGCAACGTAGATCAAAGCAAGATGTTGGTCCATTTGAGTATAAACTTCTGAAGCCTAGGGAATGTGGTTCAAGTCCACTTAGGTATGATCACATACTACGGACCAACATGTCCACATCTCATGGCCTCATATGTAAATATGCAAATATATATATATATATATATATATATATATATATATATATATATATATATATATATATATATATATATATCAAGCGTTTTGCAGCATTCCTATCAAACACAAAATTATTGATTCACTAAACATTCAGTCCCTTTTTAAATTGAAGTTTGTTCGTAACATGATTGCCAAGCAATGCCAAACTAAAGCTTATGAAAACTGTAACTGTGTGTCTAACAACAGATATTCCAATTTTGTTTAAACGTACCATAAGCATGTATTTACAAGTAATTTGGACTCAATACAAAAGTCAGTTTTAAAAGAATTGATGAAAAAAGGTACGAAGTTTCGGATAGGTCCTATGTTGAAAATTGACAGTATTTTTACAGGACACATGTAATGCTTTTCAATACTACTGTGTCAATTGGCCAAAGAACGATAAACAGAATTTCAGAAATTTGAAGGATGGCGGCAAACTTGAAAAGTGTCTGTACAAATAAAATTTATCGTTATTAATCACACAGTAAGAATTCCATTATTTTAGATTTAAAGCAGATTAAGGTTTCAAAAGCAGCCAATAAACTCAGGAAAGATTTGTAATCACTAACATTGATAGGGGAAGTAACAATTTTGGGATTATCTTAAATAAATATCATCTGGATGTTCTGAAAAATGACTTAGGTATAAACAATATTTGAAACATAGGAGGATATTTACGCAAAGAAACTACAGAAACAATCCATTAGTTATTTGATAGCTACACATAAAGATACAGTCTTTCTTAAGATCCTTTCTTAGTTAATTCGTTATAAAACAAAATGGCTAATGAATACTATAAAAATGAGGGGACGCTCATAGGGTCGAGCTCGAACAAGCCAGGCCGCGAAGCGATCCTGGACAAGAGTGAAGAAAGGGTCTTTTAACTTTCTTAGGTTTCCGGTTGCATCCGTTCGGTGGCGCGGCGGAGCCTGTCAAAAACCCAACGTCCGGGCAACAGCCCCCCCCCCCCAAACAAGCAGGCACACTTTGACACATGTTGCAGCACGTCTACGGCCATGATATGTGTTGGCAGCCAGAAAAAACAGGCTTGACTTTCATTTTTTTCTGACATACCCGAGCACACATTTACTCAATTTCAAAAATTGCTGAAACTTGACAGTATTTACTCTAATGTCACAAACTTGACCAATTATGTTGATCACATTAAATCAGGGTTGGCAGCACGATAGAGCGTTATTGTTTTGGGGACTTTCAAAGTGAGGAGTCCGTGTCAGCATCGGGTCTGTTTTTACATTACTGGTCGAAGATGTCAATTTTTGCAGTACTTGTGTGGGTTTCCCTCGGTTTGTATAGATGGTCTAGCTGTAACGGTTTTTGTAATCACTGTGACTGAATATAATGCCCCAGTTTGTTTCTACTTCAGTTATACACAGGCAGGCTGTCTACCTAAGGTAAGCTTTCCTGCTAGAAAGGGTACATACTGGTCCAGGGGAGAGTCAAATTATTCTTATGTGCACTTGTGCTATCCAAATTAAGTAATTGTGTTTGGTTTGACAGATATTCTTTAGCCATGGCTGCAGCTATGCAATTTGCAAACAAAGTTTCACTAATTTAGCTACTACATCTTTGACACGTTCCTATGTATTTTTCCATTATAATGCAGATTGTCTTTGCTCAACGTATAATTTAGACCGCTACTCAACCATACATGTATGGTACAGGTTCCGAAACATGTTTGGAGTAGTAACTTGCTGCAGACCCATGGATTTATTTGAGGTAATGCATCCTATGTCAACATTTCACACAAGAACGTGTGCAATATGGACATTAGTACTTCCATATTTATACAGGTTAGACAGTGACAAGTTAACTTATGCAATGTAAAGATTTTGGACTGGGGAATAGGGTAATGACTACCAGAAAGTGGTTCTAGACGAAAAAGACCAGAATACAATAAGTACACACGTCCAATGCAAATATGTAGCAAAGAGGGAGTGGCCTTGACCCATTTTCATAGACCACCAGGGCTGTAGAATTAAAAGATGTGATTTTATAACTACAGGGTGTAGCCTGGACAATGGCAAAAAGAGTTAAGCCTCTAAATCAATTTCCACTTGAGTATATTGTATATTAAACTCTACATGGTAGCTTAATTTCGGGTCAGTTGAGGCCACCATAACTCAATGAATGTGTGACCTTGACATATTTTTCAAGGTCATTAAGCGCTGAGACTGGCACCTTTGGATCGATATTACCCATTTAATTCCTTCACACATACATTAAACCTATATATATTCTGATTACTACATATCAATATATTTGTATCCATAGGGGTTTTTTTTTCAGGATTGTTATATCTATATATTATAGCATTCTTTCTGACTTGGTAGGATTTTCGCATTTTTCGTGTAGAAGTCACACAAACTTTTTTTTTTTAAGTTGAAATCAGAAGAAATTGAAATATGTATCCATCTCCAGGATCGAATTCAATGGTCGGTCCTGTAATAGCATGAATAAAAAGTTATAAGTCCTTGCAGGTTGTTCACTTTCTATGTATAAAGTGCTCCAAAAAACACAAAAGGAGTTGTCCAAAAAAAAATAAATAAATAAATAAAATAAAATAAAATCACGGGAATTGCTCCTGGATATGATATCTTTCTGCTCATGTCCATTGATTTTAATGTTTTAGGGCAATTCATACATTTGTGAGGCGAAATACAAATTGCAGGGGTTGAGCAAAAAACAGTTCCGACAAAATCGCAATGAAAGAACAATTGCCAATTCTTATGCATTTATGGCTGTAATATGACACATACTCATTTCTAATGTCCTGTGTTTTAATTATTGCGTGAAATAAACTTGTAGCTCTACCTCTGTGATGTTGTCATTAAAAAAAGTATATGTTGCAGCTTAAATCTCACCTTTTTTAACTTGGTGACCACACTTGGCGTGTTTAGGTGTGGGTTCACATGTGGCTGTCCATATTTATGGACCAGTAAGGGGATTGTGCTAATTTGTTTTTACAGCAATAGAGAATTTCAAAGTAATCAGAACAATGGTAGTGATTAGTCTTAACTGGCCCATTCTTCTCTCCACGGCCAATGGTTTCCTGTGCGTGGCCCTTGTCAATGGCACAATTGGTTTCCATGGGTCATGGACTAATGACTATACAAACAATAGCATGGTTCATTATGATGCCCATGCGAACAAACCCATGTGCCTGGCACTGCATAAACTTTTGAGTGTAAACTAAAAAATTGTGATCATTGTTCTCATGTAAATTTTATGTTCACACATTTGAGTTTTTGGGATCATGTTGTTCAAGTATCACACTATCCAAAAATACGAAAAAGTGATAAGAGGTTATCCAAAGGTGCTTGCTTCAGATCCTCCACCTTAATTTCTCACTGCCATGGTAGGAATGCTTTTCAGGAAATGATTTCTGGTAGGGATCAAATTATAGGGGAGCAGAGCATTGTGCCCATGGACCCCTTGTTTAAAGTATTATCGGTTTTATCACATCTTTCAGCACACAAATAATGTAACTATGAATCCGATTAAGCATTTACATGTAACCATTCTTGCTATGAAATAAATTTGCAAAGGGATCCAAAGAAGGGGCCAGGCAGATGATAAAGTGGACTGTTATGATTATAAGGAAGAAAATCGTCAAATTTGTGATTCATTCTCTAGCGTGATAACTATGCAAAATGTCACAAAAACAAATTACACCAGGAGATTGTTTACTAGTTGAATATGATGCGAATATCAAAGTTAAGATATCAATAGAGGCTTACCCTTTCGTAAATCAATAGAGCCATCCATCAGCGTACAAATGAACCTGAAACCATGTGTCCATTATCAAAAATCAGCTTTAATAGCAACTGCAAATAGAGCAGCTCATGCAGTTGTAGATATTTTGGTCATGTGCAGAAAAACCCATAGGAAAACATCAGGTGATTCTTTGAAAAAGGTGAAAGAAAACTCAATGCATGGGACTGAACTGGGGAAAATGTGAATAAAATAGCCTGGTTTTGTGTTTATGTTGTCTGGAAATATTGTTTTAAGTTGTTGATAGCTCTTCCAAAAATAAACTAACATGAGCTATTTCCGATGATTCCTGTTTTTTTTCTGATTATACTGGACTGATTTTCTGATACATCAAAAAAATGGTCTTTTTGTTTGTGAAACCAGAACTCTTCTACAATGTAAATGGAGAGAGATCTAAGCATTCCCAATATGATAATAAGAGTCACTACGAGTTTTTTTTTTTTTTTTTTTTTGCAGCTTCCAAGTAAAGTTCGACCACCTTGCCGTTTGTGTTACACTCGTCAGTCAGCTCACGCACAGCCCTATCCCATATTAGAGACACGTTCACCACCTTGGACGTACCGGGTAACCTTTTCGGTTTTATCACTGGTATACCCTATAAATGCATGCATATATATATATATATATATATATATATATACATACATACATAGCGCGTGAATAAAACATACATACATATTGAATGCTTTTGTTTGGTAGTTTTTTTGAGAAAATCTCTAGAAATATCCTCCATTTCAACAACTGTTTCATTTTGCGTAAGTGCACTTCTCAGATACCCCCTAGATGTTCCTATGTTCAACCTTGGCTGGGATGCAAGTTGTATGGGTCACCGCCAACGATGTTCTTTCGGGTAGCAACTGTGTTGTTCTGATGCTCTACGTGATTTTTTTCTTTCATTCTTAATGGAAGTTTTTGTGTTATAGTTTGGGAAAACATTTTCAACAAAAATTTTTCTTCACTGACAGTCCTTGGTCGACATTTTTGAAAATGCAGGCCAAGATCCTGGTGAGGAATACAGCATGCCTCGGTTGCTCCCGAATTAGGCAATCTTCCTTGTCACTAGGTGGTGCAAATGTGTTCTCTTTCTTTCTTTCTTTCTTTCTTTCTTTCTTTCTTTCTTTCTTTCTTTCTTTCTTTCTTTCTTTCTTTCTTTCTTTCTTTCTTTCTTTCTTTCTTTCTTTCTTTCTTTCTTTCTTTCTTTCTTTCTTTCTTTCTTTCTTTCTTTCTTTCTTTCTTTCTTTCTTTCTTTCTTTCTTTCTTTCTTTCTTTCTTTCTTTCTTTCTTTCTTTCTTTCCTTCTTTCTTTCTTTCTTTCTTGTCTTTTCATTTCATATTGTCATCCCATTTTTTTATTTTATACATTACGTTTTTCTATTTATATTTTAACTTTTTCATTAATTTTTCATTAATTTTTCATTTTATTTATTTATTTATTTATTTATTTATTTATTTATTTATTTATTTATTTATTTATTTATTGTTTTTTATTTGCTTGTTTGTTTGTTTGTTGATTTATTTATTCACTTATTATTATTATTATTATTATTATTATTATTATTATTATTATTATTATTATTATTATTATTATCATTATCATCATTATTATTATCATTATTATTATCATTATCATTATCATTATCATTATTATTGTTATTATTATTATTATTATTATTATTATTATTATTATTATTATTATTATTATTATTATTATTATTATTGAAATCGGGTAGTGATAGACATGGTCATAACAATATTTTCTCCAATTGTTTTGTTAAGTAATTAAATATCAAAACGTTCTCCGATTTACATCGTGGCATTTCTAATGTAGCATCTGCAACATCTCTCTGGTTTGCCTTTTTTTATCCACCATATTATAGTACCATCTGACTCCACCAGTTGCATGGTGATAGTAATGGCTTTACTATAGTTTTGGTTTGTTGGAGATGGCAAAAGACGCACTCTCCATACGCTAAGCTTGTTAGTGAGATGTGCCGATTTCTCTGGTGCTTTCAGAGCCTTTCACAGAGCAGCGCTGGTCATTATTTGCACACACGTGGCCGTATGGTGCACTAGCAGATGGCGCTGACGAACCATGGAATAAGCACCTTCTTCAAGTCATAAGGTTTCGATTGTTTTCAACAAACTGATCGCTTGGTTGTACAATTTTGATCTTCTGCAAAATTATAAATATCTTACCTGACTACTCTTCCAAACTTTTAAAGTCCACAGCCCACTAGCTTATATTGAGATCATCAATCTGTACCATTTATTGGCCCTTATAAAATTGGTATATTAAACCGTTTGAAACACTTTCAGGTGAATCATCTCAAACTTGATACAGACGTATGTAGGTAAGTTTCTTCCATGCTCATTCAAATGGTCATGATCTGTTCTTTTCTTTCTTGATTTTTTTCATGATTATGTCCCTTTTTCTAAACCTTAAAATCTCTTCTGAGAACGGTGTCTAGAATATTTGTGTTTTCTATGTTTCACGTTCTTTAATGGAGTCTGGATTTTTTTTCGAGTTTCCTAGTGTATGCTAACTTTCTTCAGCGTATGTTTTGTAATTATTTTATCTTATTTCATAACGTTTGAAGTTGTTTTTACGGAGGTAGAGTAGTCATAATAATTTTATTCCCGGCTGTAATATTTTGTTGTCAGCTACAAAGACAGCTGTGCACTGTTCCTTCCACTACCTTCTTATTGAGGTCATCTTGTTTCCTGAGCCATATAAACATTTGCATGCTATACTTGCATGCTTTAATATTGAAGAGTGTATTGTGGTGTCATGTGTTTATTGTGTTGTATTGTGTTATACTGTATTGTGCTTATTGTATTTCCTTACGACTGACAAATGACCGTGTTTTTCAAATTTGTACAGGAGCATGCAGCACTAATGTAACTCCTGTGGGGCTTTTATGCTGAAAGCGAGTCATCTACCCAGAAGTGCTGAGTAGGTCCAGAATTTACCTCTAAAATGCTGTTGGCCCTCTGGCAATGTGCTGCTATGGCTGTTAGAGCCACAGTTTTGTCAGTGTCAAGAATTGCGTCTTTCAAACATAATTTGGGTGTCTACTGTACATGAGATCAATATAACATGTGATGTGTTTGCTTTAAAGTGTTCATCTGTGTTCACTCTTGAAGTGTCAAATTTTGGACTGAGTCAACAGTTTCTCTTCGGAATTATAGGCATGCTGGTACTTGATTGAAAGGTCTTTTTTACGAGGGATACGAATCTGGGATCCCAATCATAATTGAGACAAGTTTCATTTGAGTTGATCGACGTTAGACCTGATTGGCAATGAAAGTCTTCAAATAATTCAATAGTCTGTATATGTAATTCTGGAGAGGCTGACACCAAAAACATTGATTTTAGACGTTCCCGTATCAGGCATTTGTCACTGAGGCAGTTTCTTAAGACCTTGACCAAACATGGGCCAAATATGACCAACATAAAATAATTGCTGCCGACATGGAACTGGTTGTAAAACAATTCAATGTTTAAAGGTCATGGACAAAAGAAAAAAAAAAAGATTTAGAAAAAAAAAAACAGGCACAGTCAGGTTTTGTTGTAACATGTCAATACATGGCAATGGTCATGGAAATGATTGTGTCCGTGTGGTCTATTCACACTGGAGGTTGTTACCCCTATCTCATGGTTCTAGAATCATTCATAAAGTATTTTTCTCCCTCATGACAAGCTGAATTATGCCAGAATCTTTCCCATATATCTTTGTAAAGTCCTTAAATAATACATATCCCGTGATCCATGACCAATTGCTGCAAGCAACTGGGTAATCACAAGACCCAAGATGTTTCTTTCTATGCCATTGGACCTTACCATGCGCTGGACCAAATAAATGATGGTTTGAGGCTCATAGGAATCACATTGAATCCTAGTGCCCACAGAAAGTTTTTTTCTCAGTTCACCTGAAATTTGCATGACTTGTACAAAAAGCTTGGGCTATGGCTGGCGTATCCCCCATCAAACCGATTCACCATTATGCTCTGGCAACGTCTGCCTTTCAATGTCAGAAGAAGAGTATATTAGCCCTCACCTCTACCCTACAGAACGTTCCATTTGAAGACAGCAAAGAAGACTTTGTTCCAGAAACGGCCACAGAAGACTTATTTAGGCTAGTCCAATTTGGCTACAAGTTGCTTGAAGCATTTGTAGCTGAACGTATCCCGTCAGTCCAACAAATATGGGGTCTTCAATCCAAGAAAAGAAGCCACAGACTTGAAAAAATGGCCAAGAGACTTACAGTGCAAAAAGGAGAGAAGATGACAAAGTTGCAAGAAGACAGCTTTTTATTTGCTTATTTTCTACTGATCTGCAAATCAAGGCCTGATATTGACCTGAAATAACCCATTGCCAACTATGCATTTTCTCTGGTGCCAAAATCAATGTTTGCTACTGATGGAACTATACTGCATTGTTCAGTGAAGAATAGTTTGATGGCAATCCTGCAAAATTATTCCTGGTGAATTTGCCGAGATCTTTATGAATGTGAAGCCTATACCTGATAATGCATTTAGCAGCGGAGTGGCCATAATAGATGCCACGGTAGAGGGACAGTCTATGCGGAAACTAGACTTGATTGCGAATTGTTGCCAGGTAGCTGCTCACCTCACTAGTCGCATATTGGGATTTTAGGGAGCAAGTAATATAGTTTATTTGATATTTTTTTGATAGGATGAATCCTTGTCTTTGAAAACAGCTGCTTCCATTGGATGCCAAGGAACCAATCAATCAGTATTGTATCACAACGCTCATTCAACAAACATTTCCAAAGTTCCTTTGAAGACACTGCTGTCCCACTATAGCACAAAAGTGGAACTGACTGCCCTCGTGGCAGAAAAGGCTTTGGAAGTACCTACAAAAATTTAAGATATACGGTGGTGGCCCGGGGGTGGCAGTGTAAAGCAGCACACGGACTTGGATTACCTAAACAGCCACCAAGAGGAAGCTGCATATGCAATAGCTTCTGGTACTACAAAAATCCATATTCATTCACACGATACAGATGTGTTTTTCCTATCCATTAGAAGGCATCTAAAACTGTGTGCTGATACATCTTTTGTCACAGGTGTTGGCGGGGAAATGGGGTAATTTTCTAACGCCTACTGTAGATGCTCTGGGACCGCAAAAAGCTGCTGCTTTAAAAGTATTTCATGCATTCAGGGGAGCTGACAACACTGGTTTGCAGGGGATGGGGACGTTACTTGCTGGAAAATATTCAAGAATGCAAGTGATGAAATGATCACTGCATTAGCAAATCTTGGTACAAATTCACTGCAAACCACAGGAACAATGTCTACATTAGAATATTTTGCATGCCAGGTGTATGTTCCAAATGAACAGGTTAGCAAGGTGAGAACTTAAAATGATGTTTGCTTAGCAAGAGGCAAGCAAAGTCAGTGATATTACCTCCAACTGAACATGCATTGCAAAAGACCATCTTTTGAGCTCACTGTCATGACTATCTGGAACACTGACAAGATGGCTCACCCTATTTTGCCTTCACCACAAGCTTATGGCTGGGAACCTGACAAAATGAATGCCTTCCAGTAATGACAAGACAGCCACCTGCACCACTACAATATGTATCTTTGTGGTGTCATTTCTGATCACCTGACTGTTACTTCTTTGCCAGCCGGGGGCACATTTATATATTGGGTATTACTTAGAATGTGTATCTGGATCTGTATTTGGAAACTGGGTACCCACTTTGGCTACTCTCGTGTCATAGAGAACCTATCTCTAGTACCCAGATATGATATTTTGGCCAAATTGCTTCACTAATACAGACAAAAGTGCAAATATGTGTACTTAACACTGGCGTATACCATGCCTATGCCCCCCCCCCCCCCAAAAAAAAAAGAAAAAGAAAAAAAGAGCTAAAATTGTATATTTTGATGTAAATGTCTTTATGTGAGCAATCTCGCAAAGTACCAACATTTTTTTTTTACCTGGGGTACCCCCATACAACCTTTATAGTTGTCTGCTTCCAGCATGAAAGTCCCACAGGAATTCACACTGCTTGGTCCCCAACTAAATCGTGTAGTCAACATGGCCAACAAAGTCTTTTATCTAACAAAAACATTGGGACACTTGAGAACCGCAACGCTGAGTACATGGTGAAGTAAATGTAACCTGGAAACATCGCCCAGGGTCAAGACTTCATTTTTTTTTTTTTAATCTTTTGGCCCTCGAAACACACCCAAAATCCATAATTTGCATTCACTTTTTCTAAATTTTTCATGCGAGCATGCACCCGGTTTTTTTTCTACCACGCCTTTGTGCCTTTGGCGCTTGTCAATGTCCCACGGTTGGCCATCATTTAGACTAGCAGTTTTTGTTTTTGTTTTCTCCTGGCTAAAACTCTGATTCTGACCCAAACAAAAGCGATAAGTAAGTGACAACAAGACTTAAAAGAATTGACTATCTGAAGTGAAGGATGTGTCCAGCTTGTATCCATATGACACCGATCCTTTATGTCCAGTAAAACGAGATAGTACCAGTTCTAGCATAAACAGAAGAACTTGTCATACCGTCAGATATATCTTTTCCATCAAGGAACCTTTTTTTTTTTAAATTTTGTATTGTCACTAAAATATGCTAATGTTGGATACCGTTGCCTCCCGTCCCTAGTCTTACTGCTTAAACACAGCAGAGAGACAGACAGACAGACAGATAGATAGATAGATAGATAGATAGATAGACAGACAGACACACAGACAGATAGATAGATAGATAGATATTGATCAGACAATACATATAATAGAGGAAGTAACAAAGGCATGCGCAGAAATATGCCCACTTTACGTTTGAATCTGACTTCATACATTAATAGATTGTCATGCTGATGATGACAATGACGACGACTACGATGGCGATAGTAATGATGATTCCGTGTCTGTATCGGTGCTAAACGTTAAACACTAGTCCTTAAAACGTTAAGCAATAATAATAATAATAATAATAATAATAATAATAATAATAATAATAATAATAATAATAATAATAATAATAATAATAATAATAATAATAATAATAGGACTGAATTGAACTGTCTGACTATTTGTTATTGTATGAAACAAAGTTATTGTGATCATTGGCTTCTTTGCCACATTTTTGCAGGGGTTAACATCCTTTCTCGATCCCCTTTGGCGCACTGCACCCAACAGGCGCCGAGGAAGGCTGTTGACCTGGGAAACTACATTCTATGTACCTGTGGGTATGTTGGTACTTAAACGAGAAGTCCTCTCACAAGGAACATGAAACTAGCACCCTCACTATAAATCAGACCAGTTCCTATGAGTGCTTTAATTTTAGTTGCAGTTGGCACTGGAACAGTTAAAAGAACTAAGGATATACAAATTTTATTTCAGTTGAAATCAGCCAGGGTAGTTTTCCGTCTGACATGAACAGGCAACCTTCCAACTGTTGGTTCAGATTTAAACCAGCCGTATTGTATCTAAATTCCTAAAATTAGGAATGTTTGGAATATATACTTCTTTCCTACAGGAAGAAACACCCCTTCCTTTGTTTCCTGGATGGCATTGCTTCGATGAAACCCAAAATAACGGCACCTGTACAGACTTTTTATGCTTGAGTCTGCTTTATCCAGTATCACCCACCTGCCACTGTTGCAAACAATGAGGTAGCTACTGAATTTGACATTAAAAAAACAATTCAATATAAACATGTACAAAAAATATACATGCACTTTGCCTTAATTCAAAGATCGCAAATTTTGTATTGACCTTTCAAAATTATTGCCCTTTTCACGGAATCAAAACGTTTGACTCACAACCAAATGTAGCAGGTAGAGAAGCTGCAAACTAAACTCAAACTCCAGTTTTGCCCAACACGCAGTGTGGATCACCCCTGCTTTATTTCTCGGCTTTCACCAGCTGTGCTTTTATGGTGTTGTGAACGTCTGTTACAGGCTGTGAACCTATGATCACAGATTACGTTTGTGCCAAACGAGATACACAAAAAAATAAAATGCAGCAAAAGGATCAGGTTTGGTCTGAAAATATTCGAAATGAATGTACATTGGGCTAGAAAATGTAACAGAGAATACCAGAAGAATTATAAATGTCATATGTAGGACACAACAAAGATATCTCTTTACTGAAACTGTGTAATTTGGATACGTTGTGTTTAAACTCTACCAGTGAGTAATCGATAAGTGGTGTCACATGTCCTGCGTATTTACCCTTAAATGTTCTGTTATTGTAATATAACGCAAAAAGTAATTGATCCTCTTTACAGAAGAGGTAAGCTCATTAAACGTATCGTAAGCCATGGGAAGCAAGACACACGGTATGCTGAGATGGTTGAGTGTTACCTGCCACCAGAGTCTTTAATAAGACCCAAGAAAATATGATCTACCAGTATGCTAGCTGATCTTTGTCACGTGGTCAATAATATTGACTGATTCAGATTGCTAACTGGACACAACGTCAGAGTAACATATTGCATACTATTTTGGGAAGAAAGCAATTTGTTCAGATGTCAGCACTCAAAATGTACTGTGCAACCTGACATGACTCGAGCAGCAATTTACTTCTTGGCATTGTCGACATATTTGAACCGTACGAAGAAAGAAGGAGTAAAATAATTTCCTTTGTAAGCTACTTTGGGGGGACATTCTTAAATTTTTAAAGCATTTTAATTGGTCGCAATCAGACAGCAAATAAAGTCTGTGTGCAATGCCCGAAAGTGTGATTTAGTGAGCAGGAGGCAAAATACGAATTTTTACGACACAATAAACATGGATATTCGATTGCCAGTTGTGCTGGAATTAGTGTTCCGGGATACATGAAGGCATTGAATTCGAAGGTAACCAACTGCCATATAGATAAAACAGGGTGGTAAGGAAATACATTTCCAAAAGTGAGTAATATTCTTATAATGTATACCATACAATTATTTTCTCACTTCTTATTTATAGTTTGTATTTCATCATAGAATTTTGCGTGCCCTTTATTCATTCATAAAAACCAAAAATCGTTTTATTATGATGAAAATTTACAGAAAGAGAGACGCGTGTCTTAGATGTTTGCGACTCTACTGCAAGGTGCTTTCATTGCTTTTGAGGAAGCCAGCTGTTTTATTTTCTGATGTGTATGTCTTTCTGCACACAATGCATTAAAATAAACCGAAAATGCTCAGACATGAAGGAGAAAAACAGTATATTAAGTGCATTCTTCTAGTATGACGTATGCCCCCGCACCTGCCTTTGTATGTTTCCCAGAGGAATGAAGGGAAACATTGTTTCATGGCCTCGTTATCGTCTCCCTATTCTCTTCTGTATTGTTCAGCAATTTTGATTATCGTGCAATAAATAAAATAAAGAAAAATAAAGAACGTTTTTCGTTTTTCTTTTTTTCATTGAAGTGTGGCAGAAATATGTATGTTAGCGAAACCTACTTGTATATTGCACTTGTGTGACCTTAAAGGCCCTTTTACAAAACCCCTTTCTCCCGCGGGAGAATGACCTTGGCCCAGGGCAGGGACACACGGCTGGTGCACTGAACCAGCCCTTCATCAAAGGGCTAAATAAACTCTGTGGTAAACTGACGAAGCTGAGGTTGTTCACACCATTTACTGGGTCATAGCCATCCACACATCACATTCAGGCTGGGTCAAGTGGGTGCGGAATAACAGTAACGGGACTTTGATACATCTCCTAGTGAACATTGTGGCCAGATCTTGGATTTAGGATGAAGGGAATGGCAGTATAGACCTTGAGGACATATTTTGAGGGGGGGGGGGTGGGCTTTTTTTTTTTTTTTTTAGCTAGTAGTAATGATATTTATGAACTCTCTCTACCATGCATCCTTGCGTATATGCAGTCATCAGCTTTTCCATGCATGATACACACACACACACACACAAAACAAATTTTGACAATAAGCATTTTATGAATTTATTTATTTACACACATTTGTATCAAGAGCACAAAGTCTGTATACCGTCAGTGACAACAACAATATGTGCAATGTACTTATTTCATGTAGAATCCTCTGTTGTCAAAGTTTTCGGTCACAAGTTACAAGTTCTCCAAGTACAATGTTCTTAAAGTTCGCCAAGGACTATTTCCAAGTTCCATGCAGAATATAGGCCTACACATTTTATCTGTCATGGGTAAATGTACATGGAGGTTCTTCATGCAGGTTTGCATTATATAGATTTTGTCCTCTGTCCATCCCTATTCTCACTTATGATCCATGTATGAAACTCCAGGAGGGTAGTGTCTAGTCCACGCACTTGTTTGCAGTACCTGGATACTATACCATTGCACTACCAGAATATTCATACCTCCTGTCACCCAAGCTGTGCATGTAAGGAACCTGGTTATGTACCAGACACATACATATTGACAGACCCTGTTGCAGTGAAACTGTTGACGGACTTTATACAGAAAACAATTGTTTAGAAGAATCCCAGTGATTACTGTCGTGCCAGGGACACTTACTTCAAAGAAAGTTGTAATAATGCAACACTGATATACTTGGATAAACGTATCCATTATGGGAATACTATGTATGAACTTAGAAGCAATCTTGGTGCACTTGAATAGAACGAAAATGAGGAGAGACCATATACCTCAAGAAGCATGAAGCAAATAAGTAACCATCCTGAGAGACATCTGGGTAAAAAAGGTACAAACCCCAAACATACAAATTTGTAGAGAAGGCTTGGGAACTACTTTTATAAAGTGAAGTAGCAGATGAAATAACCTTAGGTGAGAGGGATTTTGATGAGGACAGTAAGGACGAGGCCGAGACTTGGTCACAAAGGGACTTTTACTCAATTTTTGGGGGGCAGTGAAAGTGAGACAGAAAATTTTGAGGGGTTCCTAGAGGAATCACAATTTCAGCATTGTAAGAAGCATGAACACACAGATAAAAGGAAACATATTACATAAAGGACTTGTAAAAAAGTATTGTGACTGAAATATATTACTTGGAGAACTTGTCAGAAGTATTGTGACGGAGACCTTGTGAGAAGTATTGTGACTGAAAACTTTGACAACAGAGGATTCTAATAAGTACATTGTACATATTGTTGTTGTCACTGATGGCATACAGACTTTGTGCTCTTGATACAAATGTGTGTAAATAAATAATTTCATAAAATGCTTAATTGTCAATTTGTGTGTGTGTGTGTGTGTGTGTGTGTATGTGTGTGTGTGTGTGTGTGTGTGTGTGTGATGCATGGAAAAGCTGATGACTGAATACAGGCAAGGATGCATGATAGAGAGAGTTCATAAATACCATTATTACTAGGTAAAAAAAAAAAAAAAACTGGAAATATGTCCTCAAGGTTTACACTGCCATTCCCTTCATCCTAAATCCAAGATCTGGCTACAATGTTCACTAGGAGATGTATAAAAGTCCCAATTACTGTAAGTTATTCCCAGCCCCTTGACCCAGCCTGAATGTGGTGTGTGGATGGCTATAACCCAGTAAATGGTGTGAACAACCTCAGCCTCATCAGTTGACTACATAGTTTATTTAGTACTTTGATGAAGGGCTGTTTCAGTGCACCAACTGTGTGTCCCTACCCCAGGCCAAGGTCATTATCTCACGGGAGAAAGGGGTTTTGTAAAAGGGCCTATAACCCAATGACAAAGGTCACAGGGTCCCACATATGAATTGTTTTCGTGAGGAAACTTGATTAAGGTTCTTAAGGATTAGATTGCGAATGTGTTTGGGCGATCTTGACCTTATTTTAGTCACATTTGTCTTACGGAGATACATTTCATTTTGTTGTACAAAATCAGCATATTCTGTTGCTACCAGTTGCGGCGCTGGCGTCAACTGGCCAGGCCATTTTATAATTCTGATGGTAAAAGAAAATTGCATCATTGATTTACAGTGTAACTGCCTTCCCTTTAGATTGAAATAAAATGGTGCTGAAGGGATAGTTCATTGACACTTGACACCTACGCCAGCGTCTGTATCACCTGAAGTGCCGACTCATTAATTTTAAATAATGTTGGAAAATTACCATTATTAGCGTTTATTTCACTTTAATGATCCAGTGTGATGCAAGATGCCGGTAGGTCTGGAATGCACTTGCCCTTTGATTGAAATATTGCAGTTTATTGAAGGACTCACCCTTTACGGCTTGATTTTGAAATACGGGACAACCTCATTTACCCACAGGGTGCATGAGCATCCATCCTGAAGGTCAAAACGCACCTGCAGTACATGTGTGTACAATGCAGTTGACCACAAGATACCCTTAGGATTGTCGCAGTACATCTAGCGAGTGTTAGTTACTATATTGTCCCGGTGGCACAAGTAGTAAATAATAACAGCTGGGTCTGCTAGAGCAGACACGTAAGTTTGGTTTGTCAAAGCATGGAGTGTTTTATGACTATCCGTATAAACTGTATACGCCATTTTTGTCTTCCTTCCTGATGGCACAGAAACGCCCATCGTGATCCTTCAAATATGTCCAATGCATGTTTTTCATATATCAGCGACCCATTACATTACATTACATTATATTATATTGGAGGGGAGCAGCATTATATTAGCAACTGAAGAAAAAGCCGTGAGGCAGATTCTATCTAAATGGAGACATACCATGGTGGCTCTTGGCCGTCTTGTATTTATTTTCATGTTTCACTGATTTTAGATAGCTTGCATGATTTTACAGAGCACGTCACTTATCAGTAAACTCACCCAACTACTGGGAGAGTCCCGTGAGCCCGTCGTGATTAAGATTAACATTTGGAAGATTTAGTGACATGTCGTTGCACCATCATTTAATCATACTCACATTTACCGAATAAGGAAGATGGATGGAATATTGAAGCCATGGTTTTTATTCGAGATACGAATCATAAGTTCAACTGTCTCATCAGTCAACTTAGCTTATTTAGCTAATTGTGTCACTTTAAGTACACATTGGGTTGGTCTCTGAAATATTTATGCAAATGGGGGAGCTCCAATATATATATATATATATATATATATAGAGAGAGAGAGAGAGAGAGAGAAATATATATATATATATATATATATATATATATATATATATATTTATATATATATATATATATACATATACATGTATATATACAATGGAATAGGTCCTACAGCCGGTTTGTGGGTCAAGCCCATTGTCTGTGGGTCAATTATAATCCTCAAACGGGACCGTGGGCAGTATTTACCAAGTATAGCTTACCACAATTTCTGGGCTTTTATAGCTTCCCATGATATCTGGGCAGATTTGCTAATTTGTACGTTTCTGAACCCCGCTAGGTAGCGCATTGAATTTAAGGCAAACATGGTTTATGGGTATTTTGCAACTGCCGATAAACCGAACAACTGCCTGCAGGACAGTCTGAGGATTACAATTCTGCCTATAGACCACCCAAGACATATATATATATATATATATATATATATATATATATATATATATATATATATATATATATATATATATATATATATATATATATATATACATATATACATATATACACATATATATATATATATATATATATATATATATATATATATATATATATATATATATATATATATATATATATATATATATATACATATATATATATGTGTGTGTCTGTGTGTCTGTGTCTGTGTCTGTGTCTGTGTCTGTGTCTGTGTGTTGTTGTTTGTAATCCATTTGTCTCCTTCCTTCTTGCGGTTAGGCCTTGCAATAGGTACCAAATTGCATTGTTGAAATACAGTGCAGAGGTGTTATAAATATTTTCAGGCCATTCGCATGTCCTTTGATCGGCCAGTGTTTGCAACCAACTATTTCCAATAAACATATGCACAGACTTTGCTTAACACACGTATCTTCACCACCGAAGTTAACTGGGTTATATGTGACTTTTTCGTTGTCAATGCGGTCTAGTTTTCTATTGATATGTGCCATGTTTTCATAGCAGTTCGTGAGGGGCCACTGACCCTCACATATGCCCTTGAATCTTAATAATAAACCCGTAGTAAGCTAGGAGAATGGTATTCTATGTGTCATTGACCCATTGTTTTCACATGGCGCCTGCGTTTCTGAATCAGCGTTACCACCATAATTCAAAAAATCTTCATCCAAGTTTGACAAATTTGAGTTCCATGGATGGATTGTGGGTAGCGCGATTCTACCTTTTACGTTATATCTCGGTATATTGATGGTTCAAGTGATATTGTTTTTGGCATTCGCCTGCTCATACGAAAATGCATTTCCTATCGCGAACATATTTCATCTGATTTTAGCAAAAGGGACAAGAGATTTATTGGTACAATGTAGGCAGTGTCATTTCTCACAAGGCCCGGGACCTGCTAACATGTACATTCCACTGTCTAGTCAATGCTTGTTACAATGTTGTGTTACATGTTACCTGAAGCTGGGCATATTTTCTTCAAATGTGATATAAATATACCTCAAAAAGTGTTTTAAATGATAGTAATATGGGTGTCTAACTTACGCTTTTCTGCAACTGCTGAAGGTCACCAAAATAGTTTTAAAAGTATCAAAAACATTCTATAATCCTGTAGAGAAATTGAAGTTGTAGCCTATTTTTTCTTCATGTAGTGCACCAAAACAATCTGTGCACAAAAGTTGCCAAAATGTTGTCATTGACGCCATTGTAAAAAAGTTATACACGTAGTCGTAAAAACAGAAATTGCAAGATAAATACGGTAAGAACGACAACACGTAAATCTCAAAATTACGAGAAGAATATCAAAATAACGTCTTTCAAAACTTGTATTTACGAGGAGCTGTATTTATAATCTGGTGGCCCCTCATTGTGCTATCCATGCAAACGGGGAAATAATCTGTCATTCTGGTCTAACGTGACAGTTGCAAATATCAAACCTGAAACACGATTTAACCCTCCAAATGTCTTTACAATATTACAATGCACTCACATTATTGTGGTGAAAATCGTATTTTATATGTACTTGAACTGCTTTCAAATGTTCTGAGCTATTCATAAGGAAACAAGGAAACGTATTTACCCTAACGAATAAAAAAAAAAAAGAAAAAAAGTGGGATCCAATTTTATCAAAATTGATTTTTGTGGGCAGCACTAATATTGACTTATCAGGTTATGGATCACTGTAGGCGAATTTATATAGGATATATTGCTGCGTATCATGAACTTACAACACTTTTTACCCACCAACGTTATGATGGAAGGTACTTTGCAATTTGCATGTCAGTGATTCATCAATTTACATCAAATAGGAAGGCAAAGATATGTATGTATGTGTGTGTGTGTGTGTGTGTGTGTGTGTTCTGTCGTGTCTTTAACAAATTTTCGTGGGAATGCAACCTGGGTGCGTTTTAAAATGTTAAAATGCGCATGCTGCAGGGTTTTCTTTTAATGATTATTTTATTTCATTCTGGTCGAAAATTTTAACTATCTGCCAATTTAATTTACT
This sequence comes from Hermodice carunculata, assembly GCA_964020975.1. Lineage (NCBI taxonomy): Eukaryota > Metazoa > Annelida > Polychaeta > Eunicida > Amphinomidae > Hermodice > Hermodice carunculata. The sequence goes on along the minus strand of OZ026616.1, from coordinate 32,426,191 downwards.
TGACCGAATGTTACAAATCTGTATAGGCAGAATTTTTATGCATCTACACCTTTCTTAAAAGGTGCTATGATTTTCTCTTCATTTTTCATAACAGACAGATAGATATATAGACAGACAGACAGACAGACAGACAGACAGACAGACAGACAGACAGACAGATAGATAGATAGATAGATAGATAGATAGATAGATAGATAGATAGATAGATAGATAGATAGATAGATAGAATACGTTTGTGTCAGTATTGAAACACGTATAGCTGATGGAAATGAAAATATGTGTGAACATACTATTTTCCTAAAAATATATGCTTATATGGGACACGAAAGAATCGAGAGAATCAAACCATCAGTAACCACGGCGCCCAGAGTGTTCTGTGAGGAATTCTTCAGCCAACAGAATTGATACGGAGAACCCACGTAATGCTGCCGAGAACCCACCTGCAGCTACGGGTAATCAACTTGATTTGACAATGAATATTTTGTTCCCATGGTTATATCGTGAACATCTTGATGTAAGCTTGACGTAATATTACCTTTTGATATCGAACTTTGCAGAGAACAAAACATGAAAGCTTATAGCTATGCATTACACACTGAAATCACATTTTGAAAAGAAACAGTAAAATCAACAACAGGAAATTTACCATGAGTAATTGCTTCTGAAATGAATTACAAATTATGTCTTGCTTTTACTTTTTTTTATTGTTGTAGGTCACGTGTTGATGCTTGCAGCCAAATCGTGTAGTTTACTGACCCGAAACAGTTCTAAAGAGTGGCATTTTTCTACATTTTCCCTCGTTTTACATTACTGCTTCAAAACCGTGGAACAGGCTCCTTGACCATAGCACGAGAATATGTGCTGGTGTGTGGACCATATTGCTACCAATGACGCTTCTGTGTATTACAGTAAAATCAAACAGGGCTGTTTTGAATATCCGGTTCATCCGATATTTAGCTCATGTATGTCCAATGGACAATGCACGAAGACATGCTTCCATACAGAAGTCTTCATGCAGCTGTAGGATGTAGTTTCTGCTCATGCATCAAACACCAATATTTGGAAACAGTTGTCATAGAGATACGCTCATGTGATTCTAGATAGGCTGGCAAAATATATGTCTTAAGTTGTCTGTGTTTGCATGATAAACACACAGAGTAAATTCTCAAGAAAGCTGCTGTCCGCTAGTATGCAAGTTGATTCGCCACACCTGCACATGCTGCATGTGGGTTCACCCCAGCATCAGGTGAATTCTCCCTATCAGTTCTGGTGGCTGAACTAGTCCTCACCGACCACTATTGGTAACGTGGTAACTCTCTGCACGTGTCTTTGAAACACTTGTAACTTTGGCAGAAATAAAGTTGTTCCTTATGGATTTCCAAAATAAATTGCTAGAGTGTTTTTGTATGGTTATAGTATTAATACACGTGTATATATATAACATAAGAAACAAAAATGATGCAAGTTTAAAGTATTAGTAGTGTTGTCATTTATTAGATTCCATAGACTCTAGAGAAATGCGTAAACAGAAAGTATTCTTTGCAAACTGCAATGACAAGGAGGGCAGGATAACGTGATGAAAAGGGGTGTCCCTTTCTGTGTATTTCACTTTTGCTGTTTGTTTGTTTGTTTGTTTTTTGTTTGTTTGTTTTTGTTGTTGTTTTTTTTTTCTTCTTTTTTTTGCTCTTTTTATTTGTTTGTTTAATTTTTGGTTATGTTTTTGTTAGCATGTTTTTTGTTTGTTTTTTGCATTTGTTTGTTTGTTTTGTTTTGCTTTTTTTTCTTTTTGTTGCCTTGTACGTTTGTGTTTCAGCGCCGGTTTCAGGAACGGTATTTTTTTTTCAAAACACGCTCTTCTTTACTGCAGTTGTGTATGCACAGCGGCATTAGTGTCTTCGTCTGTCTTTATGTTTCTGTGGAAGTATTGTGCCCTGAACCATTGATGGCTTCATGCCATATACATGTTTGTTTTACGGTGGTTCGGGGTCGTTTTCACGTGAACAGCTTTTGCCATCGCCTATCAACAATTCACATCTTCGACTTCTTCTGAAACCCTTTGGCAGAATTGTCTTTAAAGACGCTCTCTTTCCTTCTCTCTGGGCGCACACAAACACAAACACACACACACACACACACACACACACACACACACACACACACACACACACACACACACACACACACACTCATATGCACACACATAATACATACATACATACATACATACATACATACATACATACATATAATCATGATATATGAGAAGAGCCCATGCTCATTGTGAACCTTAAATACAAACTGCAAACGGGGATAAGTAATTGCTTCTCATTGTAGCTGCTGATAAGTCTACGCAATGTACTGTGACGGTAGCATCACGTGGTTACACTTATATTATGTCGCTTTTGCTGATAACAAGAAGTGAAATTTAAGCTACCAGACTATGTGGGGAGGTATTGTTATTCCTTTATTATTGGAGGGAGCCGTGGTATTGGCATTTGTTAGCGCATATCACGAATGCTTCGTTACTTGATAACTTCAAACACAAAACACAAGCACGCGAACACAAATGTAACGCGAGCCACTCATTGTCACAAAGGTTTAGACCTCCGGGACTTTGTCTCCCTGCATCCGGATGGCCAGTATTTCCATGCCTGCGAGATACTACCATCTGTATACGTCCACTACAATTCCTTTTCTTCATCCTTTTTGCAACTATTCAACTTAACAACGCCGAATATTAATTTTTACTGTCAAGTATTTTGCGTCTGTGTCGTAAGAGCACGCGGGAATTTATGGTAGTACCTCCAAAATATTTGCAGGTCTTGGACCAGTAAATCAAACCTAATAGAGTTACATGTTAAATTGGCTATATTCGCCAGCTTGTCTATGACATTTAAAAGTTTCGTTGACACTGTACCTGTCATTTTTCTCAAAGGTAAGTTCAATGACACTTACATTATCAATAAAAAATGGGGGCAAAACCAATAACCTTTTTTTGATACTCACTCATTTGCTTATGCTTACCTGCATAGGTACAATTTCGAAGCAAACCTTAGAGAAATAATACCCCCAAAAGATTTCCTGTTCAAGGATTAAATGTTGAAGTGACACCCTTCCCAAACCCACAGATAACCAGGCATATTTAATCCCTGTATATGACAAGAAATGGACAAGAGTTTCTCTGTTCCTTAATTTTTAATAGGCTGTCACCTAAGGTCCTGTATTTATTGCGCGACTGAAACTACTGACACCCGCACCCGCAGCGTATTTACTGGTCCAAGACCTGCCACCATGTTTTCGATAAAAATCGGGACGGGTTTGTCATTTTAGATTTTTGATGTCTTTTTAACATTTTAACAACGATAGCACTTCCATGAGTAATAAGTACAGGTGTCCTTATTGCAATAAAAATATAATCCGAATTCAAGTTAGTTTTAATGTGTTTACAAAAATGCACGACAAAGGAAAAAGCAGGAAATAGCAGGCAAGCCATTATATACATGAATTTAGTGGGAAACGATCAAGTGGTTTCAGAACACTAAATAATTAATTTTGAGTAATTCTCATTAGATGTCTTCCAGCATTACAGGATTTGGTTAACACTGGTTGAGAGTCTAGCGTCTGGCACGTGGACAAGCTATAAATGCACACGTTGCGAATCGGACCAAATGTTAAAAAAAAACTACAAAAACAGGAGACAAAAAAAAAAAAAAACAAAAACAAAAAAAAATAGAAGAAACAAAGAAAAAAACCCGGAGTAATACGTAGTCCCACTTCAGACCTTCATGCCTTCAGTATAACTATTTTACCACCCTGGTGAGACACAAAACGTCCCAAAAAACATTCGATAGATTTGATTTAAAGAGGTGAATACAATGAACGTATATTGAGCACGCTTCCCAACGTGCCAGTGGGAGAGAGTGTTTAAAAAAGATCAAAGAGCGGAAAGGATGATAACGCGCACATGCATTATTACCCAAGGCACGCACATATCTGCCCGCTGCTGATGAGCTACAATCAGCAAACTGGAAGCTCCGGAGAACCGCGATCTATTCTGACCCTTTGGTCGTGTCCGTAAACACAATTCCGCTTCATATGATAGGCAATTCTTCCGCATGTATCGCGATTGTCTGAAGTTAATGTCATTAATCATTATATTAGTCGGCGCGATATTAAGTAAGCTGCCCCATTGCCCACCTTAGATGTTAAATGATTTACTTCACAAATTATACTTATTTTTCGCCAAATTGAAAACAAAGGGGGTCATTAAATCTTGCGGTAAGTAATTAATCCAGTTTGATATCCTCTTATGTTCATGGACTTAGGCAGTTTGAAAATGACAAAGAGTGGCAAATAACATGAATACACGCACGCTTATTGAAATGTCTCTGTCATGTAACAAGTGTTGTTTATGGCAGGAGGTTACGTTGTGCCTTCGGGCATGACTGCACACCAGTTGATAATGTAAAGTATGCAGATTATCTATGCCAATTTTTTGTCTTTATCTTTTATCACCCTGTCCTTTCTCCGAAGGGGTTTTGCATGACAAAAAAAAAAAAAAAAAAAAAATAAAATAAATAAAGAAAAAAAAAATAATAATACTAATACTAATAAAGCAAAATCTAATTGCTATACCACATACTTATATGATCACTTCTGTCCAAGCATGATACTCCATTCTGTTTTCATTTATCACCAAAAAATGGTCTTGAAATTACTAACTATGCATTCTTGATGGTCAGACAGCTCTTGTCTAATATTGTTATGATATTATGCAAATGCCTTTAACGCTGAGAATATGACCTTACACCCGCATGTTAGTTATTTTAACACAAAGACTTATTCTTGTTAAACACACACACACACACACACACACACACACACACACATACACACACACATATATATATATGTGTGTGTGTGTGTGCGCGTGCGTGCGTGCGTGCGTGTGTGTGTGCTCGCGCAGACATACCAAAAACTATTTTCATTTGAAATAATCTCTCTCTCTCTCTCTCTCTCTCTCTCTCTCTCTCTCTCTCTCTCTCTCTCTCTCTCTCTCTCTCTCTCTCTCTCTCTCTCTCTCTCTCTCTCTCTCTCTCTCTCTCTCTCTCTCTCCTTCTCCTCTTAGGGGAAAGGATCTTGGCATCTAAGTCAGGCCCCTTGTGTGACAGCTCGTCCAAGCCCTTATGCAAGATGCACCATGCTTAACTTCAGAGTTGTTTCTCAATAGGTGTTTGAAATGTCATTCAAGCACTAAATTCAATGAAAGAGTCTTATGTCGTCGGATGTCAGGTGAATATTATGTGAGTGGATTCCCTGCGCAGCTCTTACAAAGGACCCTTATTGTACGCGGTATAAAAGTCTTGATTTACCAAATTCTTGGACGATAATTCTAAACTAATATCCACCAAAGTTGCCCTGTTTGCCTGGAAGCCAATTGAGGGTAATTTAAATGTAATTGCAAAATAGTAGCTTAAAAAAACTTTGGTAACGATTTACGTTACTCTGGTTTGCTATCACTTTCAGAATGTTTGAAAAAAAAATGAAATCAAAAGTCTTTCAAACGTGCAGAGAATCATGTATGTTAATTGGGTCCTGCTTCTGAATGAACATATAACCAAATACCAAAGTTAAAAGTTCACGTTCATCGTTGAATGCAGGTTTCAACTTTACAGTTTTTGTGTTGATTTACATTCTGATTAGGTCATGGTGTTAAGCTTAAACTAAACGCACCCAGTCAATTACGGCTGCAGACAAAACAGTGGCAGACAATTCAGTTGCCTATATGCACAAAAGCATTTTATATCATCTGGTACAAGCATGCTGTCGCTCTGAATAATTACACAATGAAAAATTTAACACCATGTACACATGTATATGTAAAAGTATCGGCCATTTGTACCAAACAAAGGTCAGCTATGGTAGTAATTGATGACCCACTAGCATAATACGATGGCGAACGGAAGGGGTAGAATTGTTACAGTTCTCTCTTGTCTGTATTAAATGAAAAAAGTTCACGTAGTCTATCTGTTTTCTAAACCATCCATTCACTGGGCTCAGCACGCTTGTGTATAATGTGCCATTTGGATATAAAAAAAGGTAAAAACAGTACATGTGGACATAAAATTTGGAATGTGTTTTGTGAAATCAGGCTATGAGTTTTGACTCTTGTGCAAGGTCAACTATTTATGATACACGGCCATGCGGTATCAGAAATATGGAAAGGTGTCACAAATATACCATATATATGTTGATACATTTACGAAATTATATTAATATCTAATATGTCATGTTTACCTGTGCGTAACTTTTATGTAAAGGCATATTTTTTAACCTAAAATTCTTTCCTTTCGTTTTTTTTTTCTTTTTATTATTTATTTTAATATATGTATATATACATATATATACATATATATATATATATATATATATATATATATATATGTGTGTGTGTGTGTGTGTGTGTGTGTGTGTGTGCATTCATTATCTGATTGCAGTTAAGTATTTATGTTGTTTTGTGAAACCCTGCTCACCTATATGCAATTCAAGTCAACCAACTCTGACATCAGATTTGCGTTATATTATTTTCAAACATAAGAATATAATATTACAGTATTTGTTGATGCCAGTCTGGCTGGTCCTGTTTTCCATTGATAAGAAGACAAAGCCTATGTTACAAAGACTAAGGAAATCATTCAAGGGATATCAATCTGTAGGAGAGGCAAAATTCAATATGTGTGGCGTAATGATCTTGACGTGCAACAGAGAAAACGTATGGAGATGTAGTTACACTGCGTTGTCTTACCACAGCTGGGTCCGTATAGGTGTGTCATATGGCGCAATGAAAACGCTCCCGCAGTAATCGATTACCTGAAAGGGGAAACAAACGAGAGTCTCGTCATAAAAATTTAGCGAGACAAATGTAACCACTTAAATCACCAACATTTGAAATTTGCTGTTCTACTTTAAAAATAAAAAAAAAAATATCAAGTCGCATTTAAGGCAGTTTTGTGATACTCATATTCCCTTTCCGATTGCCTTGTTAATGTTGTAAAAAGGTTTCTCTGACAACACTTAACACAGGTACATGGTATTGAAGAAACTATGATGATGATGATGATGATGATGATGATGATGATGATGATGATGATGATGATGATGATGATGATGATGATGATATATGTTTCAGCCACAACATATACGACAGGGAAATGGCAGTGTGAATGCCGCCCGGCAAATGCATTGTTTTTCGTTTGCCCATGCTCGACACGGCAGACGACTGTGGGTGTACCGCTGAGCTAGTGTGACCAACGAAGTGTGGCTTTGGTTTGAACCATGAGGTATCATGCTGTAAGAGCCTCTGTTTGCTGACCGGTTATACCAATTTTGGGGTAGATTGTTCACCCACACAGGGGAATTTGCAGGATTCTGAATTACGCCCACAATCCGACCAGCAATGATTTGAAAATTCAGAGTAAGGTAGGAGACGATACTCAGATAATGCCAGCGTCGATTCTTTTTATTCAACCTACCAGATTATTCACGAATCTCTTTTTGCTGACGATAAACATTATATACACCTACCTAACGACCTGTCCACCTACATCAGGCAGTGGCTCTCGATTCTAAGAAAACACTTACATGTACGATTCAAGGTGAGAATGGGAACCCTATGTTGCAGGTCATAATATCGCATGTCTGAAGCACTTAATAATTGTGAACAAATTAACAACGACATTAAACAATTTAAGTGCTACTGTCAAATTAAGGGAATATGCCGGGATTTTAAGGAAAATGAAGACAAGGCCGGGTTACAGGGCCATGCAGGCTCTGGACCACTCAGGGTAGGTTAACCTCCCCCCACTCATATGTTTTCTTTTCATTAACACGTAAAAGTGACATGGGTGTATGGTATTTTTTATCACTTTGTACGAGTTTGCACTGCATGCGCTTTAAGACTGTGGCAATCATTTGAAGTCATATGATCAAAGATCCGAAGAGTCTTTGTTCCTGGCTTCTGTAAAAGTGGCAAACCTGGCCAGATACAAGTAACACAAAGCATTAACAGTTAACCCTTCCCTCCGTGAATTAAGGCTATGTCACCCTTTTTCCTTGGCGGGAGGGGGGGGGGTGCTATATTAATAGGTATAAGTCACATTTTTCACACTTCTGAAAATAATCAAAACATCGAAGCAGACGACATTTGACCGCTGGCCGGTTTTAGCCACTTTGGTGTGGGGGTGTTGGTGTGGGTGGCTGGGGTTGCGAAGATGACGGAATATGTACCACTGGAACATGTTTTCTTATGGACTGATTCTTCCGTATTCCAGTTGTATAACTCCAGGACGGCTATATTTCAGGTTAATATTGCACATAAGCTTCATTGTTACTTAGTATATGTTAAAAACATTTCAGATCACCTAAGGGTATTGTGAATAACGATATTTTGGATGCTTCTAGTATTTAAGTTCGTGTTTTTAATTTATCGAGCGTAAATTATCTGAAGCCTAATTGATGTACCTTTATATGGAGGAATGTGCAAAAATATTGATGTATCTATCATTTCTGCAATGCAAAATATATTCAGATCAATAATCTAGCAAGGGAAATGCATTTTAAACACGGACACAACTTTGAGCCAGAAATAAACCATCTCCATAGGATTACGGTCAATTGAACGAAAACCATCTATCAAGTCTAGGGATTAGGTCTTTGATGATTAATGGTGTTGTATGGCGGGGGGGGGGGGATCTAGGGTACCGTTTGTGACAGAAAAAGTATGCACCACCAGCGTCTTGCTCTCCTAGCAGCAAAGCATTGGCAATGAGAAATGCACTGTGCATATATATAAATTATCATAATCCATTATCCATACATGTGTCGCAGAATTGTTTAATATCGCAAGCAAAAATTTTGCCGAGATTTATTGTGCCAGGTTTTCCATGTGTATTTAACTTCACTAATTTGAAACATATGGTAGAAGTAAGTAATACAAATATTACAAGGTACTATATTTGAGTTCCCGTTTCTCTCGTGATATGAGAAAGCATGTGAAATTAAAAAAATGCATCGTTTTCTTGATATGCGAAATCTCAATTTTGTTTTCGTGGGGAACTGGTTCTCGGTGCCCAGTCCGTAAACAACAAGTTTTACGCAAAAATGTAGAAAATAATGTTAAATATATATATATATGCCTTTTTTTCAATGCTTTTTAGTCAGGACCAGTCCCCTTTAAGGCACCGAAGACTAGTTTTCTGTGCATTTCGTACACTCCTAGAGCTGAACCACGAAACAACTGTATTATTTGGCGCTAGCAATTTTCCCTTACGAATCACCAGCAGCTGGTGGTAATGTTACCGGCTGCAAATAGAGTGGGGTTATTTTACTGTTTTGAGTAATCCCAGGAACAAAAAGTCCAACAGTAAATTGCCCAGCATTACCCAATAAATCTGAAAAATGGCGCAAAAGCGTGTAGACTTGTTATCCTTCCGTATGGCTCTGTTCATTACTTAGCCATTTTGGCAGTTTCCCTGGGCCCAAATATGAACATTAGTGTCCAAAAGGATTTAAAGGTTTTTTTATTGATGGGATCAACACGTGAGTTTAAGATTTGAATGTAAAATTGAATGCACCATTCTAAAGCGGTACGGTACTGACAGAAAACCGTCCCGCGTACGTATAGTAGATATAACAAGGTCACGAAATCAAATCTCGGTTTCTAACTGCAGTTCTTGTTTTGCTAGTGTATCGGCTCTGTCCTTATAGCCTCGCAGAACTGGACGAGTTGGCCATAGAGCACAAATATGGGGCAAATATTTTTGATTTCTTATCAAACTTTACTCAATACTATTTGATGGATGATTAACGACACAGGAAATTCGATTTGGTCATTCCAAAATGCGAAATCTAATGCAAGCGTGTTAGAGACTTGCTTGAATCCAAACGCTCCCGGCGTTGGCAATCTGGATGGTTAGGCATCTATGCTTTCAAATAAACAATATCTGAAAGGCTGAGTAAATGGGGGTCGACAAGGGCATATGTTCTTATAAAGTGAGCGGAGAAATAGGCTGCATGGGAGCAAGTGGACAAAAAGCGCATCTTTCCCACCATTTCTTCGCCTTCATAACAAAGTCATGCATTGCCTCGGTCTAAACAGTTTATTCCTAGATTCTGAAAGAGCTTTACATGATGGAATTTGGGCAGGATCTCATTTTCATGCCATCAAGAAGGTATTTCGCATTTACTATTTGCTGAATCATTTTACGGTTTATAGTACAGCGCAATCAAACTCGAAAACGTCACGGGTTATCTTTTTCATAAAGATATGAAACTCAGTGTGGAATATTTTCAGTAGTAAAAAAGCTCTTTTTGCTTGACTTAAGTCAGAGCAAACACGTTGCGCATTGATAGGGAGATTGAAAGGTACAACGACATCGTATTCCCTGGAGAACATGAAAACTTACACAATTTGACGATGCTTAAAGAAATGTATATTTTGAGGCTGCTTGGTGGCGGGGGGGGGGGGTACTGCAGGACATGGAAATATGATGTTCTTCGTTTATGCGCTAGAACTGTGTTAGCGCGTGGTTCTTAAAGTCATACCCAAGGTCGCGGCATTCTGCTGTGTATCTAGTGTGCTGACACTAAATTAGCAATATCAAAGCAAAGACAGCAAGTATTTACTTTGATTATTCATCGCAAGCTGCACAGCCTTTATATTTCATCATGTTGACAGTCAGTGTTGCTTATTTTATATCATATACTTCAAATGTAATTACACTTTTAGGCAAAATCACCTGCAAGACACTGTTCGAGTTGACCATGCATTGATGCATTGTTGCGTGAGTTTTGTTGTGTGTGTGTTTTTATTTATTTATTCATTTTTCCCCATAATATTGGTGCATTTTTTAACTGAAAGATGATGGAACGAACGATTGATTTTGCACTCTTGTGTGTTCTATATCATATATAAATATTAAACAAAATTAACAGAGAAAAAAATGAAATACTTCTACACGTATCAAGTTGATAAAATAAACTGGTGTTACAACTGTCGTTACTAACACGACGATCTCTGTGATATGTACATTATATTACATGGGCGGACACTTTTTGATTCCCTCAGTACATTTACAATTTTTCTATTCAAGTCTATGGCACCCTGTTCTTCATCATATTCTTTTATCCGTTTTAATATGTAGCTATGCGGTGTGATGTTCATGTCTGTTATGTGTAACTTGAAGTAAGCGATATTATCTGTCTTCTCATTGAGAGCAGGTTAGAGAAACTTGCATACGTATTTTTGGTTAGCATGTAAATGATAAATTTTACCCATTGAAAAATATTTTTTCAATTTTAATCGGCGTGAATGAATTGAAGATACATACATATTGTAAACCTGGTTGTGTAAGATCAGCTGAATTGTAAAATGTGGATGAGGAAAAAAAACGATAGTCGAACTGGGAACATATCAGGATGAGTTTGTTTCATCAATATCGATTTAACAAGCTAATGAAACGCAATCATGCAGGTGTGGAAGCACTAGTGCCTTTTGTCTTTCATTATGTCTGGGTACGAACCCAGGCATTTTGTTTTTGTTTGTTTGTTTGTTTGTTTGTTTGTTTGTTTGTTTCTTTCTTTCTTTCTTTCTTTCTTTCTTTCTTTCTTTCTTTCTTTCTTTCCTTCATTCTTTCTTCCTTTCTTTCTTCTGCGCCACCAAATTTGCCCTAGTTTTTCTTGGACACTATAATTTCGAAAACTACCAAACTTGCCATGGTAACTGGCCTACCGGTGAAATTGTGCATATCGTTTGAAATAGTCGTGGTGTTTAAAAATATGTAAATTACCGGCAGTTAAAGTTGTAAAAACTCCACATCATCACAAATATTATAGATAGACACAAAATTCGAATTTACCCAAGTAGGTTTGTGGCATCTGGCAAATCCAATAGCATGCAAACAAAAGTTGGTGAATTTTAATTTATGCTAATTTCACTTTATGCCCCCCAAAACACACACACACACACACACACACACACACACACATACACATACGCAATCCACATCCTTTCTACCACCTAGTGGTCCTGCATGGTACTAGGCAAACATTTTACATGTATAATAAATTAGCTTGAACCAGTCTCATAGACTGCCTTCTATCCATTCATGCCATGCATGTTAGGTGTATGGTTTGGGAGGTTTGGGTCTTGTAGCAAATGGGGAGCGGGGATTCTCAACTTCTGTGTGACGACGGTCTCAATAAAACAGAATCTGTTTCTGTTCATGCAAGAACAGAGCTGCTCCAAACTGATATGTGTTCCAGGCAGGTTATAGTTCCCACAATTTCTGGAAAGACCTATCAGCGCGCATTGACTGAGACAGGTGCCTGAACTGGCCAGTTTTGCCTTGGGCAATCCTGAGTCTGCTGTGCTAATCAATCCCAAGAAAGCACAGTTGCAGCCACTTATGGGGCCCAGTAAGTCTGTCTTGTGCACCCTCTACTAAAATAGATCACATACAGTGCTCAGTTGGCTGGACCCAGCAGAGTAGGGTGTTCCTGTCCCCAATGGCTGTTTTCACAACTTTGACAATTTTAAAACAATGTGTGGATTTCTGTAATCTCAGTGGACACTTCCATGTCTTTGTTTTCTTGTAGCCACCGAGAAGAAGCCGGTTATTATTCAGAAGCCTGTTCTTCATAGCCAAGACAAGGAATACTGAGACAGTAAAATGCTTGTTTCAGTTCACAGGTACATACACATGTAGTTTTTTGACAGCGCCTGTTAGAATTTGTTTATGTAATGAAGGACCAAAGACAGTTTTGTATTGCAAGTATACCTATACTCTTGAGTTATGAAATGTATACATTGTACATGTATTTGTGCATGTATGTATAATTAACATGTACATGCATATATACTCATACACACTGCCCAGAAGATCTGACCTTCTCAGGAGTGGGCACTTTTTTGTGGTCACAAGGGTGCCCGCAGTAGAGAGTTTTCATTGTAAAGGTAAACATATAAATTGTGTGTCTTGGGTTATAAGTTTTGTTATTATTCAAGTTTTAAAATGTGAAATGTCTTTGATAAGCTCATTTTTAGATTTTTTATATGCCCTTCACATACAAGTATACCACGCCCATATCTCTACAAATGCCAGTTGGAATGACACCTCTATCTATTATAGTTTTGACAATATTTAATATTCCTAGCATGCATACCATTATGTGGGTTTGTGCTGTTTGCAGATCCAATGGCAGGGAAACATAAATATATACATGTATACTGAGTATCCTCTGATGCTTATGCATAAAAATGTCAATCTATCTTTTCTTCATAGGTTTGTGGTACGGGCACATTTGATGAAATTAGAGTGCTAACTGAATTGGGTACAGTTGAAAAAAATAAATGTTGAATATCTTCAAAAGTACATGTATTATAGACAGACGTTGCATCTAATGATATTAAAATGAAAGTTGTATAATTAAATTCACGCTAACTAGACACACTTGGAAAACTTTAATTTTCAGATGCATTTCACCAGTATAATTATGCCTGGGTGCGAACCATTTAAAACGAAATGCTCTCGTTTATGATAAAGACGCTGGACTCATGGTCCCTGCGAGACGACCTTTCAGGCAAGCACCAGCATGCCTATGGTTACTGAGAATTTAATGATCCCGCTCAACAGCTTTGGTAGGCGCGCTTTGGGCGCATTACACCCAAAGCGCGCCGACGAAACTTTAGACTCAGTCCGAAATGTGACACTGAAGGACTTAATCTGTGTACCAAAGTTCCTTAAGTGTAAAGCAAGAGTTTTGTATAATTTATTGTCTGGAAAGTCATGATGCAAGGGTTGCTGCAACGGGACATGCCAGGCAATGCAATAGCCAAAGACCAATAAAAGCATTTACCGCCACTGTATAGGAGGTGTTAATGGGGTTGCTCGGTGGAACAGATAAACCGCACCCGAAGGAAGCCTGTTGTTTATATGATAGAGGTTTATCAGCAAGGCCTTATGGATGTATTATTCACACGCGCCATAATCTCTGACTTCATTTAGAAACTCACAGCAGCAAGTGCCAAAGGTGGGATAACCTAAATATTAACATCGAGTGGAATATCGAATAAAGATGTGTTCACAGATAATTGGATCTACAAAAAAAAAAACAAAACAAAAAAAAACATACATGTAAGCTTGATGGTTGTGATCGATCCAAAATGCCCAAAACTTGCAAGACTTAAATGAGAAAAATACCACATAAATCATCGCCCTTGCTAGCACGATTTGCCAACCTCCCTACTAGACTCAAATCTAAAACTTGTAATGTATGCGAGGGCAAACTTTGTTATGAATAATTCTGAAAGGTATGAATGTCAATCGACAGAGGATAGTAAGTTGTATTCGTGGTGCAGTAAAACAGGAAGCCTTGGTATTTATCGATTGAAATGATCTACCAGAAAAACAATGTGTCAACTTTATCAATTGTTCACACACAGGATTGATCTGTATAAAATCGAAGGGCAAGCTTAATGCTTGCTAATTCCTAACATTTTGGGCGAAAGTTCCTAACTGTGGGGATATCCAAAACGCCTGTAGTTATCATGTCAGACAGCTTGGCCCATATGATACAAATGTTAACGCAGAATTCTCTGCCATGTGTAATACGGGGGTTGCCCACTTGGGCACAATAAAGACAGGCGTTACCGGATCAGAGTATTCCTACAGGGATCTGATGGTCTGTAATTAAATTCGTTCTTCTTTGTACTTGTTGCTACATATTCCTCCCGGACTGAGTGCAACGAAGTGGCAACCCACGCGTTAAGTTAAACTCGTTTTATTGACAGTACGAAGTGAGGCAACAATTATGTGAAATCCCAACCCGGCAACAGGGCATCTGCTCGTGAAATTATTATGACGCCCGAACAGACGTAGCCAGACACAAATACACGTATATATGATATGTAAGCTCTTTACTGAAGTTTCCTGACTCTGGGACCAACTTAAAGAAATTGCCGTTATTTTTTTTGTTTTGTTTTTTTTGTTTTTTGTTTTTTTGTTTTTTTGTTTTTTTGTTTTTTGTTCTTTGTTTTTTTTTTTTTGTTTTTTTTTTTGTTTTTTGTTTTTTTGTTTTTTGTTTTTGTTTTTTTGTTTTTCGTTTTTTTTTGTTTTTTGAGACTACCTTTATGGTTAGAGGGTTATGACATCATTTCTGCCAGGGTGTTCGAATTGTTTTATTCGCACAAGTGTAACGACAGTGGTCTATGTATAAAATCGGGACTCAAAAGCAAGATATTTTTAAGTCCAGGTTACTCCTACCACGGATGTCCCAATCTGATGTCAGTAATGTGTTAGACTTCTTCATATCAGCATTTTGCCCCAAAAAGGCAAGTTTAGCTTGGTGTATCATAATACAAATGGAATATCTTAAGCTTTACAGTATTTTTTGTAAGTTTGTACTCGTAAAATTGATCAATGTTCTTTGGTTTATGTCCACTCCTTAGATTGGTTGCACTCTAAGGGCTGTACCGTTACTAAAACTTGTTTTATGCCCTCCACTTAAAATGACCCTTGGCGTTGAGATGTTATCTCATTTACATATTTTATTCTTTAATCTGCTGCCTCAGATACTTCCATGGGATACTTAGTCTGTGACCCGAAGAAGATATAATGCTTCATCTGGTTCCCATGTACTGTGTTGTACTGCTAAAGCAATTTCTTGAATGCAAAAGCCAGCATCAATGTGATCACCACGTACTGTTGACACAGTGAGAGCATTACTCAATGAAACACTCGCAATTTTTCTTATCACCCTGCAGTGGAATTCAAACCCAGGACATTTGACACCTTTGGCTAGCTACAGGCAAATGTAAAGCCCAACATTCTGATCTCTGGACCATTGAGACAACCCGGGAAATGTCGAATTAAGACCCCGATGATGTTATTGCGTGCATGCCTTGTACAACTGTTAAATGCATATCTGCATACAGAAATACCTTTTACATATTCTCATCTAATGTGTAATTGTATATGATATTATACGGGATTGACATGCAAGATTGACCAAAACAGGTGCAACGCTAAAATTATTCAAAGTATAACGTGATTAGACAAAGACTGTAAACTGAATCGAACATTGAGTAAATAGTTTTTTTTCAGAACCTGCACAGGGGACCCAGCACTGTCGCACCACTGTTGATTATTATGTCTCTGTGCCTCGTACGAAACTGGCAGATTGAAATCTTATCATATATAGCCAAAGTCAAATTTTAAATCGTTATTCCGTGGCTTATACCAACGGCAGTCACCTTTTCCAGAACCTTCAAAACTACACTCTGCGAATTACAGCTCTTCACTTAGCTAAAAAAGACGCTTCTGACTTACCTCAAAAGGTTGCTGCTGGACCTGAAATGCATGAGCGAAAGTCAGTTAAATCTCGATTATGTATTTTAGCGTGACATTCCTATGAGCTCCAGCCCATCTAAAAACAATTTCCATGAACTTGGTCACACACAGTCTGTTGTGAGTTAAGCGAATGTAATGGACAGACATTTCATTATTGTATTTGCAGTGAATACATCTGTATGTACATAAACCTACGTGGCTTCTCAGAGTGGTACCTAGACATTGCAAAAATTATCTTGGTTCAAATGATGGTTCATTGCCTGCAACTGAAACAAGGCATTCTCTGTAATACAAAATGTTCCAGTGCTAGAAGGGTCGTTACAAGCTATATATATATATATATATATATATAGCTTGTAAAGATCGAGGCACAGAGACATATTAATCAACAGTGGTGCGACAGTGCTGGGTCCCCTGTGCAGTTCTGAAAAAAAATCTATACACTCCTTGTTCGATTCAGTTTACAGTCTTTGTCTACTCATGTTATACTTTAAATAATTTTAGCGTTGCACCTGTTTTGGTCAAAATATATATATATATATATATATATATATATATATATATATATATATATATATATATATATATATATATATATACATACATTACATAAATATATACATACATACATGCATACATACATACATACATACATACGTACATACGTACATACATACATACATACATTTTACCAAGCCACCAAGGCATTACATGCGAGGGATGCGCACTTATGACTGTCTTCTGTGCCACAGAAAATGAATGGCAATTTGCATCGTGCAATTGCCCAATAGCATTGCTAGCCCACCAAACGCAAGGTGTTAATTTGGCCAGCATGCTGGCTAGCATGCTGAACATATTACTTCTACGCAAATACCGGCGGTCAATGGCACGACGACCTCGCCAACGCACGAGAAGTTGATGTTATAAATGCAAGCCAGAAACCTACATGTATAGGCTAACTTGGTCGAACCAAAGTCATGGGCAATACTGTTTTAGGGTAAAATGCGCTCGTGGTTAAGTAGGTTATAGGTCATGCCCAAAAAGTAGGTCAATTAAAATTTTGCCATGCAAGCATAACTCGAACAGCCAAGCATAACAGATTCTGCATGGAAGACATTACAATCGCCTACCAAAGAAGAAGGTAAAGAAGAAGATGATGATGATGATGATGATGACGACGACGACGACGACGACGACGACGAGGAAGAAGAAGAAGAAGAAGAAGAAGAAGAAGAAGAAGAAGAAGAAGAAGAAAAAGAAAAAGAAAAAGAAAAAGAAGAAGAAGAAGAAGAAGAAGAAGAAGAAGAAGAAGAAGAAGAAGATTGAATACAACCTGCAACTTGAATTTTAAAAAAACGCACTGTAAACCAAAATGTATGCAAGCACTCAAGCTGTTCCTTTAGCAAGCCTTTGTCTAAATTGGTTCATATTCTTATGAGTTGTTGCAAGTGCTGTACTCACGGGGCCCAGGGAACTTTAATGTGCAGTTAAAAATGGGGTGCTATTTGCATAATTATTATATGTTGTATTATTTAATGGTATTTGCTCAATTCCTAACCAAGGTATTAGCGGACATAACGTTGAGCCAACACAACAGCGGTAATATATCCAAAATTCATACCAAAGTAAATGGGAAATTGTTAAAAAAAACAAACCCTTACATCTCCTATAAGCCCCTCCCTTCATCAGCGTAGGCTTACATATCAAAAATGCATCAACAATGCTTATTGAAAGTAAGATCTTAATCTCACGAGAAAATCCCAAATTAAAAATTCCTTCCTGTTTCAATTTCTTAATTCTGCAAATACCTCAAACATATTTCATAATGCAATTATGCAAAATAAACAGATGTAACGGGAATCGGATTCTTCCTTGTGGGCATTGTAGGGAATATATCAAAATAACATGTAAAACATGCATTATGGGGGCAGATGTTTCTAAAGCTATAGTTGTCGTGTAGAAGAGAGAATGAATGTGACGGCACAATGTGAGTAAGGAAACAAAATATTACCACCAAGAGACATTTTCACTTTTTTTCTCTGTAAGCAAGAATAAACAGGATCAAAAGTTACAAACGAATGAAAAGTTGCTTGTTTCATGTTGTTCGATCAATATCAACACGACATTATACTGGCCGCGATGGGTGAAATGTCTTCCGTAATTTCCTTCCGCAAATGAAATTTTAAAAAAAGCATATTCGTCAGGGAGAACAAAAGATGCTTTACTGTTTGGCATCGCGTTCTCAATCAGTTTGCTTACGCAATCACGTGAGCAAAAAGTCAACAAGCGTTCTTGTAAACATTCTTTTTGTACGTTGTGCTTGCTCTGGTGGTCAGAAACATTGCGTGGACGCCTGAGGCTCCCAGGAAAAGAACACATCGGTCCACAAAGCACCACTGATCTGCCTTTCTCAGAAGTCAGTGTACGTATGCATGTACCAGCTTAACGAGCAATGGAGAATCAATATTAGTTGGCACTTTGACCTTCATGGTGCCTTCAAAAACATGGTGAATATGACACAGTATTTAAAACATACATAATTTCGCGCATGGCTGGTTCAGCAATGATGTCCCGTTGATTACTGAACCAGCGAAAGAAGCCTTCCGCAATCTACGGGTGATAATACTGATTTTGAAAATGGGAACGGGATGGAATGGATGGAATGGAATGAAATGGAATTGATTGAAATGGGATGCAAATTGAATTAGATTAAACTGTTTGGATCCTGCCTTCTTATGTGGTAAAAATTAAGACATCTTTGATCTAAATGTGATGAATAATGTGGAAAAGCTACTAGATGTCACCAGTTTCACATATTTGTCATATTCTGATCATGTGGATCAACAAATTTAACCCTTCAGTTTCTTGGACCTCCGTGACAGAGTGTCATGCAGTTTTCTTCCCATCCAAAAAAAAAAAAAAAAAGTTATAGGATATAGGATATGTGTTAGGGTTAAATAAAAAGACGCAATCATATTTCTTCGACATCTTTTAGTCGGAAAAGCAGAAAAAAACATTACCGTTGGTCAAATATATTCTAGATAACACCCAGACCACATTGCCAAATGTGTTGTGTGATATTTTGATGAACAAACAAGTGATGGTGAACACCCAGGACATTTAAAATGGGACTTTAGACCCAAGGCCAAAAAATCAGACAAATACCGCCCCTTATTCTTGTTACTTTTGTTGTCAAATGAAATATACTTTCGAAGCTACAAATCCATCTGCTTGAATCGTCGAGATGCATCTAGGTCAATCATTCTGATAGGCTACTTCTGTCAATTCTGCTTCAATATTCGAAGCAATTCGCATTTTGGGAAGACAATTTTCAAAGGAACTAAAACTCATGGTGCTCTCAAAGGCCATCGAGGAAGTCAAAGGGCCGATGGTAGTGTTAGGTAAACGCAATCAGCAGCCCAAATGAATGCAAGCAGCCTTAGGGGATCAAATATTCGAGCGAAATATCGGATGTAGGCAGTTGGTGCTCACTTTTACCAAGTAATTTACATTTTTATTTATTTTATAGTCCGTGTGTTAGTGCCGACAATATCCAATGAATATATAAAAGATGCTACGAGCTTTCACATTGAATATGCAGTATCTTATGTGTGGTTTAACCATGTGTCAGCCATTGACACTCTGCCCACGTATCAAGAAAGGTATTACTGATGATAATTACACCTTATATACATGCCCCATAACAATGTCCCATTTCCAAACTTGCTTTATCTTAAATCAAGAGTTTAGAGAAGCCATAGCTAAGCAGCTATCATCGATGTACTTCGACCACATTAGTTCCAAGGCCTACACAAGATAGAAGTAGTCTAAGGCCAGCACAAAACGGGTCGCCTATTAGACAAACAAACAGACAAACAAATTGGACTGCTTGATTTATGTTATAAAGATAAATTATACATTTGTATTCGATGTTTTTGTGGACCAAGTGACATTGATAGTTCCAACAAAAGCAAATCGATATTCATCATATTTTAAATGATACCCGGGCATTGATATATACCCGTCAAATTTTTTTTGCAGGTACCTTGCATTATATCAAATTGTATGATGTAATCAGTTGCTACTAAAACGAGACTAAGGTTGTTTTTTCTGTAGTTAGTTGGATCTTTAATTTTGCACTTTGCACATGCAGACGTTGAAACTAAAAGTCTCACAAAACGGAGTTAATGGAAAACATGCTTTGTAAACTAATACATCTTTATATTTTCAGCGAAAAAAATCACTTTTTTAAATAATACAAATAGTAAATGCCCAAATGATGTATCAAAGTCTGACCTAGGTCTGAGATATTTGATCTCGGACGTATTGGCACTTTTGTGTTCATTTATCAGACACAACTCTTTGCTTTATGCTTCCATAGGACGTGGCGTTAAGCGTCGGTCTCTTTGAATCATTATGGTCAAAGATTTGAAGTTAATTGCAATACATTTTTAAACTTTATTTTGACACAAACTTTTCCACTTTAGCCGAACAAAACAGACTCCGGGTCAAATGATTTCTTCGATTGTGTTTTTTTTTCTCTAATTATATCAATAATGGAACAGACTGGAATGACAACCGTACATGTAGCATATCTAATTGGCATACAGATTATCTTGTCATGGGTTCAGCTCAGAGCCAGTAAGAGCTGTTGGTTCAGCCTTGATTCAAAGGAAACGCGTTAAGGCCGGTTTTTTTTTTTTTTCATTAGTCCAAGCCAAAAAGATGTATGTGAAATACATATTTTGGCTAAAGAGTAGTGAGCACTAGAGGGGAGCAATACTGTTTCGTTTACTGTTTAATTTGTAAAGGAGGAAGGCTGTCTTTGAATTTTAGAAACATTTTCCATATATAAATATATATGAGTATGTATGTGTGCGTGTGGTTATACTGAGGACCTAGTATCTGACTGACATTATGATTCTTGAAAATGTATAGAAATTTGCAGAAAAAAAAAACAATTTCAATTCTTACTAATGCTGTGAAAATTGTACAGTCTAAATATTCTATTTATTCTGTCCAGTTTTTCTGGATCATGGTGCATGTCATCAATATCGTGTCCTTGAACCGTGAAAACGGATACTAAGCAAAATACTAATACAAAATTCACCATGCAATAATGGGATCTAAATATGAAATTGTTTAATACACATACACACACACACACACACACACATATATATATATGTATATATATATATATATATATATATATATATATATATATATATATATATATATATATATATATATATATATATATATCTAAGCTTTTGTTTCACCCGTGCTCAGTTTTCTGTTTAGAACGGTGACGCAAAATGATTGTAGGCTGTTTTCTCCTACTGCAGAAAAAAAAACCCCTCTGTTTGTGATATCAAGTTACCATACCACATCATTTCAACCCAAGCACACGTAATGAGCCCCGCACGGTTCAGAATAGTCACACTTGAAGCAGGAGTCAACCAGCAGAGACAGCCCGGGCAAAAGCTGCAACTTGTCATTCATAGGCATAGCGTTACTCTTGGCAAAAGCACGCAAATGCTTCCAGCATTTATGAATAGAATTCAAACGAACATTACTCATGGCGGATACATACTAGGAATGAATCTTCTCAAGAACATATAGTCTAAAGTTATATTCTTATATTCTCCTGGTAACCTTTAATGCAAAGTATAATTTCTCCCTTGAAGTCTAATCATACCCGAAGAATTTTAAGGGTCTTGTTTTGTAAGTATGTAAAACATGCATGTATGTGTAACACGCTTCAAATATTTCGTACTAATTGTATTCAAAACATACAAACTTTATGATTTGTCATAAAAGAGCATTTGAAAAAAAGGCACGAATGCATCTAAATCTTTATTCGGTTGTAAACACCAGTGACTGTAGAAACAACCTGTGGCATGCGTTCGATGCAGCACAGCTAACATTTGCAATGGAGAAAAAAAGTTTTACAATACACATCCATAGCTGTGAGGAGGAAGCTGTTACCACAATTTATGTAAAACTGAATAAGTGTATTTACCGTGGTTTCCCCCTTGTGCTAAGGCCTAAGACAGGTTTCCTAATATCTAGCCATTAAAAATGATCTGATTTGGATAGTAGTTACATGCATTTGGCAAGTGGGCGCTTTGTGGCAAATGCATGTCAGCGTCATAACGCCAGAGTTAGTGATCCACCTGGAAAAATGGGCGATTTTTGTATGATAATGTGAAATCATAGAATTGATTTACATACACAATGTTGTCCGACCTTTAGTCATAATGGATATATAGTGTGTTTATATTCATACACATCACCCCCCACCCACATCTCCCCCCCACCCTCCCAAAAAAGATGAAGGCCTACTTCTTTTTCTTTTGCGATAAAATCAGATAACTGGCAAGTCAGAAACACCAAAAAATGCAAACTTGCAATGTCTCTTTTTTTCTTTGACATAACTAATGAAATATTGATTTTAAGTGGTAAAGAAGCAAATTTCGATATGGACTTGAGGCAGGCAGTCACCTATAAACTGTAACTGGTGGTTTTAAACCGGTCCACTCAACCAATGAAATATTTTTTATTAACAATAAACATTAGTTATTTCAAAACATACAGGTCTAACCACTTAAACCCCCTAAAAGATCACTTTTGACGAGAGAGAGAGAGAGAGAGAGAGAGAGAGAGAGAGAGAGAGAGAGAGAGAGAGAGAGAGAGAGAGAGAGAGCTGGTAGGCCTGCTACTTTTGGTGTTCCTTACTTGTCCGTCAGCGGAGCTAACAGTAAAAGAAAAAAAAGTAGGCCTACATAATTTCTGTGAAATTTATGAACCTGGAACATTATAACAATACTTTAACTCCATTATAACTTTGAGTCCGAGAATGCAGCCCACAGTAAAACATAGCTACTGAAGTTTTAATCAAATGTGACGTCCTTAACAATTTTTCGAAGTTTCATAATTTGTGGAAAATCAGAAAATAACAGCACCACAATGTACTAGACAAATTTGCTGGAGACCAAGCGTAGGAGCATTCCAGCTAAAATTGATAGTGATCGAACTTACGGTTCGGTCCATGAAAAGCGAAAGCACGAGATATTCGGAAAGGTCAGAGCGACTTTAAGCCGCCTCCTCCCAGGGTACAAATATGATTTTGATGACCCTCGGTGACCATGGAAATAGGTTAGGGTCACTGAATGTTGAGCTCAGCTAAGTTCGTCATTTGTTTTTGCAGTACAAGTTTCAAGATTGCAGCTCAATATGTTAACAGTGTCTGCTGAGGCGTAGGCAGGATTTTAGATTGTGGGGTTCAAATAATATATATAATGAACGAGCAAGCTGTCGAAGTTACGAAGCCCTGCTAGGGGGTCCCCAGGAATGCCCCCGCCCTCCCCCACACCCTCAAGCCCCGATACTTTCAGGTTCGAAGTGCAACATAGTGCATTTTAGGGGCTAAAATAAGTTCCTAAGCCCTTAATTCAAGATTGCAGAAAAATCTTTGTTAACTAGGAGAAATGGAAACTATATGAAGCCTGATGTTGGAATAGTTGAGCTTCACTACTTCAATCCACCCATACGAATATCATTTCAGTAATATCAGTGATAATGATAGCACAATGAAATTAGGTCAATTAACATGGTGTAAGTCACTATTTTCTTGCGCTCATGTATTTGTTCCGAAAAATGAATAACAATAACATACAATGAAAACCTTACTCCACGATCACTTCATCATCATGTGAAATAAGTGAAATCTCATTGCAAAACATAAGAGCCAAACTTCAAGGTATACATTAAGCGTTCTGTTCTTCAAGGCTATTAACTACAATCTCTGAGAGAAATAATACTTTTATTATTAAAATATAGATATTAAAAATGTTCAAATTTCATCTTTGTCTTTTGCTTGAAGACGTGGAGTCTTTGATCAGGAAGGTAGATCTTTGATGGTATATAGCTAGGCCTTTTGAAGCACTTTATAAACGGTAATCCTTTCATCAAAAAAGGTTGCTTACCCGTTTGGTAGAAATTTGTATTTTCTTAGGTAGAATGTTAAACTTTTTCAGAGTTGCCTAACATGTATTCCAGGTCTTAACAGTTCTATAGGGAAAGGGGAATTTGAATTGCAGTTTTTGGATTTAAGGAAAAAAAAGTGTTACATTCATTTCCTCCATTTGTCAAATTGTAAGTTGTGGACATTTTGAAAATAAATTTCGATTTAAATATTGCTCAGTCAAGTTGTGAACTGTACATGTGGCAAATTAATTACATGAGTGAAAACTTGGGGGCGAAGAGAATTTATTCTTACACTGAACCTCGACACTTTTATGCTGGATGGCGACCTCCAATAATTTGCTCCAAAGCTGCACCTTCTTTATACCAAGATGCTAAACTTCCATGAAGCTACAGATACACCACCTAAAACTTGAAGTAGTCTATGAAGGCTGCCATTCTCTCATAACATTTTGCTGATCAACGTTACTGGAAGTCCACTTCATGCACTGAGGCTAATTTTATTAGACCGTAATACAAGATCCAGCCACCAAATAAACGTTGGACCATTTCAGAATGAATACATACAAAGATCCTTTCGCTGTGTTTGGCTCAAAAACCACAGATAGATGAGTGTGACTTTAAAGTAATTAATTATCCTTCCCCGGACAGTTATATTTCGGATATTATTGGATATAATACACTTTTTGTCACAGATTTTGAGATTTGGTCGTATTTGGTCTAAATTTCAGGACTTTGCATCTAGAACCAAATTTATTTACAATAAGCTTGAGTCAAGAGGATTCAAAGGTGTACTTTTGATCAAACATTTCTACAAATTTTGCTGCAAATGTCCCGAGATGGTTAGAAAGTTTGGTTTCAATAATTTTAGAGATTTTAGACGTGCCTGTTTTGTTACTTAATTTTATCTTTTGACATCATTATGTTTAAATGTTAACCTTTCAGACATTTTTGGCTAGCTTGTTTTCTGTTAGGTAAACCCCCAGGGGCTACAAGTAGCAAAAAGCGGCCTACGACAGTCACAAGCTTGCCTAATTGTACTTGATATCTGGTTAATATTTTCATTGCATTCTCTTGACATTAATACAAAAGACTTTCATTCTTTTCTGACCTGCCCTATAATTCTAATCTTAATATCCAAAGATTATTAGAAAGTTTGGCCACAATAATTTACAGTTTTTAGACTTGTCTGTTTTGCTTCTTGACTTTTTCTTTTGGTATCTGTCTGTTTTAATATTCACATTGCAGGCTTACATTTTTTCTGTTAGGTAAACCTCCAGGGGCTACACGTAGCAAGAAGCGGCCTACGACAGTTACATGTTTGCCTAATTGTACTTAAAATCCTGCTCAGAAAAATTGTTTCGATAGCATGTTTTTGGCATAAAGGCTAATGACTTTCATTCTTTTCTGATATGCCTAAATGCACACTTACTCAATATTAAAAAATTACTCAAAATTGACAGTATTTTCTCAAATGTCACAAACCTGACACATTAAGTTTATACATTGACTCAGGGTTGGCAGTTAAATAGAGCTTAATTGCGTGACGAGTAGGTGTCATCATTGAGTTTGTTTTTCGTCTCTGGTGCAGGAGGTACATTGTTGCAGTCCTTGTTAGGATTTCCCTTGGTTTATACAGGTGGTTTAGCTGCAACTGTTTATTTTACAATCACTGGGACTGAATATAATGCCCCAGCTTGTTTCCACTTCAGTTAAACATTGGTGGATGGTTTAACTAGGATAAGCTGTCCAGCTAGAAAGAGTACGTATTGGTTCAGGGGTAAGTCAAATTGTTCTTATCTGAACCTGTACTATGCAAATTTGGTAATTATGGTTTGTTTGACGGGTATTTTTCTTTGATATGAAGCCCTGCATTTATAAGCAAAACTTTACGTATTTAGCTAATACATCAATTGCCACGTTCATATTTATTCATTATTATGTGGGTTGTCTTAGCTGAATACTTAGCTTAGACAAGGAGCCACTACCCAGAGAGACATGTACGGGTAAAAGGCTCCGAAACATGTTGAGTAGTTACCCACTGAAGACCCTTTAATTTATTTGAGCCAATACAGCCTATGTCAAAATTTACAGAGGAACGTGTGCAATATGGACAATAGTACTTCTATGTATATAAGTCAGACAGGGACAGGTTAGCTTATGGAGAGTAAAGAGTTCAGACTGCGGAGCAGGGTAATGACTACTAGGAAGTGGTTTTGGACAAAACGACACATATACAACACGTTACGGTAATAATGAAAATGTAAGTAAAGCTCTTTCTTTCTTTTTTTCTCTCTTTCTTTCTTTCTTTCTTTCTTTTCTTTCTTTCTTTTTCTCTCTTTTTTCTCTTTTTTCTTTCTTTCTTTCTTTCTTTCTTTCTTTCTTTCTTTCTTTCTTTCTATTTATTTTTTTCTTTTATTAGTCCAAGTTCGACCTTTTGCTGAAAATGGGAGGTTTGTCCGAACCCTTGCCCCCCCCCCCCCCCCCCCGCTACGCACTTGTACGGCCGCAAGGGTGACACAATGACGAACGGATGCATGTAAGCACGGAAATTACTCGGATGCTTTGTAATACTCCTCTAGCTAATAAGGCCCAGATGGTAAAAACATAAATAAAATTGAAACACCACCTGTCAAACAAATTAAGGTCCAGGGGTCTCCAGAAGCGTACCAATGCCATTTTAAGCTGTGTTTTGGATATTTTTATATATTACCTCCAATTCACCTCACCCCCACCTCACCCCAAGCTTTACAAAAATGTGAGTAACACTTTTACTGAAGAGGAGGAAGGCTAATATAAAAAGTCAGTAAATGAATGAATAAACATACAAACAAACAAATAAATAAAACGAAACAAAATTGAAAATTCCAAGAAACATAAAAGAACAATTAATATAAACACATATATAAAATAGAAAACACCGAAGCATTACCATATTGGGAAAAAATTTAGAAACCAACCAAATAAAGATCCCCGCCAAATATAAGGCGGTTTTGGACACGTCAAAAGTGAAAAACAGAAAGACGACCAACACACAATAAATCATCACAAAAGCTCAGGTGACTGATATATTAATTGATTTAATAAATCAACTGATTTTAACTCCATAGAAAGTAAATATCTAGCTTGAACCAACCGTCATGGCAGACATATATGATAAATTCAACCTGTCAGTCAGAATGATTCCCTTCACTAAGTCTCTAATAAGAGGTCCCTTTCCCATGAAAAGGTAAGTCATCGACACCTACATTGACCAAAGCTAATTGAGAGCATATTCAGGAAACAAGTGGAGCGTAAGGATATGGTTTTCGATAATGGACATAAAAAGACAATAAGAAAATTTTGGACATTTGTACAATAATGTTGTCCATAAATTAATAAACAGAGCCGTTTAATGAGAACAATTGTATCTGTTTCTTGATGAATAGAACATTTCATCTGTATTAATGTAATATTGTACATTTATTTGAACATCAAAGTTAAGCTCATTTGATACTTTTTTCTACAACAATGAAGCCTTCGGTCGAAGACACTGGAGACTGCGAAAATAGATGACATTAATGCTGGCTTTGACTATAGTCAGTATGTCCTATAGACAGCTCCAGTCTAGATAAATATCTAAAAGGGTTATGTGACTGTAACAATGTGCACTTGTTCTGTCTTGACACTCAAGCACTCTCATGACTGCCATGAAGTAGTTCCATGACTCAGTAACTCCCATGATCACACATTTCTTGAGAGGATCAAGCATTTATGCCAACACACTTGTGATACTGCTTATGTCTCACCTCTGCTATGCACATGTGAAACAAACAGCTGACTGAAGAGCGTGGTCCATGGCAGAGTTTGGGCCTCAAGAGGCCCAAGGAAAATGATTACTTTAACTCGTTGTATATTCCTGCCATACGAGCTTACGTATTTTAATGACATCCTACATTAACCATCAAGGGAAGATATTTTGTTGCTATTGTCTCTATCAATTTGGAAAGCCACGTTATTAAAAGACAGATTAAGCCTAACAATGGAAAAGAAAAAAGGCAAGCGTTAAAAGGTGAAAATCGATTATCATCATGCTATTAGACAAAATATATAGCAGAATATGTGCGAAGGACAACTACTGTGTAAAGTGTGTTTAGCAAACAGACTAGTTACTGATTAATATAATGGCAGTAATAAAGCTGTGAGGTTAAAGTACCATTATGAATTATAATTGTTACAACCCATGCCTTTGATGAAGAACAAAGAGACAGCATAAATAATTCTATGTGACATTCGACGTGCATTAAAATATCATTTGCTTTTCTAACAAATTCATAATGTGAATTCATGGCATAGCTTAAGTTAGGGTCTCATCCTTGTACCACGCCCTCCTAATGCAATCATTTTTGACTATGCAAAAATGGCATGTAAGGTCAGGTGAAAACAGAAGAGATAAAATAAATCACCTCATATCGTTACAGTACTACCAATATAAATGAAAGTTAATGCTAAAATACTGTCGATATGCAGAGTTTAGTTTATTTTATTGTAACAAGGTTTATCGGAACTCCGTTCCCTATATATATATATATATATATATATATATATATATATATATATATATATATATATATATATATATATATGCGATATTTTTCTTTGCTAGTAATTAGTGAACATCAAACATATTTTTGATAACTATGACAGCAGTTTGAGTGATAAATTACCATAGCTCGTACAATCAATAATGAAAAAAATACTGGAACAAATCTGTGGTATTGAACAATTAGTGGCTACGAAATGGAATGGTAATATTGACCCAGCTTTGTAAATTCACAATTGTACAGTTTATTTTGATCGAAGAATATGTACACCTGATGCCGAGACATGGTTCCAAATCAATATCTTTTATGTGAAAAAAAAAAAACAATTTTGAATCCTTTTGATGAGTATTCATGTCCTTCTTAGGAAGCTGGTAAGCATCCAAATAACATAAGTATCAGTGGTTGCACAGAGGTTAGAATCTGTTAAATCGGGGGAGACCTTTCTTATGAGATCCGTACATCTGCCCACAAGTACAGTTGGGACTGTGAAAGGACTGTTAATAAATGAATGCTTGTGGAAAGAACTGAGCTCTCTGCTCAGGAGAAGCCTACATATCTGAGTTGAGGCATTATGAATGGAGTTTAATATTGAAACTTGTGCAATTGGTTTATTAGTTACTTAGGCAGTGCAAGGTAAAGTGTGGTGATGGGGAGACCTTGTTCTTGCCGATACAGAAAGTTAGCCACTGAAAACCAGGTATTGGTGTAACAGTCGGCAGACTAAAAGTGCGGGTGTGTTTTAAACCCTTTCCCTTTCAAATCATTTTTCTTTGATACAGTTACAAAGAACAGCCACGTGATGGGAAAAAATCGTTCCTGACGTTATACAGTTCAAACGATTTATTACATTTAAGTGGTGTATCTAAGCTTGCCCATATTATCCACTTATTACTGGAAAATGGAATGGCCATTTTGTGTCCTCCAGGATTACCCAGTTGTCAACATTGAAATTTGCTGACATGGTTTCAGAGTGATCAAGAGTTGGATGATATATATATATATATATATATATATATATATATATATATATATATATATATATATATATATATATATATATATATATATATATATCCCACAATGCTCCTCAAATATAACGATAAGTAAAACAAATTTTTGTTCCTTCTAATTTGGATCACCCCCCCCCCCCCAAAAAAAGAGCAATTGCGCGTCACAGTAGTTAAGTAATAGATTCCGTTTAACTCATTATTTCTTTCGGATGTACACAAAAGTCACCTTGTGAAGGCAATTGACGTCTATAAATCTCAATTAAGTATACAGGAGAAAAGGTAACAAACATCATTCTTTCGCAAATATGGTATACCACATTAATGGTCCATGCAGTAATTCATGTCTTTGATAGAAAAGCTATACATGTTCTCTCCTGTTGAGGTCAATTTTCAATTTAGGACAGCTGTTATACATTACACATGGTTATTACCATATTCAAACCGTAATTCAAATGTCACAAATACCCAAGTCAATTCCGACAAAAGGCAATGTTCCTTGGTATGTTTAGCTCAATCACATAAATTTATAACTCTGTATTCAAAAGAGTCTAAAACTTACACCCATAGGTTCATAGCCCCCCCCCCCAAAAAAAGAAACACTTGTAGTTTCAACATGACAAGAATGCACAACTTTTGTTGAAAAATATAGGCCAAGTGAACATAATTGGCTTGAATATGTGTATCATTCATGTGCAAATAGGACCGTACATTTAATAAAATGGACCTGCAGCACAGTGGAGAATTTGCAAGCACATGTTCCTTATTTGTCGAAAATATCAATACAATTTAGCATTTAAAAATAGTAGTTGCAACCACCGTCTCAACAATGGTCATCATCCATAAAAGTCCACAAAGTGACACTAACACCGACCTGAATCCATCAAAAAAGCCCCTAGGCTTAAAATGATGATCAATAAGAATTAAAACATGATTATACAATTCGATGTGTTTCAGACATGTAGCTAAGGCATGATGTTGTTTTAAAGGAGATAAACTTAGAGTGTTTCCAAGATTTTTAATGTGCAAATATAGGGGTCAAAATTCAGTAGTATCAGAATTTGCAAGTATAACAGCCAAAAACAAGTTACACCAGGTCTCGAAGCGCAAAACAGCAGTCAACATTGCAGGAACCGTGGTTAAATTGCATTGCAATAAGCAAAAATGTAAACATAGCAGTCATATTTCAACTATGGTTTCCACAAGTATTTTTGAAAGGAAAATCAAATGTTGAAGAAAGCATATAATCCCACATGTCATCTTATAGGCCATTTATTCAGGTAATAATTTAGAATTTAAAAAAAAGTAGTATGCCATTGTAATTGATCTGCCTGTCAGCCAAGCATAGTGTACATCTAATTAATGGCTCTATAAAGTTCAAAAAGGCATGTATAACAGTCCTAATTACTATAAACGTCTACAACATTTATGGGATAAACGGTTAGGCTGAATGAAAAAAAAAGAAGAAAAAGAGATAGAGAAAGAAATCATGTCTTCCCTGTAACAGTTTTATTTTTTTCATTGACAATCAGGCATAGGTCCACCTGTCAGTCAGCTGATTTAGATGCTAATTATTTATACAAAAAAGGAGAGAAAAAATGTCAAAATGTACAAATGTTTCCATTTATTGAAAGTAACCATGTACATGTATCAGCTGCACATCAAACACTTCGAGCCAGCCTGACATGATTTTCACAGTAACAAACTATACTCATTAGACACATATAAAAACAACATCAGTCCCACTACATTTGGAGCATTTCCTGCACTGCAATATGTGCACAAACTGCCTGAATGTTTAAAATGTTAGCAAAATACATGATAGTTCCAATAATTTCTGGTTGGTGTCTTTCATTTATATATTGTGCTTCGGATTTTTTTTTTCTTTTTTTTTTTTGTGTTGTCATTAGACTAATAAATCAAACCATGTGCCACCAATACGTACATGCAATCAATTTGTGGGTGACTCACGTTTGCTTCTCAAAACATAAATTATATACCATATTACAATACCTGATCTTTTTTTTCTTTAGGAGCAGGCATCACATATTCTGAAAAAGCTATACTATATACAGATGAGCTGAGTTGAAACTTGTAATTTGATAGAAGCAATCGTAATTAGAAGCCAAATATTTCGTATTTAGTGGTCCAAACAATGTAACCAAAGATGCTACCCTTTGATCTATATTTATTCTTAAATAGAAACAATAGTTACTAGATCTGCCTGTCAATCACAAGATTGCTTACCTGAGCAGATGATGAAAAACGCAAATCTTATTATTGTGTTTTTTATTTCGTTGAGCAATAGAATATTACATTTATTTGCCAAAATCAGCTCTAATTCATGCAATCAAATATTCTCGTGAGGATTTCCTCAATACTCACTCTGATTCCAGCATCTTTTATTGATATTTTCTGCTTTCAACAAATTAAACATTTTCTTTTTGTAAATTCTATCTATCTATCTATCTATCTATCTATCTATCTATCTATCTATCTATGATGGGTATAAAACTTTCAGTTCCGTTTTTTAATAATGCACATATGTCTGCATACACACTTTTCAGTAGTCATTTTGGTATTTGAAAACGCTTTATTCCAAATGTGTTTATAATTCTGTAAGTTGTGATCATGGCAGCTATTTTTTATCAAATCTGTCTGCTTGCAAAGTTCTGGTGTTTTCTCTACAATTTCTGCATTTATGTCGTCTTTCTGTGAATATGTTCAATGACGTGACGGTCTAAGTGTCTCTATAGTGATATTCACATAGTATGGCATGATTTGGTCTGCATATTTTCCTTACGCACATCAATTGAGGAAAGCATGAATGCATCTGACCAGGCACACTATATGAAAGATGCATTCCCTTGACTTAAACAGTTCACAAGAAACATACAGTTTTTCAATGTGGAGCCTAAGTACTAATAGCACAAGTAATAACAAGTAATATTTGGAATTTAAACGTGGTGTTAAACATGTTTTTCTAAATATGTAAATAATTATAGAATATTGATAAGCTTTTATATTTATAGATCTTGACTTCACTTATATATATATATATATATATATATATATATATATATATATATATATATATATATATATATTGTGAATAAATCGACTATTAAAATGCATGAGAAACAATTATCATCAATGTCGACACACCATCATGCTCTTCCATACTACCCCCCCCCCCCCCCGCCATCATTGACCCATAAACCTCTTCAAGCACATTACAACCATCACAACTCCTTCACTAGCTTGGGACTTTCCTTAATTTATGCTCCATAGCTAAGGAATGTTTGATGTAATCAACTTGCTCAAACTAGGCCTAGAACTGATGATACTGAATATGATGAAAATTAAGTTGGGAGGCACGACAGCTACGCATAATGTTTCGTTTGTTACTGATTCAGACGTCAAAAGAAGCATGTGGTGAGATTTTGAACATAATTATCAATTTATTTAAGCAGTTCCCTGTTGACACTGTGATTCGATGTACTTGGAAAGCATTACAACTTCCGACATCCTCCATTTTACACATTGGTCCTTCAAATAATCTTTCTGGGAAAACAAAAAAAAATTGACCAGTGACTGATGATAGCATTTTTTATAATGTCTCATGATCGTTATTGATGAGGAAAATTCGAGAAGCCATTGACTCATACCCAGATATGCATAGGACCTTTTCTGACTTGGAACAGTTCCGCGAATGCATAGGGATTGTACAGGGTACTATGAGTGATGTACATGTCCATGTTAGCAGGGATTCATCTAACAGGCACAAAGAGATCTCAACTTGCTAATTTAACATCTTCTTGAGCAGTTGACCTTCATGAAAAAATTGAATTTTCCTCCAAGAGTTACTCATAGCAGATGATGTGTGATTACAGATAACAATGACAACAAGGTGTGATGAAACATTAGCATATATCCAAATTTGAATGTGGATTTTACGATGTTTCTGTAGGGTATCATGAGTGAATCATGTGGCAATTATACATTTGATCATGCGCAGAGAGTAGTATAAAAGCAGGAGTATGACTGCAATTGACAGCTTTCATGTCCACGACACCAAATAGCGAAGACAATAGTCTCTTGCATGGGCGGACATCATTGATGTCATCACCATGACGTCACTAACAAGCAAGTGGTAAAAATAAAGCCTCCCAACTGATAAAAAGGTGCTCCTCAATGATGTCCAAAAAGACTCAAAGATGTCCAAAAAGACGGATGGTGCATGAAAGCTGCAAAGAAGGAATCCAAGCATAATCATCAATGTACATATTATTGGGAACCCAATGAAGAATATTCATATAGATATCCTGTTTTATTAAAAAGAGCTTTAAAATTCAAGTTAACCTCATCGGACATCAATGAGATAATGTTATTAATGATCTTGTAGCCTAGTATTTTTGTTAATTTGTTAACAGAAACGCATTGCTTATATAACCCTAATAAATTCCTGGAGAAGTACAGTTCAAATAAGGCCTATTAGCCTATTTGGTGCAAGACAAGTCCACATGGCATTTGATGCCAAGAACAAGTATACAGCGTATTTTGCTGTCAAGGCAAGTCAACAGGGTATTTGATGTCATGGTAAGTCTATAGGGCATTTTGATGTTTATAAGTCAATGAGGAATATAGATGCCAATACAAGTACACAGGGTACCTCATGTCCAGGAAAACCTTTGGCGTATTTTGATGTCAATACAAGTCCTCAAAGTATTTGATGTTAAGAACAAGTCCACAAAGTATTTGATATTAAGAACAAATCTATGGGTTATTTTGGTGTCAAGACAAGAAAACATAGTATTTGATGTCAAGGACAAGTCTGTAGGTGATTTTGATGCCTATAAGCCAATGAGGTAATTTGACGCCAATACAAGTATGCAAAGTATATGGTGTCAAGGACAAACCTACAGGACACTTTGATGTCAATACAAGTCCACAGAGTATTTGCTGCCAAGTAAAAAGTTTGGATGTTTTGGGATTCAGACATGTCCACAGGTTATTTGATGTCCAGGACAAGTCTATGGGGTATTTTGATACCTATAAGCCAATGGGTAATGGGTTATCCTAATATAAAAGCGTAAATGTATCTGATGTAAAGACATGCCTATGTGATGTTTTTATGTCAAGAGACAAATTCACAAGGCATGTCAATGTCAACGGCAGTTTAATTGAATATTCAAATGATACGAACTTTATTTACTCTACAAGAAGTTTCGAGTTTTATTTGATGTTCCTGTGTTAAGGACACATCTTTCACTACCTTGATATCAAGATCTCCTCCGAAACTACTATGCTGTAGCTGGAAATTATAGCTTCAAATTGATGTATCTACACAAAACGCCACTAAGGAAGAAACAGCGACTATAAAAGTTTCCAGAGCATAGTTTCACTACTGTTAATGTTGGGATATTCAATATTCAGCAGTTTCAATGTAATTCTTGTGTGTTGAATAAAGATTTAATTAACTCTCATTTATTTTAT
The DNA here is from genome assembly GCA_964020975.1 of Hermodice carunculata. NCBI lineage: Eukaryota > Metazoa > Annelida > Polychaeta > Eunicida > Amphinomidae > Hermodice > Hermodice carunculata. Next base: position 32,390,710 of record OZ026616.1, on the reverse strand, counting down.
GGAATTTACTCATTGGACTGAGGTAATTGTGAAAGAAGTGTGAAAAACTACCATTAACGTAACAAACAAGAGACACAAACACAAAAGACCACTCCACCATAATATTTTTGGTAGCAGTGTTTGGGATATTCAAGGATTGTAATTATATTCTGTGATGTGAACTTAGTCTTTTTATAAGAATTGAAGAACATAACTGGTCATGTGGAGTTGTGTTCCAGCCAGAAGACTAATGACATATATAATTGTCATAGTAGTGCTGATGTTCCCTCTACACATTTAGATAAGTAGAGCCCAGGAAAATGTGATCTCTTCTCACCAAGGTGCTCAAACCTGCACAAGGAATGTAACAACGCCTGTTATTCTCAGCTGTAGCACGAGGGCCTCCAAATCACAAATTACAAGTAGGTAGCAATGACTGCAAATCCTTATGCTGTAGCAATCCGTTTACAAGTAAAGGAACCAGAATAACAGGATTGATGAGACCACCAATCCATAGTAATATGCTTATGTAATAGACCTATAGAAATGTCACATAGGACATCTCATCTTAGTCCCACCATCCATGAAGTAACAAAGCAAGTAATGCAAATCTTTCCCGAAATGTCGGAAATGATGCATATTTAAGCCAAAAATGTAGATGCAAATTAAATATCTAAAGAGGTAGCGAAAAGTGCTGTTCAGGCAATGCAAGGTATGATAAATTTTGTGAGCAAAATGACGTCAGCTACATAGAATAATGAAGTTCCAGAAAATGGAGCTGTGGGAAAAATTGAAAGCAAAAGCAGTTTATACACCAAAGTTAGATCAGGATGAAACCCTTTCATAGGAACCAATGCCAGTAATGAGGTAAGCTTATACCAAAGACTAAGACCAAGAAAAAGTCTTTACTCAAGAAAAGATTCTGGAACAAAGAAGCAGATAATGATTTCTAGTCAAGTGAGCTTGAGAGAAAAAAGTTCTATGGGAGTGGAACTGTAATATCCCCCCCCCCCTATTTTCAGGTAAAGAATCATGGCATGTTTAGTACAACCAGTTTTTTTTATGCTCCTGAGAGGCATAGAGGCGATAATAAATTGGATGAAATTCTTACCACCCACAAGGCCAAGCAGAAGAAGACTTTATGTTCAGCTTATATATTCTTGTGTCACATTGAGTTACTTTAAAGAAAGAGTTGGTGACAGATTCAGTACAGCATATAATTTATATTATTTGTTAGACTAGGGTGATAAAAAGGGTAAAATAGGAAATTTTAATTCAAGGGTCATGACCTTTAATAAATAGTTAAGTATTTAAGGGTGTCGCATGCCGCATGAAAGGAAGGCGTGTGTGTGTGTGTGTGTGTTTACACTAGCTAAGAACCTTTCCAAATTCTGAACTCTGACATGTTACAGAAATAGTCAGGCACCCTCATGATCTGTGTTACTGTGGCATAATTTATCAAGGCAAGCAAAACAAAACAAATGTAAAGTGAATTTTTTTATTTTTTTTCTTGTATAAATATATATATATTTTTTTTTTTGGTAAATACTTTTAAATAACATTAATTTTAACATGGAAGAGCCAAAACCCATTGCTGCTTTTCCAAAATACAGCGCTATCACAGTGGTCTTTAGTGGCGGAATTTGTAATCGTGTGAAGAACATTGCATTCCTATTTCCGGCACAAGAGATCAATGTGGTTGGTGGATAGCACTGCGCCCGCAGTTTGTATGAGGATACGCTACTTTTAGAGGCAGCTACAAATCTGATGGAGGATCAGTCACTTATATGAGTACCAAGCCCGGTAGATATAGCCACCAATACTACTGTCAAGGTCAGAGTTATGATCCTATCTCTTGAGGATATCTATACTTAGATGGGCAGCTCAATTTTGAATTAGAACCTAATAAAGGTTTTGGAGAAGAATATGAATGGCAGAGACATGTTCTTTATAGAACAAAGGAGATCGTTTTTCATGGACCAGAAGATCACATGAGAGCAAATCAAAAAATACAAGAGGAAGTGACGAATCATTTGGTTAATATAAGCCACAACACACAGTCCCAAATCAGCTAGAGTAGTAGTACCAAAGTTCAAAAGAAACTGTCTGAAACTGAAAGAATCAGAGTTGCCGAAATGTTAACCAAAATACATTATGGCATTTTTATTTGATGAATATGATTTAGAACTAGCTCACCTAGTAGAAAACCTTTCAAACAGCATCCAAAGAGGATACCACTGGCATTCGCTGGAGAAGACAGAGAAGCCACTTAAAAACTTAGTCAAACAAGGTTCAGTGAAGCTTTCAAGTTCCCTGTGTGCAATTCCCATTGTTCTTTAACAGAAAAAGGACAGATCTGTGCGGCACTGTGTAGATTATTGCAATGTTAATGAAGTAAGTAAAACAGATGATGATTACATTCCTAACACCAGTGATTGTCTTGATGTTTTCGGCAGAAGCATCATTATTCAGGCATATAATATATTACTTCAGCCTAGAAGCAGGTGCCCACCAAGAAAGAAGATATACCAAAAACAGTTTCCATAACTTAATATGGCCTATATGCCACCATGCCATCTGGCCTTACGAATTTTCCAGTTACATTTCAGAGGATTATGGAGGTGCCCTCGACTGGCCTCTTATGACAAAGATGTCCTATCTATCTTAATGATGTAATTGTGTATGGAAAAGGTTTTGAGGAACAGTGAAAGAAATGGAAGAAGTTATCCTTAGAATGAGTGAAGTAGAGTTGTGACTAAAACTTATGGTGCCATTTCGTCCAAAAGGAAGTAGTTTTCCTTGGTCAAGTGACTTCTGAGAAATGGGTGTTACCAAACCCAGATTATGTCAATTTGATAAAGGAGTTTCCCATCCCCAAAACATTTAAAGATGTTAGGGTCTTTTATGCATGTCCGACGACTGTAAATGATTCATCAAGGACTTTTCAAAAAAGGGTTCTTCCTTTGACACATCATATCAAGAAGCAACAATTTTATTTTGAAATGAACCCCAGAATGTCAATTTGCTTGTGAATATAAACAAAAAATAAATAAATGAGAGCAGATATCATTGCCTATCCCTTATATGAAAGAAAATTGATATTTGACACTGATTGAGGTGATTCTTTTATAGGTGCTGGAATTTCACAGAAATATAGTGGACTAGAAAAGGTCATAGCTTGTGGTAGATAGATACTACATCAGGCTGAAAGGAACTATTGTGTCATAGATCAGAAATTACTGATTGCTAAGTTCATCATTGAATATTACAAAGACTATCTTTTGTAGAATAAATTTGTTGTGAGAAGCGATCATCAAGCTCTTAAATGACTCTTTACCCTAAAATAACTTGAAGGTAGGATAACTAGACAGACAGAAGATCTATCAGCATTTTGCTTGGTGATTGAGTACCGCCCAGGTAGAAAGCATGCAAATGCAGATTTTATATCCAAATGCTGTAGTTCTCGACAGTGTGTTTGTGAACAAGAGGAAGACCCAGTACCACTGAAGTGTGGATCTTGTTGAACTTGTGAGCAGGGAGCTACAGAAGTGCAAATTTTCATGTTTCAGGAAGATGGTTCAATCATGACAATAATGGAGAAGGTAGATAGACCTAAAAGGATGTTTATGGAATTTTCATTCTGACAGGTTATTTGATCAATGTTGTTGTGGAATTTTGTTATGAACAAGAACTGGAAAGTTTCAACAGAGTTAAAGGAATAAAAGAATGATAGTTGAAGACTAATAGGCTTTCCAACACACCTGGTATAGAAGAAGATCTTTAGTGAGATGGCACAAACTGCAAATGGAATTCAAGTTATTGCAGGCAGTATAGATATGGTGACCCTACACCCGGCTCACCCAAACGTCTTCAAAACACCTCTGTACTTGTGCCTTTTTGTCCAGAACCACTGCCAATAGTCATTACCCTATTCTGCTGTCCAAACTCTTTACTCTATATAAGCTAAACTGTCACTGTCTAAACTATACACATATGGAAGCACTATTGTTCATGTTGCGCACTTACTTCTGTAAAATTTTAACAAAAGCCGTATTTGCCCAAATAAATTAAATGGTCTTCGGTGGGTGACTGCTAAAAACATTTTTCAAAGCCTATACCTGTACATGTCCCTCTCAGTAGCAACGCCTTGTCTACGCAAAATATTCAGCAAAGACAACCCACATAATAATGAATTAATAGGGACACGGCAAATGATGAATTAATAATTTTGCTTATAAATGCAGACCTTCATTATGAAAGACGAATACCAATCAAACCAAACATAAGTACTAAATTTGTATAGTACAAGGACAGATAAGAACCATTTGGCTTACTCCTGAACCAGTATGTACACTTTGTAGCTGGATAGCTTATCTTAGTTAAACCACCTGCCACTGTACAACTGAAGTAGAAACAAACTGGGGCATTGTGTTCAGTCCCAGTGATTGTCAAATAAACAGTTGCATTTACACCACCTGTGTGTACAGATGGATATCCCGACAAATACTGCAACAATGGACATCCTGCACCAGAGATGTGAAACAAACCCGATGATGACACTTACTCCTCACTTTCAAAGTCTCCAAACAATAAAACTCTATTTCACTGCCAACCCTGATTCAATGCTTCAACGTAATGGGTCAGGTTTGTGACATTTGAGTTTTATATATATATATATATATATATGTATAGAGGAAATGTGCACTTGGGCATGTCAGAAAAAAGTGTAAGTTGTTAGCATTTTTGTCAAAAAAAAATATATTATCAAAACCTGATTTTAAGCACAGATACGCAAGCCTGTAGCTGTCGTCGGCCACTGCATGCTACCAATAGCCCCTGGGGGTTTAACCTGACACAAAACATGTAAGCCTGAAATGTCTGAAACTGAATATTATAACAGAATGATGCCAAAAGATAACACAAAGTAGCAAAACAGGCATTTCTGAAATCTTTAAAATTATTTTAGCCCAAATTTCTAATAATCTTTGGATATTGATAGCAGAATTTATAGGGTAAGTCAGAAAAGATTGGAAGTCAATAGGATTTAAGTCAAGAGAATGCAATCAAAATAGATTTTCCTTAACCAGATATCAAGTAGAATTAGGGAAGCTTGTAACTGTTGCAGGCCTCTGCTTGCTACTGATAGCCCCTGGCGGATTAATCTAACTGAAACCAAGCTTGCCTAATATTTCTGAAAGGTGAATATTACAAAAGAATGATGCCAAAAAATACAATCAAATATCAAAAGAGACAAGTGTAAAACCTCTAAAATTATTGAAACCAAACTTTCTGACCATCTCTAGATATTAACGGCAAAGTATGTAGAAATATCTGATCAAAAGTACGTATTTGAAACCTCCTGACCAAAGTGTATTGTAAATAAATTTGGGTTTGGTTTGAGAAGGAGAGTCCTAAAATTTAGAATTAATACGACCAAATCTCAAAACTTGTGACAAAAATGCATTATATCTAATGGCTTCCAAAATATAACTGTCCAGGAAGGGATAGTTAACTACTTCAAAGATAATTAACTGATCGGCGCAAGGCAGTGGCAACTACAATGACCCCTGGGAGGGCTTTATTTACACTTCTTAGCAAAGTACACTCAAGACCAGATGACTGAAAAAACAAAAACAAAAACAAAAACAGGACAATATGTCAAAAATGACGATAATGAAGAAGCAAATGAAATAGACACTTGCCCACAGCTACCACATGGCAAAATTAGAGAACCACTGCAAACAAACTAATCTATTGAAGGATCTTATACGGAAATCATAAAGAAGATGATATGGAGTAATGTAGATTCCCTGTCAGGTTCTATAGTGACAGCAGCAAGAGTCCAGCGGGTACCATGAGGCCAGGACATGCCTCAGGACAGCAGCCAAATGCTATACAGCACAGCAGAATTGGCAAACTTAACTGTTTACTTGAAACAAATTAAATATGATCTCCAATAAAAAACGAAAGAAAGAGTAAACGTGTTAGATTGTTTTTTTCAATTGAATTGTACCCTTTTAATCATGAATAACAGAAAGCAAGAGATCTCTTGATTTTCACCACATCTACAATCAATGCACATGCGTTGCGTATGAGTATCGATGTCCAGCGATGTCTCAATACTCATATATATATATGTATGTATATATATATATATATATATATATATATATATATATATATATATATATATATATATATATATATATATATATATATATATATATATACATGCAAACGCCTGTAGAATAAATTGTTATCTATGATGTAGAAAATAAGTTTTAAGCTACTCACAAAACATTTATTTTGTCAAGTTACGTGCATAAGTAGGAAATAATTTTCTTAACGGAAATATATATATTTCAACTTAATTGCGAAATGAGGTTATCCAATGTAGCAAAATGGTGGATCACAATGTCTCTACATGCCGGTACCTTCCAAAGATAATTAAGCCAGTCAGATATAGAATTAAGATGTAAGAACCTAGTTCTGAATAAAAGCCAAATGATCATTCAGTACAATGGTAATTCAAAAACAAAAAAAAAACCAAAACAAAAAAAACTTAAACGCAGTTTAGCAGCAAGCTAGGCCTGCGATACTCACATTCGATAGACCAGCCATGTAGTGTGTAAACTTGTCGCCAAAAATCCTTTCTAGACTCTTGGACCACATTTCTAATATATTAAAAAAACGCTGTTGGAGATTTACCAATATGGGTGAGATATGATTCTGCCATAATCATTATGGTCTTGGGAAACACTCTCTCCACACTTACTGAATTTACTATTTTTTGGAGACACTTAAATGTTTGTGACTATGACATTTTACTCCCAAACATAACAGGTCACTCTTACATCTGTGTGTTTCTTGCCACTGGTGCTCGGGATCTGGTGGGTTCTATCTGTAGCATTGACTGCCGTTAGATGGCGTTATCAAGGAAAGCGCAGCGCCACCTGACATGCAACAATACCATCTGTAGGTGAACACCGGGTACGTCTTTGGAAGGCAACACTGTATTAATTCATTTGCTTGAAAATATGACATCCTTTGATGACAAGGCAGGACGACCCTACAGACAAAAAGTTATTTTTTAAGGCATATGGTAGACCACGAAAATGACTGTTATTTCTGCGAAATATAATATGGTTCCACTGCCTTTGACAAGGTAAGAACTCAAGTCATGAGTAATGTATGGCTCATATTACATACAATTTATATGATGCCTGACCACGTCTTCTTCAAAGTATGCGTATTTGCACATAAAACCAAATGTATTGACATGCAATCTTCCCACATGTGCCATGCTATCTAAAGATGGTATAAATGAAAGTGTTGTCATGTATATGCCTCACTGTATTTGTAGCTTTTTTTCATTTGCACCATTTCGCAGACTTAAAGCGGGCAAATTATATTCACTTAGGATACTGAATTCTCTATATCTAAACCATTGCAGAAATGTCTACTGGGAGGTGCAGAAAAAGTTCCACAAATGGTTTTGACGTCCAGATAGTTGACATCATACAAAATTTCAGGTATGTTTTCTGTTGCTCTTAATTAGTTGCTTATATTTTTTTTCCGAACTCACGTTGTTTGTGCCATACAATAATAATTTACGTGCAACATGAAACCCGACGGTCTGAAAAAAAAATGATGCCGTTGAAAGGGACTACACTGTAATATAATGTTGATTTTATTTCTGGCTGGTTAATTATATTGTCAAGCTACAAGTTGTTATGTACATGCTTGAACAGTCAGTGAAATATATAGTTGTGTATATTAATTCAGGCGAACCCCCCCGTTTAGTTTTTTCGTGTTTTCTATCAAAGTGTGGCGTGTACGTGACCTTTTGGAAAGTATTGGCAAAATGAAATTAATAACAATCACGTTTTCTCTGGCCAGTTATGCATTTAAACGTTGCAGCACATGGATTCGGTTTTTAGCGTGAGAAACAACAAACACAAAAAATAAATAAAACGGACAGAAACCAACAAATCAAACACACACACACACACACACACGCACACACACACACACACACACACACACACAAATTGGTTCCACCCTAAGCACAATTTACCAGTTTCCCTTTCTTGAATGTGTAGGATCCTAAAATGTCTGGATAAGCTTCTTTTTAATTGATCCTGGCCTTACAAGGCCTGTTTTGACTTATTTGTAGCACACCACCATTCTGAATATATAGCATGCTGCGTGCTTGCATTAGTAAAACCATCCATAGTTTATTATTTTTTTTTTCGTTTTGTTTGCATTAGGTTCTTGTTTTTTTCTTTTTTCTTTGATAGTGTATGTCCATTGCTCTACTTTAAATCATTTGTTTTACTAGGCCTACATAGTTTGTTAAATCGATGTTAATAGATAGTAATCAGTTTTTAGTCTTTTACAAATGATTATTTAGTGCCTAGATTCCATTTCCTTTGAATAGATATATGGACATATAGTTACTGAAAAAGTTCAAATCTTGTGCTCCTTGCTTTTGGTTTTACCTGTCACCCCCCCCCCCCCCCAAAAAAAAAAAATACCAGCGAGATGTTAGTCCGTAGGCCACAGACCACAGATATAAATCCTTCTATTTTTTTCATATTAGTATTTTTCAGTCTAAAAAAATCAGCATTTTGGTATTTTAAAATTCCATGAACGGCATGGATGTTTTTTTTTTTTGTTTGTTTGTTTTTTGTTTGTTTTTTTGTTTGTTTGTTTTTTTTTTTTTTTTTTGTGTGGTTTTTTTTGGTTTTTTTTTTGGTTTTTTTTTTTTTTTGTTTTGTTTTTTTTTTGTTTTTTTTTTTTTTTTTTCTGGTATAGTTGTATAGTTGTATAGTTGAATTAATGCTGCCTTATATTTAGGCGACCCATAAACACAGTTTTGATGATGGATATCTATGATCACCGGGTCCGTAAAAAGAGGCGTTGAAGTCTTCATTTGACGTGCGTTATCGATTTTGTCTTTCTAGCACCAATATAGAAATTCCCGTTGCAATGTAACATGATTTTGGTTTTTCTGACACAGTGTAAATCTGAATCAAAATTCGCTATGGTGATTCTTCAGGTTACAATAACAGATAGGACGTGTATCTGTGCAGCAGTCAGTCAGCAGTTTGTAAAATTTCAGTCCAAAAAGTTAATGTCAACACAATATTCGACTGTAACTCGTTCAATAGAAATACTGACGTTGCTGTTGGTCTCCATAATAATGTAAAATACGGTTCTTGTTAAAAATATTATACTGTTGGGAATTACCATTAATGAAAGAGTGAAACAAACTACATTCGGCAATATGACTATATGGTGCTCAGTATGTTTTTTTTTTTAAATTTATTTTTAGCACCCCAACTTCCAGCCTGAAATATATGTATATAAATATATATATATATATATATATATATATATATATATATATATATATATATATATATATATATATATATATATATGTGTGTGTGTGTGTGTGTGTGTGTGTATAAAGACCTAATGACGGTTTTTGAGTAAGGGCAATTTACATAAGAAATGGGAGTGTTAATATTTTATTTCAACTGGTGAAAGGTTTCCCTCCCTTCTACTATAAATATCTTATAGGCTGAAAGGTATTTTGGTCTGATCAATCTCGGATGTCAATCCAAGAGACGCAATTGTCGGTATAATGCTCGCCACTGAAAGTATCAAGTCTATTGCCGGAGACATGTTCAGCAATAGGTTATATGATCTGTCTATTTCATCGGATTTCTGTTTCCAAACTTTATGTGGTTGCCCTATCATTATATTTGTTTTTATCTGCTTTTCTTTTGGCACGATATTCCCCACTTACGTAGACCTGTAAGTATTTATGATTGGAGATGCTACACACAGCGTCTTCCATAGACAAGAATACAAAACTTGCACAATAATGGTGTAAACCACTTTTGCGTAGTTCCGATTAACGCAGACGTATTAGATAAACCCGATTGTTGACAAGAATATCATGTTGCAAAAAGTAATTATTGGTCATTAGCCAAGCGTTTGGAACGTGGGTTATTTTACACAGTAAAGTATATAGAATATACCATAACACCTATGGGATTTAGTAAATATAAATTGTGTATAGCTCGCCATCAAAATAGCTGTTCTATACATCACGTATAACCGTTCTTATTGAAATCAAAATTAGGACCTTTCTGGAGAACGTCCGGTAAGGAAAAACTTCCACGGAAGCTAAATAATTTGTCCTGTAATTATTCTGTTCGGCTTTATATAGCATCTTATTGCTTATTAGTGCACCTACCAGGTACCCATACTGGTACTGCATCATCATTTGCACCTTGTTTGACTTCTACCTCTCAGCGAAAAAAAAATAATAATAATAAATACGTATTTTAAGGAATACATGCCTTCAATCAGTATTTTTAAAAATATCTTATGGTATTTTGCGCTGCTAAAAAAAAAAAAAAAAGTCAATATATAAACCATATTATTAATATGGATTATTAGCACGAACAAGTGAAAATATACTGGTGTTGAGGAGAAAAAATTTGAGGCATCATCATAACCGTTCACATTTGATTTGTGAAGGTATGACGAAAATACTTAACAGTATGATTACATCTTAACAGTATGATTACATCAAACTAAATAGTACGGTAGGTTTATTATTGCTTGAGTACAGCCATACGATAAAAATACATAATAAATAAATAAATAAATAAATAAATAAATAGATAGATAGATAGATAGATAGATAGATAGATAGATAGATAGATAGATAGATAAATAAATAAATAGATAAATTAGTGAATGAATGAATGAATGAATGAATGAATGAATGAATGGATGAATGGACGAATTTAATGAATATTTTACACATAAAATGAGTTTAAAAAGAACATGAAAAATATATCTGCAAGTGCATTTTACAACATGTCTGGAATGATCTTATTTCTTAAACTGTAAATTTTGTCCATTTTAATCGGATTTACAATAACGGATGCGTGATGTGTCTTTTTATGTCTTTAAATTATGAAAGCTTTCAGCAAAGAATTCTGGTTTTACGCGTCTTGTTTTGAACTTGCCTTTTTTCAAAACACAACAAATAAAAAAAAAAAAAAAAAAAAAGTACACGAAACGTCATTTGAAACTGCACCATTACGATGTTCATATCATCTCACTAGGACTTGAATACTATGTGCAGTATAGAGAAAAAGCGTTTGACGATTCATTTCGGATGACATCCTGTAATTTCTGTTAATTCTGCTTGTTACCATGAAACTACAATATAACATCAGTGGAATGTAACTATGTCAATTAAATTCATAGTAAATGCCAAGGAAAATTTTTCCTGGTGTCACAGGCTTTTAACTTCCTATATTACCCATTTTAAACTAATTGCACTGTACTGAAAGCTTAAGGCCATTAAGCGACGGATGCGAATGTTATCGGTTGACACATTATCTTAGAAGTTAAAATCTTGCCCTGCCTACGTTATTGGCTACTGGTGAACATTATTTTGACTTTTAAAACGTTCATAAGCGCTTTTCAAAAACAAAAGCAAAAAAAAAACAAACAAACAAACAAACAAAAAAAACAACAACAACAAAAAAAAAACAAACAAAACAAAAACAAAAAACAAAAACAAAACAAAAAACTAAAAAAACCCACAAAAAAACAACAACCACAAAAAAACAAATACAAAAAAACAAAAACAAAAAAAACAAAAACAAAAACCAAAACCAAAACAAAAACAAAAACAAGGACGAAAAGAAAAAAAAAACTTTCACCGGTCACACGAAGAAAAATGAATTAATCGAGGAAGATTCTTCCCACCCCAATCTATGACGAATCGACTAAAATTCACAGAGCCACATCGCAACTTGAAAGTTGGCAAAAATGTGACACAAAATAGAAAAAGTTGCCACCTAATGTAAAAGACATAAGTTACATTTGCAACACTTAAAATATAGTATTAATCGGATCATCCTGCCATCAAATATTCTTTGTTGATAATCATACCTAAAATTTCAACACCCATATCATTGATCGTTTTCGATAAAACGGCGCAAATTTTCAATAATAATAATAATAATAATAATAATAATAATAATAATAATAATAATAATAATAATAATAATAATAATAATAATAATAATAATAATCTGTTGCAAGACATTATGTCTGAAATTGTCACTATATTATGGAGCAAAATGAAAAACATTCAAATTCAACAAATCTGCGTTGATGAGGGTGAAAAAACATATATGTATGTGCCTAATGATACAGTAAACTCCACAAAAGATAAGTCAATGAGGGAAGCCTTGCTTTTAAAGAACAGAAGTTTCGCAGCAGACCAATCGGATCGACAAGTCGAACTGGTTGCAGCGGGTATACTGTTTTCGCCAATACGATAACTTGGATAGAAGTTTGCGATCAGTATCCCTGTATACACGCTCTGGGAGCAAGAATTTAGTGTGCAAATTTGTTTTTGGTTTCTTGACTTTTTAGGAGAATGTCAGCAAATTGTATTATTTGTTATTCTTAAAGTGAGTCCCTTGATAAACCCGAAGGTAACTCTATCAAAATGTAATGTTAAGTCTATCTCTTGCATTTTTTTTCCTTTTCAGGGACCAATGTGTTGAACTGCATACTTGCAATAAACCCACAAAATTCCCTTTTTGCTGACAGCTTTCGGAGTATTTGGCGCATCTCCAACAATAATTTGGAGACAAAACCGTTGCACGAGTGACATATTTCCGCTATGGGAGCACATTTACGTTTGACATTTCTTGTGTAAATTTTATCCTTACTGTGGCTCAGTTGCTTCACAGCGCTCTGCAGAGGAACAACTGCTGCTTATCCTCTCTTCACTGGTGAAGCAAACAGACGGATTAACACATAAAATGATTGATTTTCAGATTTGCATATTCGGCATAAAGTTACGAAGATATATTGGATACTGCACCCCACACTCCGCCGATCTTCGTGTCATGAGATCTGCATGTATTGTCCTTGTTAAATTTGTGGCGCCTTGCAACAGTGTGCAAGATTCACGTCATCTAACATATATATATATATCTTACAAAGCTTTCCAAAGTCATCTTAACAACTTAATTCATGTTTCAAATCACAGTAATAAAGTGTTGCCCTTCCCAACGTAGGTATACCAGGTTTATAAAATGATGACTATGTTACATCAGGTCATGGGTATATTTTGGAATTGGATACTAGCCAAACCGAATATTATGTACTAGGCTTGTATGGAAAAGTGATTTATACATATTTTATGGAAACAGTGCAGCAAATCCCTGGAATCCAGACAACAGAATGCTCTTGAGCTTACATCGTGTGACCTGCTGGTCACCTGTGGCCAATGGATGCTGTCATTATGCTTTGCATATGCCGTTGGAGATGTGTTACTGTAAAAGAAAGCCCACATAAGGATTTTCTAATATATATATATATATATATATATTATTTTTGACTGAAACTGTAATGTTTCTATCTTTTTCATAGTTTTCCTTATGTGCTGGCGGATATGTTACATTTCTAATCGAATATATGGTGGTTGTCCGTATGAGATATTTTACATCTTTTCAAACACTCGACTGATGCTGCCACCGTGGCATTTCACTGATTCTGTTGAGACTTCTAATCATCAATAATGCAGGTTTCACTTAATAACGATATGGTATAACTAGCTTGTAGTCAAAAACCCGGGATAGAGGCTGTGAGTTAGCTTGGTTTTAAAAACACATATTTCAGTCTAAAAAGGTTAACACCTTGGCTGTTTGGTACTTCACTAATCTAAGATAACAACCTTATTATTCAATTGCGGATGTCATATGCGTGATGATGGAGGCGGCAACTTTTTTAAAGGAAGTCTGTACTGTCTCAAGGAAAATTTAAAAAGCGGCCCATGTTTGGTTTTATCTAACAGCTTCCTATTATCGTCGTAAGATGAATATGTACAGCATTATCAATGAGGCATCTCGCATATAGCGCAGTAGTAACTGTATCTTAGTAGAGTCATTTTCGAAACGTCAATGCAGTGATATAAGAATACAAGAAATGCAATTTTAGATTCATCCTAACAAAGAAATATAATGAAAAATATAGAAAGAAGAATCGTCTTAAATTGGGAAGGTAAATCCTGGTACAAAAAGTATGCCTGCTTTGGAGTCTGCCAGATATCGGAAATTTAGATGCGTAGTCGTAATTGGCACATGATCCTTAGATTTGCGTGTCTGGATATGTTTTGTACACAACTCGATGCCGTTGCCAAATTGTTTGATAACAGAAAAAAAAAAAGAAATACAAAAAGCGCATGTTGCTTGGAATTTAGTCTTTCCTGAAGCGTGAAGTGATTCCTAGAAAGATAGTTTTCTAAACTGTAACGGTTTAATAGATTTCTATTAGATAGTTCTAACAAGCAATGCGTTTATATATATATATATATATATATATATATATATATATATATATATATATATATATATATATATATATATATATATATATACATAATTAATAACTTCTCAATGACAAAGTTTACAACACGCTTCTGTATTTCAGCTAAGTTATATGATTCATTTTCTTATGATTCATCATGCCGCCGAAACAGTATCAAAATGTTCTGTAGTAAGACCAGACGGAACTTAATATCTAATGGCAACTTTCCCAAAAAGTCATGTTACACTGCCAATAAACATCCTTAAGTCCTTAAAATGACCTTAATCAACTTAGTTGTGCATGCACCGTTTTGACTCATGTCTGAAAGCTTTCTTTGGAGGTTTTCCACAATCAAAGATACCGTTGTTCCCCTGCCTTATCCATTCTTGACTACAAATATCTCTGGTTGTTCCATTAATGTACACGTTTTGGGCGCCAGTATGAGTTAGGTTTGTAGCACTGAAAGGGAATAATTCCTGCCTCCTTAGCAACAGAATTTACACTGTTATTAATCAATTGTACGCGAACACTGAGTAAAATATCAGGATCAGTTACATTAATATGTGTTTGAGTAAGGAACGGGATCTTAGATGATTTACCATTGGTAAGTACATGTATGCGGTTAGAAGCGTTATTGCGTTCACCAGGGCGCAAGTAACGGCCTTGAGGGCAGGGAGGGAAAATCCTCGCAGCATATCCTGCAAAAGCCCGAGGAACATAATAGTTTACACAAAGGGTCAATGGCAAAGGCAAAGGGTCACTTAGATTGCCGCATTCATGGCCAACTATTTACCAATTACATGACTACCCGCTGGTAGTTTTGGACTTGCATCCACTCTCTGGGCAACCTTCTCCACTAAGCTCCATCTTTGGCTGTACTTACATTTTTAGTCAATGTTCACACTGGGAAGTCCTACTGTATACTGTGCATAACATTATTAATTCGTAAAATTATCCTTCTGTTAACACCAATCACACAACTATTTTGGATACTACCTCTCCAAAATATCCAATTTGGACTGACCCACACAGACTTGGCTGCCGTTTTCAAAATTGTGGATAATGCATCAGATGGTTAGTAAATGAGGATAGTAATGGAACTACGGGGGGGGGGGGGTGTTACAATATATGAGATCCAAAGCATATATTTTGCAAATATTTCAGGGCATCAGTAATGATATGATATATGCTGTTTTATGTTGTATGTTATTTACTGGGGTTCTTATGCCCACAGTACATTGCGCTATGCTCAAAATGGCGTTCCTTAATATGCACATGATTTGCCAGGATATCGTGTCGAATTTGGATTTGTAACTAACAAGGATAAATGCTCCAGACACAATCGAGCTTGCGGATTAAAGTAAAGAAAGTCAGGTTTTAAAAATACTTTGCCAACCATTTTGCCTGGTAACAAAGAGAATGGACACCTGGAACCTAGCAACATATTAAGATAATGATCAGCGAACAGCCCTGTCTGTGGTTACCTGGTTACTTGGTTGCTTGAAACTCCTAAAACATTAAGCTGGGCTCTCAATTACCCTTTGAATGTAGAGACAGATCACTGAACAACCGTGGCTATGGTTACTTGGTTGCTTGAAAGCCCTAAAGCATTGAGCAGGGCTTTCAATTTCCCTTGGGAAGCAGACAGAGATATTGTTGTAGCTGTGCCCTCGGACAGGTCATTCCATGGGTCCACTACCCTGTAGGAAAAGTAGTTCTCGCTAACATTGATGTGCGAATATATCTTTCAGAGGTTAAGAGAGTGACCTCTTAATTGCATGTGGAAATGGAGAAGAGCTGATCTTTATTGGATTTGTACTGTCCAGGGATGGGAAGGTAATTCAATTGGCGAGGGACACAGTTTGAGGCACCTTCTCTGTGCCTTTTCCGAACATTGTATAATCTAACTTTTACCAGGGGCTCCATACGGGAGCCCTGCACTCGAGGTAAATGTCTAATGACAGATTTCTACGAGGTACACACTTTGTCAACTGCTAGGCCTGCCAAGCATCGCCTTATCGTTAATATGCGTTGGTTTGCTGTTTTGCCAATTTCTGCTAAGTGAGTGCCAGGCTTTACTTTGTCTGAATTGACAACACCAAGGACTTTTTGTTTGTGAACTTGCTTAATGTAGTGATCGTTTAGCGAATAAAAACATTCTAAGCTTTGTTTGGTTTTGAGGCCAAAGCATTAGGTTTCATTGAATTTAAGGAACCAAATATGAGACCAACTACCTAAATCATTTAGGTCGTTTTGCAATACACTGCAATCATTGTGGTTGTGGATAGTTCCATAGAGTTTAGTGTCGTCAACGAACCTTTTGGTTGAGAAACAAACAAAATTGGACAAGTCAGTCACATACAACAAGAAGAGGAGTGGGCAGAAAATGGAGCCCTGGGGACTCCACTGACCATAAGTCCCATGAGAAGATAATATTCCTGACTATAACTCTCTGTCTCCAGTCTCGTAAGATCTTTCTATCCAGTGAAGGATTTCCCCTGTGATACCGACTTGACAGAGTTGATGTATTGGGAGTCTCTAATGGGAGACATTATCGAAAGCCCTGCTACAATCTAGGTAAATGATATCAGTTTGCTGGGAGTTATCGAAATTGTCTCTCTAGTCATTAATGCACTCAAGGAGTTGAGAGATACCAGAGCACTGGTCTTGGAAGCCATGTTGGTGACAATGGATGGTATTGTTTCTTGAAACAAGATCTGTCAGCTGGTCACGAATAAAGCGTTCTAATAATTTGACTATTTGACTCTTAAGGGTTATGGGTCTCTAGTTAGCAACTGAATATCTGGAGCTTTTCTTGAATGATTGACTGATGTTGGAGTTCCTCCAGTTTTGTGGCAATATGCATGTTGGCACAGACTGGTTGCAAATGGCTGGCTGACAGGGGGAGTCAAAGTATGGAAAACTTCTCAGTACATTTGCAGTGATGTTTTCGGGAACATTGGCTTTGTTAGCACGTAATTTCAAAAGTATGCTTCGTACCATGAATGGAGTAACTACAAGGTCAATGAAAATAATTTCGACGTTTGAACCGGTTGGTAAACAGAAATCTATGGGGTAAGGGGGCTCTTCGGTAAGAATAGAAATAAAATAATGGTTTAGTCTTTCAGAATTGGGTTGGTCATCTGAGATTTGAGTGTTGTTTTCTAATTATGTATACACAGTTGAGCTTGACTTCGAGAAGTGTCTCATGCAATTCCAGAATCTTTTTGGGTGTTCTCCATATTTTGCTACAATGCTATTTCACGGAAAAGCCGTGGCTGTGCAGCTATGCTGTTGCCGCGGCCCGAGTTAACTGCCCACACTAAGTTGAACTAAAATGCTGTGTTTGAGTTATTTTTAGTGTAAAACAACGGCACACGACGGCCACTTTCTCGATAAAAGCTTTCAGGGTCGGTAATTTTTTTCAGGGAAGGGCGGCTTGAAACGTTTTATATGTTTCATAAAACTTTAAAAAGGGTCGGCCCTTTTCAGTACGGTCGGTTGGATTACCAGAACCACCCACATATGTTTGTTAGGCCTCAGACAACTTGAACATTTGTTGAAACATGTTTAAAATGGATGTTCGTTCCAATTTTACCCATTACCTCCTTTGTCATCAGTTTAATTTGTTACCTGGGCACCGCCGGGGGCACTTGTTCATACTAAATAATGTTTGAAACTTGACGCAATAAGACTATACAACGGTCTGTCGAAGAAACATTCTGTTTACGCAAAAGTGTATGTAGTGGATTCGGAATATAGACCAGAACCAGACTATTAGCTGCGAGAAAATCATACACGATGCTTCCATGCTGATTAAAACCTTTGCTCTTATACCACTGTCGATATGCATGGTCTTTATCAGATTGGAAGTTGGATACTAAAGTCACCACAAAGCGAAACAGGAGATTGGTCTGAGCAAATATCGACGAAATCTTGTAGTGCATCTGGCATTTCAATATGAGCTTCAGTAAGATTCACATTGGATTTGTCTAGACATATACCAACAACCAGCCCTTTGTGGTACTTTACCACTTTTTGTTCTGTACACTCCACGCCGACAATATAACATCACCAGGGGTTCTCGGTGAACCAAGTTAAGGATGTACCGATATATATCACAGATGAGCACGCCGTTACCTTTGGCGAGGTGATGGCGCCAGCGTCGAGAGTTCAAATTCCACAGGAGGCTGACAAAAATATGCTATTTTTCATTTTGAGTGTCTATCTTTATGGTGATCCTTCAAGAGCTTTTCCTCCTGGGCTCTCAAGGATGGACATTGGGTGACAGAAAAATGAGAACATCATTATACATTGAAACATTTTTTGTATATTCAACATATGCCAACGCATGGTGAAATCATCAAGAACTAAGCATTACGCGATAGAGTCAGTTATGAAAGTGCAGTGACGTCTCTTCAATCACCATGCAGTAGGTTAAATATATATATATATATATATATATATATATATATATATATATATATATATATATATATATATATATATAAATATACATATAAAGATACATATATATATACATATATATATATATATATATATATATATATATATATATATATATATACATATACATTGTTGCATACATACATATAAAGGTTTGGAGAGTCAAAACATAATACATTGTGTTCTGATCAGCAGAATACCCCTATAACTTGACTTGCGATGTGTGCAAGTCATGTATAGTAATAGCGTGTATCATTTTAATTCTCATTTGAGGACATTTCTCGCGTGCTTACTCTATCATGCGACCACACGTTCATACAAGCGTGATATCTTGTGTAATTGCAGGAATGCATTGTAGGAACTTGTATGTAGGATATAGTTTATGTCATACTTGGCCTCAATTGTTGTAATATAATCCTGATGTGATTTTGTAGAATTAAATAAGTCCGTTGATACCATCTCCGTTATCGCATTAAATACATGCAGAGTATCAAGGCAAGTGTTCTTGACGGAGGAAACTTATTTTACGGCGAAATTTACTTAACTCGAGTGAAAAACTACTCAGCGAGCTAGAATCGGGAAATTATGACGAAAACGGTCCTGTGACTTGGTCTTCATGTCTTACGATGGGGATCACTGTTACTGACAAATGAAAAGTTGAAATGACCCCTCTTTGTGGCTTCCTGCCTGGTTTAAGACATATGCCGATGATTCTGATTCTCTTGCACATGCAATGATGGAATTATGGAAATACCCAGTAACACTGCATAGCTTGTAATTTCACTTCACGCGTCCATTGCTGGTCCAGGTAATAAAGTATATCAGCGCCTTGATTCACGCTACTGATGCAGCAGTCAGGGAAATGAATTTTGCATTAAGTGGATGGTAACGGAAGCATGCAAGTTTATGTGGTTCTCTTCTTTTATTATGAGCAACGGGAATTTGCCAATTTAAGAGTATATTGTCACTAGAGATATCGTGGTGTATGTTGCTGTAATATTACTTTGTGAATAACAGTAAGTCAAAGATCGATTATGTTCTTATTCCCTAGGCTAGTGGCTGCAGAAAAATAATAATCGTTGAGAGGTAGGATTTGATGATATGTTTCAATGATTCAAGGGTCATCGAAACTTGCAGTCACTAATGTATTAAGACTTGCTGACAGATTACCAGTTACTCAGAGTTTCTCTCTTAAAGTGGATATGTATGGTGGTTTGTGTAATACATCTAACCCGTTGCATGTTACCTAGTACGCTTCTTATTTCTAAATTTCACTACTAAGTACGACCAACCCGACAGCCCGCAGGCACCACATAAGGCGTGCAGGGGCTTGTTTGGTTACATGATAGAAAGTAAACAAATAATAATCATAAAACAAAACATAAAAAACAAAATAAAAAAAAAACGACAAAACAAAAAAAAAAAAAAAAAAAACAAACAAACAAACAAACAAACAAACAAACAAAGCTTAACACGGTCATGCAATTAACCATATAAAATAAACACATATGATGAAATAAATAATACAAGAGTAGTACATGCATGAGGTTGCCTATTGAAAAGCCCTATATAATATTTGCTTTCCTGACAACTTGCTTATATTGCGACTTTTTAACTACAGAACCTGAAGAATTGAATTTATATACATTTTCTTTTTCTTTTTTCTCCTTTTCTTTTTTCTCTTTCTGTTCTTTTGTTTCTGTCATTTTTGTAAAGAAAAGGGTGTTTTTGTTTAATATAAACATCGACATAAATCAGCAGTTTTATTTTTGACTAAATATTAAGCATAAACAAACATATTTTAGACATTTGCAAATATTATTTCCCCTGTGGGGTATAATGAATTCAAAAAGTGATGAGGCCAGTGAAATTCCACCCACACTTAAGTTATGTTTCTCGCAGATGAAAACGTGGGACTTCCATTGGGCATGTGAAATTCTGTAGACAGGTATATTGGTTCATAGACATTGAAACATTTTGGAATTTCGCAAGGGGTGGGGATTTGTTAAGCCATACTTCAGCATTTCGACAATAGTAACTACTATCCCAGCATCGCGTTTGTATTGTGACCTGAACAATAACGATAGGATTAACCAATGAACGTTTGTTTGTGCTTGTAGCAAAATTGACATATCGATAGTGTATTAAACCACATTTTCCTTTGTTTCCGCAGAGAAGGAAAACTACACCTAATTTCCTTATAATCCTGGTAGTCACTTTTGATGTGATGGTTTTTTTGATATCGTATATACACATCTAAATATTTAAAGGGGATTTAAAACGGTTATTTTGGAAAATTTAACTTAGGAAACTGTAAACTGTTTTGGATCATTTACGTCCAAAGCAACAGGTTTTATAATATAAATAAATATATATATATATATATATATATATATATATATATATATATATATATATATATATATATATATATATATATACATATACATATATATGTATGTGTGTGTGTATGTATTTATTTATTTATTTATAAGAAATCCTATCACATAAATACGTTACTTTGTGACACAAATTTGCAAGATATATTAAATATCCTTGCTTACCTCTGTATGTTCAGTCTAAGGCAAATTAACCTTATATATGCACAAATGATTGGGCTGCACACGCATCAAGAAAAAGTAGGTTGGGTCATTGTTTAATTAATACTAAGACGGTTAAAGCAAGGTTGATTTGTCGCCTTTTGTCTATGGGAACCATACAAAAATTAGCCAAAGCGCGTAGTGCAGAGACAAAAGCCCTGACACTGTTTCTCCACTGTAGGTTGGTTTTGTTTTCCAAATTAATCAAAGACGGTCTTCAACTAAGTATATCCTTGGCGGTGGCCTTCTTAGAGTAATAAGTTAGTAGTTATTTATTGAGGTGCACGAATCAAAATTGCTTCACATTTCTTTTGTCTCAGTAAGGTGTCATCGTTCATTTTTTTTCTGATTCCGTCAGAGTTTACCATTTAATTTCGACTTAACTTCGGAATCCAAACATCGTATATGTTGACAGAGACGCTTACCTAGGTACATCAGTCTGCTTTGTGTAGCTGTGTGCTCTATTGCCGGCCACCGAAATAAGATATCACTCCCCATTCAAGCGAGACGGCCCTGGATCAATGCAAGATGCAGGTGAAATTGCTTGCGCTGGAGGCATCTTGCTTGGTCCGTTCTCTGAAGTGCTAGACTGTTGGCTTTCTCTGAAAATTGATCCCACTTTTGCCATGGGCTGATCCTCTTCGTGCGAAAGGTTTATCGGCGGAAACGTCAACATCATTTTGTACTTCTTTCTGAACGGTGATGGATTGTGTATGCTCATGACAGCAAGCATTACTTCTAAATATTTAACGTTCCGGCAATGAACACAATCAGTCATTTAATCTTCTAATTTGGCTGTTCATTGACGCGATACCTCAAAGACAATAGGATGATTACAAAACGTACAACAGTCACATCTGAAGTCAAACGAGACCTTTGTAATTAATATACCGTTCGCACGCATAAATGGAGGAGAGACGGCGTGTTTGTATTAGCCTAACGGGATTTACATTTTTCTATTATATTCCCTTTGCCAGATTAAAAGTTCAAGAGGGTCTCTCTGGAAGCTTGTACCGAGCGTAATTTATTCTGGAAAAGCACAAAAGAAGAGCTGGCCAAATGCTGAGCCATCCGCGCTCATTCATCTTGCTCTCTAAAAGGTGCATGTACTAATTAGTTTTAGCCATTTTCTGACGCCTGTCCTTTAGATTGACCGAATAAGACTGTGCGTTCTCTTTATGTTAAAACACTTCTTCTAAGATCGATACCATAGCTTAGTTCATACAAGGCGAAGAAAACCTGGCGAATGGGAAAGTTTTGGCCAGCTGAATACAATATATCACTTCCCTTGGACAAATTGAAGTACACAACTCGTCACAGCCATCAATACTGACGCATGATGCCCTGGTCTCCCGTCGTGACCTGCCATATACAAGGTGAAATACTTGGGTAGTCACGATCGTCAATACTAAGGGAAAGTGTCGTGGTCTGCTCCGACCTACTCCTTCCAGGCGTGAGTACAAGATCGCAATATCGACGGCAGGTGTCGTGGTCTCCTCGTAACCTGCCGCATTTAAGCTAAAGTACACGAGTCACGGTCGTAAAGACTGACGAAACTTGTCACTCTCTCCTTTTCACCTGCCTAGTTCGAGCCAGTTTTGAAGCCAGGAATTGCCACCGCTTGCCAAACATGTCCTACAATGGATAAATACGTCGTAGTGGAACTAACGGTTCGTATATCTGTGACGCACAATATGTGGGCCTGAATGCATTCCCACAAGTTTCTCTGAACTTGTTGGTGTAGAGAGGTTCTCTAGCATACTTATAATTGAATTTTATGTGCGATTAGAAGTTAGAAAGTGACGTAATAGATTTACATTGTCATTTTTAATAGCTTGTTCTGGAAGGGTTTCTAATGTTTGACGCTTTAGATTTAACACTTTGAGCAATCGTTAATATTCGTTTATTATTAGAGGACACGTGGCTGTTTTTGCTGAGTCAATATGCCACTGCTACTACTACTACTACTACTACTACTACTACTACTACTACTACTACTACTACTACTACTACTACTACTATCATTATTATTATTATCATTATTATTATCGTTATCGTTATAGTTATTGTTATCGTAATAGTTATTATTATTATTATTATTATTATTATTATTATTATTATTATTATTATTATTATTATTATTATCCAAAACATTGAGAACTGCAGTTGCCAATACTACGCACCCCTACTTGGTCTTGGTCATATCATCTTACATGTGAAATATATTTTCGATGTACGTAAATACGAGTTGAAAGAACATAAAGATATCCGAATGTAGAGTGAAGAAAAGGCAAAACCTTGCTGCATTTTACGCAAGGTCCAGGATGAAAATCGGCGGCCGTGTATAGTCCTGTGTACATAACAGTAGAATCTTGTGCTCCAATAAGTAATTAAAGAGCGTTCATATTAAACTAGGACATAAAAATAGCCATTTTTTCAAATGCTGATGAATTACTCAATATAAAAACATCATTGCTTTCCTTTTCAAGCTCCGCCCTTAACGAATCGATAATCTCATTAGGCAGTCATCTTATTCCAATTGAAAAGCGATAGTAAACTGTTCATTTTCGTTAGCGTCTTGAATTGGCTGCACTTTTTGGTAATATTGATATAAATGATTGCGCTTAACTATTTCAACATGGAAACTTTGAGGCCTCGGGAGGTTTGATTTTGTCTAAGTGCAGCCTTGAATCTTGCTCAAGTTGATATTTGTGTACTCAAGCTCCGCATAGTGTATAATAATCACTACTGGTGGACGTAAACTTCCTACCACAAAAAGCCTGCCTAGGTATATTGATTTTATTCGATGTGTCCAGCCAGTCATTTATCATCAGTTATTGAACACATCTTTGTGAATATAATATTATGCTGTTGACTACCGTGTTTTATATTGATTTAGAGTTGACGTGCGCATGTATTTTTCTTGTGTGTGTGTGTGTGTGTGTGTGTGTGTGTGTGTGTGTGTGTGTGTGTGTGTGTGTGTTTTGTATAATTATTATGAACTGCAACGTTCGTGAGATTCATTTTTTTATGTACAGAACGTCGCATGACTGCTTCAGAACTCCGCATCTATTACGGAACCGATGCCCGAAGTTCTCAGTTGATTCTCCGCGCAAGCAGGAAGTGCACAAAGTTAACACACCTTTATATATACTGTATATTCGCGGTCCAAATTGTTCGCATTAATGATTTTCTTCCCTGCCAGTCGCTGATAATTTTGCGCATTTCACGAATAATCAGTTCGGATGCTAATCACATTTACTTTGCATGCTACAGATTTTAAGCTAACAAAATTTAGACTAAAGACCCTGCCCGAAAATAAAGCTTCGGCCATGTTTGGACACCGAAGGGTGTCCTCGAGGGGACATCTGAATTAAACATTAAGTTAGATGGGAACTGCTCAGCCTTCTATTGTATCACTCTGATCTCTTCAAAATCAGTGTAAATTGAAATCAGCGAGTCTTTATGCGTGGCTAACCACCCTGTTGTGACGGAGCTTGCGCATGCCATTACCTAAATGTACCTCAAAAGCCAATTGTGGATGTCAGCTAAGTACCGTCTCGAATACTGCGGAGGACGCTGGAATCACCATTTGATCTCGAGGCGAGCAATCCAAGGATGTTTAGCATGCGATTGTAACAAGGAAGAATTGTTCATAGCTATTTAATTAAGTCATCAGTGAGTGGACAACGAGGTACCATTGTCCTGTAATAGGGTGATGCATTTCCGCAGCTTTGCCCACAAATAAAGGGGCAATCGCTTGGCTGATATATTCTTGCAGGAGCCAGCGACACTATCCATGCGTCCCAATTACAGGCTCTCGCAGCCAGACGGCCAGGAACAAACTTAAGTGTCTCGAACGATGCCAAAAGTTCCATGACGTGAAGCTCTGTTGACAAAGCGAACCAGTGCAGGTAGCCGGCACAAGCCAGGATTCAGACGTGAGTAAAGGTATAAGTGGCTAATAGTATGCATCTGACGCTTAAAGTATGGATCATCTGATTTCATGTCATCCCAAATCTTTGCTTCCACTTCCTCTGTCATTCCGAGACTAGCATGTCAGTGATTGTCGATATCACACCATACTAATTACTTACAGGTTCGACCACGTACGGTGCTTCCAACTTGCAGAAGCTGATGGAATGCGGCCCATGTTGCTAAAGCTGCAGGCGCTGACGGTATCGATAGAGGTTTCTCGTCCTGCTCTGGTGTTTCAGCTGTTAATGACCCATTCCTTGATCAGGGATGCCACAGGTTATATACATGTGGTGACTTTTCATGATTTTGCTGTGTTTTAGTGAGGTGTCCAAAGGTGATGTTTGACTGGACATCGGGACATGGATTCAACAACAGCAATGCTGAATGTGTCGCTGGCTATAGGCACCACCACTGGGGCCTATATGTATCCAGATGGCGTAAGTACGGATTCTACCCTAACACATAACTTAGCGGTCTTGAAAAACGGGACAAGTACAACAGGAATCCAGTTTACCATAGCAGATTCAACAGAACCTTTGACGACGTTATTCTACGGGTCCACATCAACAGGTGGTGGAGGTGGTATTTTTACTTTCACGTCCTCGAACGGATACAATAATACAACGATAGCCGGACCTGCTGCATTGTCGGTGCTGAGCATATGGGAAGCCACAATCTTTGCCATGTTAACTTCCATCTGCATCATTGCCACAATATTTGGGAATATTTTAGTCATCATGTCAGTATTTACTTACAGACCTCTAAGGTGCGTGCAAAATTTCTTTATTGTTTCTCTAGCATGTGCTGACCTGGCGGTGGCGATATTAGTTATGCCGTTTAATGTGGTTAACTTCATAGTTGGTCACTGGGTGTTTGGGTTAGTGGTTTGTGACCTATGGTTGACCTTTGATATCTTAACGTGTACTGCTTCAATTCTGAATTTGTGTGCCATAGCGCTGGACCGTTTTTATGCCATACATGACCCGATCAACTACGCACAGAAAAGAACTCTGAGGAGAGTTTCGATAAGTATAGCTGTTGTGTGGGTGGCCAGCGCACTTATTTCGATTCCACCCCTCATCGGCTGGAATAACAGCTCTGGAAATCTGTACAATGAAGAAACAAAGATTTGTCAACTTACTGATGAGAAAAGCTTTGTAATCTATTCAGCTTCTGGATCATTTTTTATACCTCTATTCATTATGACTTTTGTGTATGTTAAAATTTTCCGTGCTACACGTAGACGCTTACGGCAGAGGGCCCGTGCGGCCGCTGCAGCCAAAATGTCTTGCCTAACGGGCAAGGAAGCTCAGACTAAATTAACTACAGCGGATAACAGTTCTACAGACTCCCCCGAGGAAACTGGCCATAACTTTGAAGATAACACTAAAATGATTAATCGGAATAACGAAGGTGTGTTCAACAACTCTCTCACCCAAACGGAGCATCATGATTCTACAAAGAGACTAGCACCCACCAATAATGGATCCCACGTTCAGGTGCACCAATTCCTCGAGGAACGAGCAAAAATATCACTTTCCAAGGAAAGACGAGCAGCTCGAACATTGGGTATTATTATGAGTGTTTTTGTTCTCTGCTGGTTGCCGTTTTTCCTCATGTATGTTGTGTTCCCCTTCTGTGCACGCTGTGTATATACAGACCCCCGTGTAATTAACTTTATCGTGTGGTTGGGATACATCAACTCGAGTTTGAATCCGATTATCTACACTATTTTTAACCTGGACTTTAGAAGGGCATTTAAGAAGATTTTGATTGGAAAACGTAGAAGGTAATACTTTAAAACAGTTAATCCAAACATGTAAGAGAACTGAGTGACTGCTTCCAAACAACCCCCCTCCCATGTTGCCTTGAAAAAGACAGTTTGAAAACTTATAAAAATATCTAAACCTGTGGTTCTGTAAGTATCATTATATTTCACTCTCCTGCAATCGAGATGATTGTTATTGATAATCGAGTAAAATTATGAAATACCATACTCGTGTGTCAATAGCCTCTGACGCTGACGTTTTTCGTTATTGTTTTATTCCGTCATAGAATGACTTCAACATAATACGTACAACGTCAAGCTTTTGTCTTAACGCCGAATATTCTGTCCGTGAAGCTTAAATTTTACCCATCTTGTCACGGCGACTACGAGCGTAATTATGTTCGAGTATTATACACAGTTCAATGAGCAATGGGTTACTACAGTAACGACTTCGGCTACTCTTAAAGAAACGCATTTTGCAGATCTTGGAGACTTACAGTCGAATTTCGACATGTGGTAAAAACTCGCAGTGTATATCTGGGGATAAAGATAACTCAAAATGGGTTCTGGTGGGATTAAGGTCATATCACTTGGTCTGTTTCGATTGGACTTGGCCTTGGAACAAAACACGATGCTTAGCAGTCACGTTAGTGCACAACCGGACAGACTAATCCCATTAAACGCCGGAACGCCACAAACAACAGTGAGTAATCTGGGTAGCTTTATACTTTTTCGATGGAGCTGCACTTCATGATATGTTTTTGCTAATGCGTGATTCTGCTTGCCATGAAGGCCAGTATGTTCATCATGGAACGTGTTTCTCTTTACAGGCTTTTGGAAGCATTGGAGGAATTTATGCCTCCGTTGTTACCAATCCGTAGCACTCCTCGTCTGCTTTGTCGATGTTTCCCCTTAAAATGCATGACTAAGAAAGAAAATAATTTCTTGCCTAGTTTTCTTACAGTTGAGTCTAAAACTGAACAACGCCGCAAAGTGGTGCACGTGATATGCATATATTGAACAAAGTCACTATTATGGCAATAATCCGAGCTGTATAAGCACAACAGTTTACTGCGCGATTGCCCCTTTTCGAAATCGGACAAACAATTCAGCACACATGCCGAAGTGATATCCACAAAAGACATTCAAAAGTTTATTCTTTTCAAATTAGGGGATAAACGGGAAAATCGAAGTAACGTCATTTCAAGAGTATACATCTTAATACAATTTTCATGGTATTCCGTCAGGAAAACTCTTCTTCCTGTGAATCCCGATGCTGTTGATGCATTTGTGGTTTTGCTTATTTCACTACTGAAAGAAAACCAGGAAAGGAAAACACTATTGACAACTATTTTGATACAGGCTACACACAATGTCCAAAAAAATCAAATAAACACTTTAGGTAAATGTATGAAATGCAAAATCGTGAAAACTTATACGCGTAAACATTTGTACATTCACCTTTATTTTATAAATTTTTATCGTTCTGTCACATATTCAGCGCTAACATACGCAATAAATATATACCAAAGGCACATTACCATAATGTAAAATGAGCAACTTGTCTACAGCCAATAGTTATGTCCTGACTCATATGAGGTTGCCATCATCCTATCTTATATTTAATGCCAATATGTACATGCATAAAGTCGTATGTTCCGTGAATTGTCTGCGAGATTCAGCTAACAGCAGTGGCAGTCGTCTCAAGCTCCATATCGGTTATGCCTTTCCCACGAAAGCGTTTTGTATCCCCGCACAAAAGAGAGCCATGTTTTACCTGACATGTAATATAACTTACAAAATGATATTGATAGATCAAATGCAGTTCCTTTGCTGTCTCTAAATGTGAAATATTATTTATTTTATACACAAACACACACATATAAATACACACACATACACATACAAACAAACAAACACACACACACACACACACACATATATATATATATACATATATATATATATATATATATATATATATATATATATATATATGATATATATGTATATCTGTGTGTGTGTATGTATGTATGTATGTATGTATAAAATATATTGCAGTAATCATAACTATCTGTGTCATAATGCAATTATTTTCAACCCGGCTATAGCAAGAGAGCTGAAGTTGAAGACATATTTGGTGTTACAGTTCGAGTGACCTATTTCTTATTTTCCTGTAAGATATCATATAATTAATCATGTAATCTAATCAAAACAGCCTTTAATCAATCTTTCGCCTTATTCCAGTAGTTCAAATAGGAAATGATTCTGTTACTGCCATCTACCTTGTGGCTCAAGCACATAAATCTTGGTGATACACGTTTAACTGCACGATAAAATACATCGATGGCTTCCCTCCTGTAATTAAAAGTTACTTGACGCATCATTGGTAAGATTGTTATTCGTGTGCTTCCAACGTGTAGTAAAATCCGCTCACTCATTGCTTATTAAGATTTGATATTCTATGTTCTTCTCTTAAAATGTTTATATAATGTTATATTATTTAAGGAACTAAGCAAAAACTGGCATTTACTGTTGCTACAGATGGTGTTTACTGTTTAGAGGAAGCGGTGGATACCATTTATTCGTATGCTAAAAAGCTAAGGATCTGCATATGCGCTGCATCACTGAAACTGTATGGTGCCATTAGTAGCAAAGCTTCGTTCATCATAGCTTGTATATTTATACAAGAGCAGAACCAGAGGACGTGCAAACTTGCTTAGCTCAGCAGTCAAATAAACGTGTTCGGCTTGAAACCTCTCCATGTATAGTTCTGCAGGTGACTTAGCAATGAAGAAATACACTTGCATTTGCTTTCTACAAGAGGAAGGTATGCTGATTGTCCACCCACTCCTCTTTATCCTAGATTTTAGTCGCCGGCCTGGTTCCTCTAAAACACAAGGGTACAATGGTGGTGAAGCTGCGCATTGCTTTTGTTGTCATGACTCAGAGCCACCTAGAGGATATGCAAAATACATTTGTATGTATGTACTATGTATATATATATATATATATATATATATATATATATATATATATATATATATATATATATATATATATCTTAAGTTAATTTTACCCTAATTTGATTTAAAGCAGCGCTATATGCATGATTACCTCAAGAAGATATTTGAAGTGAATCAGAATATTCTTAGTACAGCAACTTCTTCTCACAACGGCTATGTGCTGATTTTTATAAAATTTTCCAAAAAATAAAAAAAAAAAAGATTTCTGCGCAAACTACTGCTTTGATAATAAAAGCATTTTTTCTGACACCATGTCATCATTGAATACTAAGAGCCATGTCCTGTTCAGTGACATATTTTTCGGAAGCAGGTCGCCGTTTTCAAATTACCGATTATCAGTAATTCGGACCCCTTTCTTTCCGTCATCACCGCATAGCAAACTATCATTTTCTCGATTATTATGTGACAGTAAGTCATCAGCATTTAGCACTTTAGCACAACAACCAACGTGGTTAAATCATCTCATCTACTCTGCCCAATAAGCCTACAGATGTTCATAAAGCTGTTGTGTTTAAATTTTGTTGAGTTTATATCCGAAAACCGGGATTGTGTGAAAGAAGATGATTAAAATAGAGGTCACATTAAAGTGAGCAACATTACGAATTTTGAGGAACGATTTCATTTAGTTAATGTAGTAATTGTGCATTTGCGCAAAGTAAGGGAAGGGGGATAACATGGCGGCGTATGACCACCGCAATCCCAAACGGTCTTATTCAATAAGCAACTGGCAAAAATATGCACTTGAAATCTGCCAGGGATTGGTACATAAGGCAGCAGAGAAAATTTATATTGCTGGACAGTCAGTATTTGCCCCACAGTAAGCATTTGCGGAACAAGATCAGTCTCAGCATGAAAAAGAAGCATAAAAGTTTACCCAAAACTATAACTTCAGTTGTGCGGAACGGTGTATACTAATAACTACCATAAGCTATGTTATACATCACAAAAATCACATCTGAAATGGGAATGCTGTGCTACCTGTCAAGTGATATTTATAAGTATCAATCGAAATCCTCTACTAACTTTAAAACTTTTTAAAGCTGGGACCATGTTTGCTCCAAAGATATCGCTGGGGGAAAATATCTTATCGAATAAAATTATGCTTTATCACTCAGACTTATTATTATTATTATTATTATTATTATTATTATTATTATTATTATTATTATTATTATTATTGTTGTTGTTGTTGTTGTTGTTATTATTGTTGTTGTTGTTATTATTATTATCATTGTTGTTATTATTATTATCATCATCATCATCATCATCATCATCATCATCATCATCATCATTATTATTATTATTATTATTATTATTATTATTATTATTATTATTATTAATATTATCATTAATATTATTATTAACAAATCTGTGGTCGTTAAATTGAGAAAAGAGGCCACCCAATACAAAAAGGTGAAACAAAAATCCTGAGATCCCTTTGCCTTTGCCATAAGGCCTGTGATTGCTTCTGAATACCGGCAACGGGGCGGGGGAGGGGGGTATGCTGGGAGATACAACCGGCCTTGGAACTATGACCATAAACATGTAAACATGCCCGTTTTCTACATTTGTGGCGACTGTAAGTACGCCATCTTGTTTTTTTTTTTTTTTTTTGTTTGAACTCGATATACCAGACTATATTTAAATTTTGGTCAATCTACGGCTAACTGTGACTTCTTCATAGCAAAGGTTAGCACGAAGCAGATATATATATATATATATATATACCAAAAGTATTATGCCCGGATATCAAGCCTGGATGATAATGACGGCAAAACATTAAAGATATGAAAAGGCCTTTTTCTCACCAGATCATTACTGATATTTATGACCACGCAGTATTAGTTAAATAAACAGAAGTTGCCCATGATTAGAGTGAGGCAATTCACCTTCAAATTTAACACGAGGACGAAGTAAGCTTTTTGTTTGAAGACTGAAACCATGCCACCAAAAATATGATTTATAAGACCATAAATATGAGTTTCTCCCCGAAAGATTGTGTCTTCTCAATCAGTGGATGTACCGAAGACGTGTCGCCAAAAGCCCTGTGATGAACACTATTTTTAGTTCGTCACACGTCTTATAAGTAGATTACTTTCTGTACTGATGACAATTAAGATTTGGGTGCACAGTGTCCTGTCTAGTAAATATGTACTTGCGTGTAGAGCGATTACATATGGACTTGCCTTGAAGGAATGTGAAGAAGAGCACGAGAATTAGCAGGAAGCGGGAACTACGGTACGATATGATGAGTTCCCTCAGCGTTTTTCTTTCCATTCAATTTCCTTGTTCATGAGAGACGTTATCTGCGTTCGTCGATGAAAACGGGCCCATTGCCCCATTAGCTGGTATATTGCCCATCATAACTGTCAATTGGTTCTTTTTTCACTCAGGAGCGGTATTTCTTTCATAAATGCGTGCTGTGATACTATGCAGTCTGAGAATTGTTGTATTATGAAACAAGGATATGTTGTATGCCTACATTGAGTCATATTAGGTAGATTATAAATCGGAGGCAAGTAATGAAACCTCAAAAAAAGTAGATTGGCGGAAAATGCAATGGCATGCTGAACATGACTGCCGCTGTCAAGCACCGTGCGCGGGGAACCTCCAGCAAATCGACAAATTATTGGACCTTTTGTACGTTAAAGATGCTGAATCAATGAACGCCCAGTGTCGAAGCCATTGAACGGAAATTGCCAAAAATGTATGAACAAAGAGGTAAATTTTTGAAGTACAGGACTTCAGCGATATCAAGTAAGCAGCCACCTGAATTTTTACCAGCATCAAGACAGCCTTCATTTATGTCCTAAAATTCAATTTTATGTCTTGCGCAAAGAACAGTGGATTTGAATTGCGTTGCCGAACGTCTGGATATTAGGTCCAAGTTTCTGCCTTGTTTGCAGCCCCTCCGTAATTCATGCCGATCTACTGGGTGGCCATGTGAAGCACAGGGCATGATTGGATTGTCACGTCGGGGTTGCCCTCACTTCATGTGCTTCTCTGAGGTCAGAGTTCATCTCAAATGCTGTAAGGACTGACAGTCTTGAATATTGAAAATACATCTGTGCAACGTGATTCCCGGAGACGGAATAACACAAGATTAGTCACCCAGTAGTGGGCTTCTTTAAGTGATAATACGTACGGCATTTAATAGAATTTGGCCTCTGAATTTTTACACTTCGTCATTTCATTGGATCCAAGATTAATTTTATGTAGCTTTGCAAGAATGAATTCTTATTACATGTTTACCCATTCATTCTGTTGGGGCTAAAGATTGTGTTTACGCAGTCCTTTAAAACATAAATGTGCGTGGGGCAAATAAGTAAGTTACAAAATCTTTTTATTTTATTTCATTTGGGGGGGGGGGGGGGGGGCTGATACTATTCATAAACGCTGTATCATTCCAGATAAGCGCAGTACTCAAAGTGAAAACTGCAAGCGACGGGAGCGTAAAAACAACCGCACTTTTTATTCAATCAAAAACAAACAAACAAACATATTTATTTATTTATTTATTTATTTGTTTATTTATTATTTATTTATTTATTTATTTATTTATTTGTTTTTTTATTTATTTATTTGTTTTTTGTTTACTTATTTATTTATTTATTTATCTATTTATTTTCTTATTTATATTTATATTTATTTATTTACTTATTTATTTTATTTTTTCTATTTATTTATTCATTTTTATTTATTTATTTATTTATTTTCTTATTTATTTATCTATTTATCTTTATTTATCTATTTATTTATTTATTTATTTATTTATTTATTTATTTATTTGTTTATCTATTTATTTATTTATTTATTTATTTATTTATTTATTCATTTATGTATGTATCTATTCATTCATTATATATTTGATTATGTATTTATTTATTCATCCATTTCTTTCTTTCTTTCTTTCTTTCTTTCTTTATTTATTTATTTATTTATTTATTCATTCATTTATTTATTAACATTCAGCTTGAAATATCTCAAGTCACCATACCCAACGAAAATAAACCACAGAATGGCACAAACGTACTTTATTTGGCGAACTTGTATTGATATGAAAGTTTTGAGTAATGCTTCAATATATGTCAAGTATGGCAAATAAGAAAAATTGAGATGCTACTAAAAACACTGCAAACGTCAAATGACAAATTTGAACCAATGGAAGTCCATTTAATGTACCGTAATGAAATCTACATGCGATTTGCATATACTTTAAGGCACTTGCTTATCGTTTTTTATTGCTGTTTTTTTCACGAAACTTGCAATTCGCATGTTTTGTTTCTTAATCAATTTTAGCAGGATATATCCAAATAACTTTTAGCGAAAATGTGGCTTGCAAAACAGATATGGAGCGAGAATAAGAGGCAATTTTGCATGTAGACTTTAAATAATCATAGTTTCAAAGATTTATTTAGAAGTGTAGCACTGGTTTATTTTCAGTGCTTGACATGAAAACCTCCTAATGTGAGTCTCTTTTAAATAACATGTTTACAAACACCAATATAATCGATGTGTTTCGAGGTACCGCGTATTTTCCTCCTCATGTATTCAATATTATTAATAGTAGTGTTTCTCGTTGAAAGTTTCTGGATATAAAAACAAAAACATATCATATGTACGTAGTGATTGAATTTAAAATGTAATTTTGTGAACAGCAAAATGGCTTATGGTCGCAATTGCCAAAGGTATTATAGCATTTGTATCCCTTTGGATTTTAAATTATTTCACTTGACTTAGGCCGTTATGTTGTGGGTGTAACTTCGTATGGAATATATCTTATTATGCCATGTGTGATTCTTTTGGCGCTCAAATGTGTCATAAAATAGCATTCATTGTCTTCTGGGTCGTATCCGATTCTATCCCATGGAACTAGGAGCTTTTGAAAGTGGTCGTTAATATCTATATATATTTTTTTCGTGTCAAATATCCATTGTCTTATTGCCTCTGTGTGGAAATATAGTGCGTACTGTGGTCGGTAAGAGTTGGTGCGGAATTTGCATGCTGTTTATGAATATATTAGACTTCTTTTCAAAGGGTTCGTTCATCTTTGATTGAACACTGAAATACATACGTTTATATTTGGTATGGGGACAACTAGGCTATTATAACGTGTAACGGCATATAAATCGTTTTGCGGACTGGTAATTCCATATAAATAAAGTTATTTCACACACGCTCTCTCTCTCTCTCTCTCTCTCTCTCTCTCTCTCTCTCTCTCTCTCTCTCTCTCTCTCTCTCTCTCTCTCTCTCTCTCTCTCTCTCTCTCTCTCTCTCTCTCTCTCTCTCTCTCTCTCTCTCTCTCTCTCTCTCTCTCTCTCTCTCTCTCTCTCTCTCTCTCTCTCTCTCTCTCTCTCTCTCTCTCTCCCCCCCCCACGCGGGCTAGTGCACGTCTTTACCTCATCTAACAGTCTACAGTATGCGTCCCGTTTTGCAGGCCGACGAGACTCAGTATCCCTTTGAATGGACATGCAGTCGCTATGTTAACCAGTTGCCAACCGCATAATGCGTTCCCTGTTCATACCATTCCAAAGCATCCCGATATCAAACATACTCTGTATCCATGTTTTCACTTTAATACATCATCAATATCAAAGGGTTTGAATAAGAACTGTAGACGTCATCAGGTGTGAACTTGAGCTTGACAGGTCATCAGTCTACAAAGCATGGACTGGGCAATGGGACTTGCAGTCCCATTCTCTCACTGACAGCTACTCAGAAAAATATTCCTTAATTTATATTAGTTGATCGATAACAACACTCGTCAGATCAATTGTCCTGTTCAAAATGAGTGAAACGCAGTGTACAGCTACATAAGTATTATTTACATCCATTTAAATCTTATAAACTAACAAAATCCCGTTGAATAAATCTGAGCTAATCAGTTTGTTATATTGCGTTTCATATTATTCTGTCCACAAAGGCACACGCCGGTTTTAGACGTTTTTGTGAAAAAAAATCAGTCCATTTTTTTTAACCAGCCAGCTTCATTCACCTGCGTCATTACGCCGTAACACACCTAAAACATCCCGTTCATATGTCTTACCAGTATATATATATATATATATATATATATATATATATATATATATATATATATATATATACATGTAAGACATAAAAACTCGTTCGGAGTTGATTCAACAAAAAAATTGAAAAGGAAGACTTGTGCGCAAGACGCAGCATGTGGAAGAGGTGGGCACAGCTTGTCGGGTGTCTAGGCTGGGTAGGCTAAACATGCAGAATTCGGGTAACTTGCTACTTACAAAGTGTACGACAATAAACGCAGGGAAAGAGATAAATTATTTGCTTTTAAATTGAAAAGGAGGACTGCAATGAGGGAACGAATCTCTCCGCACAAAAGGCACATCTTCATCATTTGTGCTTACTAAATAATCCACTTCAAGTAAGTCATGTTATCTGCTACAGCCGGCCATGGTTAGCAAAACTCAAGTGACTAACTTGCTAAAAATTTAATCATCGTCTCTCCTCTTTAGGTTTTACCCAAAAGAACACTGCCGTACGTGACGGGAAGTAATATCCATTTACTTGGAGTGCCACGTGACCAAACGGTCCAAGATGTAGCACAAACGGTACATAATTAATCGTTTGTAAATCGTATAGTGGCTTAAGTCTGTGGATTGTCCAGTGGTGAATAACACCTGCACGCACTGTCATCATGTCTGCCTTTTTAAAGTAGCGGGTCCGAGGAAAATATTGATGTCCAGTGTAGTCCCGTTTTTTTCCCCTCTCTTCTTTCTAGTAAATGCAGTCATATTTCGTCAGGAATCAACACGACAACCTCACAATTAAGTTCGTCAAAGTGGGTAATTCCGTACTATGTTGTGCCTGCTAGGCATTGCAAGAAACGTTTTGGCCCTTCCATGGATTGCGTATGGGAAGACTAGACGCTTGGCCAGTCTGTATACAAGGCAGTGTTATGACCGATATTTGCGGTTTGCAATGCGTAACTAGTGTATTGACTTGGTAGAAAAATCGAATCCCGGGACCCCAAATAAATTATGTCTAATACCCGGGACCCGTCACGGGTACACGGGACCCAGGGATCCAGGGACCCGAGGACCCACGGCAAAAAAAAGAAAAAACCCTACTGGAATGATACACATATTTGAACTTTCTTTTATTCGGGTACAGTACAATAATTCCACCATTCGACAAGTTGCATATTCCTGAAAGAAAAAAAGAAAAAGAAATATAGAACATTGCAGAGAAAAAAAAATCTATAATTTGTTTATTTATGTCGAAAGTAGTCGGGTATAAAAAATTGGATTCGGGACCTGACATTTTGGTATTTTGAAGGGGGGGGGGGGTTCCAGGGTCCCCGGGTCCCGAGTAAATGCATTAATGTAAACATCGAATGCGCAATACAGCTATTAAATACCGAAAAAATGGTCATGCTATTGACAGTTCTGCAGGAACTGTACGTCTTTAATTTAATATAAACAACAGAAAAAAAAACAATAATAAAGTGAATGAATAAACCAATCAATCAATGAAATAAAATAAAAAGGCAAAATATGAGTTGGTTTAAACCTATTTTATTTCAAATAACGAATAAAAAAAGAGGCACCATGCCTATATAAATTCCTCTCGGGAAAATGAGAGTTTATGCATATAAACATGTAATGTTAGCTGATGTGCCTCACCATAACCACAAAGCCCGGCGGGGAAGAACTATTTTGTGAAAGTCATATCATGAAAAGTACCAACCATGGCAGTATAAGAAAGTCTAACAGGACATATTGAAACATTTGAATGAAAAACTGATGACACAGTTCTTCTAAATATCGAAAGATTACAGAAGATTCGAACGCAGTTTGTATTTTTTTTTTTTTTTGCTTAGTGACAATCACTTGGCTAAGTCTCAGCGATTACAAAGTCGTATATCCTGATGGCCCATTGTCCCAAACAGGACATAAAACATTCCTTCGCACCATTGTGTCCTCTCACTATTATCAAATTACTTTGAAATGTAGCACTTGCCTCCTTATCAATGGAGGAGCATTCATTTATCATGCCATCAAAATTAATTCCACGTGACAATAGGTTTAAGGTAAAAAAGACCATTCCACAATGTAACATAAACATGTTCTGAGTAGTTACCCGCTAAAGAACCTGTAATTTATTTGGGCTAATACAGCCTAAGTCAAAATTCTACACGGGAACGTGAGCAATATGGACAACAGTACTTCCCAATGTATATTTAGGTCAGACAGGGACAGGTTAGCTTACGGAGAGTAAAGAGTTCGGACTGCGGAATAGGGCAATGACTGCTACGAAGTGGTTCTGGAAACAAAAGACACAAATACATATTTGCACTGGCCACTTGTATGGTTAAAGCAGGCCATTTTTGGCGGCTTGTGAACAGCGAATCTGCTTACAACATCCGGTGTATTATGGGATCAATCGGAAATTGTATTCGGGGACTTGGATATGGTACCATTGTTTCTAAAAACGGGAAAATTGAAAATACACAGGAACTTTGACCTCAATTTCTCTTCCCAGTACAAAAATAAGATCAACCCTATCATGCAAATGCCCAAATTGGCTGTCATTATGGACAAATAAAGAATTATGCGATTCGCGCCTCAGATTGACAAATACCACGTATCGGACTGTTCGCAGTGGAAACAACTGCAACTGTGAAAGACCTATACTGAACTTGTCTCGTGTTGAAGTGACAGGTTATTCATTCAGTTGGGACATCAAAGCTGCACACACTCGGTATTTTATGAATTAAAATCTGCAAAAGGCCTATCACATGGGCCATCATCAATTTACTGAAGCAAATGCAATGATATATTTGGAAGCATGTAAATTATAGGAATCCATACATTTTGCTGTTTATCGTAAGATGATAACCTATGGAGGACAGAGTTAAGCATTGAACTAACATAAACACTTACAAATGCATGGACGACGCCCTCGTCCCATGTTTGGCGTATGCCCAATGTAATCTGGAATTCAAATCAGCAGAGGTGTTGAAAGCGGGAGGTTTTTCTTGAGATACTGTAATTTCTTCCCAGCATGCATGAATGTGTGGCTAAATAACACCATTCTCGCAGATGGACTCATAGCAGGTAGGGAAAGCCATACCAGCTTGTAACGCATATCAACAAATATGGTGTGTCCTCCTATTCTTGGTCTAAATTGTTAAGCGCTGTCATGCTACCAACAGATTGTGGCTTTGACGCCAACAGAATCAACTTTAACAAATTTATGTTTGCTTGCACGCTTCTAAATGTTGGCTACAATAGTTCACAGATCTTGACATGAGCGTACATACATATATACATACATACATACATACATACATACATACATAAATACATACGTACGTACGTGCGTGCGTGTGTACGTACGTACAAAAATACATACATACATACATACATACACACACATATATACATACATATATACATGCATAGATACATACACACGGTCATACTTGCAAAATTACTAAAGTACAGTTTCAAATATATTGTGAAGATCCGTTTTAAGAACATAGTCATAACACCATTAATTCCACTGCGTTAAGGAACCAAACGCAACGATGACCAATAAGGTTCTTTTTCTTATGAAGAATACTCAATGATTGTCTTAATAGCAGAGACCTACGTGATATCTAAGCGTCAAATGAAAGTAGTTCAGCCTGACAGGGGATTGAACTGTGGCACTTGTGACACACGAAACTCTATGGTGGTACGAGAGAAGAACTCAGCTGCGGCCTTGTGCATGGCTTGTCATTCAAAGCAGCGGCGAGACACCATTCCGACGAATGAACTCGGTCAGTCAATGCGCCAGCGGCGGTATAACCTCACACCCTGCGTTTTAGTTATAAAAGGAAACTCAAGTCTCTTGCAAGATATTTTATAATAAAGATACGCCGACATTGATTACTTTATAACGCTTGGCTTCATTTTTTTTTATTTGTGCATAGTGCACAAAAAAGCTTAGTAAAAATGCATGATATTCTGTGCCTACTTAAAACCAAGCAACGTGTTCCCAATTTTATCTCATGTAGATTTAAACTTTCGAAAACCCCAGACACTCCAGTCGATGTTGTCGTATTTATAAATTTAACCTTCCTCCTCAATTGATTTCGTGACATGAAATCTTGTATCCCAGGTCAACTGCAGTTATACCGAACTCCGTTTACTTACTGCTTGCAAAAAGGAAATGGGAAATCCTGTTAGATACTTTAAGATTTGACATGCACTTTTCTCTTTCCATTCCGTTGTCGTTTCGAAGAAACATTATTCCAAAGAGTAGGAATAATACACCGTCTGATATTTTCTTTTTCAATTTCATGATGGCATACCATATACCGACGTTTTTTTCTG
This sequence comes from Hermodice carunculata, assembly GCA_964020975.1. Lineage (NCBI taxonomy): Eukaryota > Metazoa > Annelida > Polychaeta > Eunicida > Amphinomidae > Hermodice > Hermodice carunculata. The sequence continues at coordinate 32,350,104 of OZ026616.1, read as the reverse complement.
TGAATGTCGAAAAGGAAACCACATTTTAAATATTCTCACGCATATTTGAACTAAAAGATATAATATTCATAGTTCTGATTTCTGAGCAATCTAGTCGGATGGTCCTCAAAAGTGATATATGGACGATGTCTAAGTATTTCATACCTTGTCGATATTCCAGGTGGAAGCAGTTAATCTGGTAGTACATAAAACTTCCTATTGACATTCAGACTTACGTTGTCAGTAGTCATTAAACCATGAGAAGAAACATTTTCCATGCATGCTAATAGGATGCGGAAGGCGAAATTATGCAAGATCACTGAGCTGTTCCCTTGATTAATTCTGCATATCTGTGTCCATAATAACATATATAACACCTCAAAACAACTGGCTTTTATCGGAAACCATGTCAGCGTCTGACAAACATGGGGAAGTTTCTAGTAATTCCAAGGAAATTGACATCCAGACTGCTTTTTTTTTTTTTTTTTTTTTTTTACATTTTACAAAATTAGAGGATTGGGTTGTTTGAATCCCCTCTATAAGTTTTTTTTTTTAAATCAGAACTTTTGGGTACTCGCAAATGGCATACTGCTCAGGCCTTGAGAAGGTGTGATTAACAAGCAAAGGCAGGAAAGATTAAGAACCCCTGTCGGCTGTCTCTCAGAAAATACTTTCAATGTGGTAATGTTTTCTGACAGAATAATTATCAGTACATAGGAAAAGGTTACACACCAAAGTGAACCATTCTATGATGCGGCGTCTTCATACACACCAAGTGTAACGAGAAGCAAACATACAAACTCTGGCCAAAATTGGAATATCAGTTGGGCGTGTGTGTCAGCTCATGGAAATATTTGATTTATAACAAAGAAGTGCGGTTGACTCCCCCCCCCCCTTTCTTAAAAGAGGACCAACGGCACCATTACACATTGTCAACTAAAAGCAAGCAAGGTTGTGCAGGAAGAGAATTGTGTATATTTTCAGTTAATAGTCCCCACGGAGGGTAATGTACGAAAGAATCGACCGATGGGCAGCCAGTCTTGGGTAATACTACCAGCACTTTTGATTTTTTCAATTGTTGGTTGGTTTTTCATGGGGCCGGGGAGAGTCTTCCTTTTTCTACAACAAGGACCTACCTATCCGCTCTCCACGCCTCGAACTTTTTGGACCATTTTCTATATTTTATTTAGCTTTTAGTAGGGGAGCTCCGGTCAAGCTGTGTTTTTCTAATTCTTAGATTAAATGTCTCACTTTGTTAAGGAATCGATTTGTATCCAATGATACTACTAAGAAATGTTAAAGTAAGTTACTATTATATTTTATATTTTGACTTGCAGCGATAGCAATAATATTTGTGAAGCCTGCTATCATCCTGATATCGTGTATGGACGCAGGCAGGAAAGTGTAATGCCCCAAAATACACAAAAAGGTACGCCACGTTTTCGTGTTCACAAGTAACCCTGTATTCCTTACCTTCACCGTTTGCTGATTGTAATACGACTGAGTCAACAGGTTTTCCTGGACGCCAAAGAAATAATAAACTGAGGCATACTGTCATTTACATCCGGGCACTTTTGCACAATTTAAACGAAAACGGGTTACAGTGTAAACATTTAACTGATCATAAGTTTGAATTTTCAATATTAAGAGCTAGATTATTGTGTCACACTTTATAAACTAAATCATTCTCTGCCGAAATCGGTACATTTAGAAAGACAGTACGTTCACTTCCAGACTAAATTATTTAATCTTGATGGTGACCTCAAATCTCCTATGTGTTGTTAGGAACATCTTGATCATTTTGTGCCATAATGAGCTCATACATGAGGCGCTAAAATAAACAATGCGGTTGGTAACGATGTGTCGAAAATGATCACTCTTCTAAAATTAGTAGCGGTGTTCAGTTTAGTTTAACCATATTTATTTTGTCGCATTGTACATCGAAGTTTCTAATAAGTTGGGCTTTCAAGAACATGGAGGCACGCACAAACTGTATTCATGACAAGCAGGACACTGCTATCGTTGCCAAAACGCTGATCAGCATTACGTAAGAGCGTATCGTCAACACTCAAGTCTGATCATGTAAAATTCAAGGACACACTTTTTGGCAAACACGAAAATTAACCCAGAGTTGACAACAGAATAGAGCTTCATTTTTGAGACTTTCATAATGAGGGGTATGCGTCGTCCTGGCGTTTTACATTTCTGGTACAGAATGTCCATTGTTACATTACTTGTGAGCAGGTATCTATTTAATATATAACCACTGGGACTCAATATAAAACCCCGGTTTGTTGTTCCTTCAGTTATACATTGGCAGGTAGTTGGATTAAGGTGGGCGTTCCAATTAGAAAGGGTGCATACTAATTCAGGGGTAAGCCCAAATGTCCTTGCTGACCTTGTACTCTACAGATTTATTTATTATGCTTGGTTTGTTAGGTATTCTTTATTCATATTAAAGGTCTGCATCTATAAGCAACACTTCACATATTTAGCATATTCATTATTTGCCACGTTCATATTTATTCATGATTATGTGGGTTGTCTCTGCTGAATATTTAGCTTAGACAAGGAGCCGCTACTCAGTGAGACATGTACGGATACAGGTACCGAAACATGTTCTTTGTAGTCACCCGCTGAAGAGCGTTTACTATCACTAGAAGGTACAAAAATATCTTAAAACCACTTTTTTTCCCTGAAAATAGGTATTACTTAGCCTTGATTAGATAAAGCATGGAGGTAGTACCTCCATGGATAAAGTAAGTCCCTTTCCCCTGCTGGTAAGGACAGGAAAAAGGTGAAAAGAGAGGGTAGGGCATTTTTCCAGTAGTGGTGTTTTATTATTATTATTATTATTATTATTATTATTATTATTATTATTATCATTATTATTATTATTATTATTATTATTATTATTATTATTATTATTATTATTATTATTATTATTATTATTATTATTATTTATATTATTATTATTGTTGTTGTATTTATTATTATTATTATTATTATTATTATTATTATTATTATTATTATTATTATTATTATTATTATTATTATTGTATTTATTATTATTATTATTATTATTATTATTATTATTATTATTATTATTATTATTATTATTATTATCATCATTATTATTATTATTATTATTATTATTATTATTATTATTATTATTATTATTATTATTTGGGGGGAGGGATTTGGTAAGGGAAAGTCATTAGGGGAATATACAAGCTGCTCCAAGGCCAAAGTAAGACTAGGTAAGCCATTCTTTGTCATTTCAAAGAAAATGGTTATCACAACAGTATGATCCCGTTAGTATTTCTTCTTGGGCGAATTATAATGGTCTACATACCTGAGCATTCAATGGAAAGATATACAAGGATAATTATAACTGGTTTGTCTTTCAACTAAAAATGACTATGGTGTGTGGAAAAAACCTGACGATTTCAAATGTTTTTACATAAAACATGCAAGTTTGCCTTCCAGGACAGACATAAACATGTTGGCTTTCCGAAACATAAGTGTCTTTATTTTACATTTCCAGTAAAAGGTGTGCATGATAGAAGCTAACACCTAATATGCATGCACATTACAAAATGACGATAACATGAATAAGATCTGTTTGTGCATGTTATATGCTGGACCAGTACATGTTTGTATTTGCATGCATGGTCATCTGCATGCCCTAATGCATTTTAGCCTGCACATTGCAGGTCCATTCACCCATAAACTGGTCACAAAGGGTCCTCCCATGCATGTGTTTCTTTAGGGAGGAAACCAATCCTGCTTTCTGCCTCACTGCATGTTAGTAGTAGCTTTGCCTGTGACACAGACCAACATTCAAGTTTTCTGTTTACTCAATATCACGGAACTCGATCTGCTAAAGATCAAGGCAACCGGGGTCCACTTAGTGGGCTCCCATTATTTACGGGGGGAGGGGCTGGGATATTTCGGGGGTCACAAATTCTGTCATCCCTTGACACGGGATAACAAAATTGCACCATCTCTTCATAATGGGTTACAAAATGAGAAAGCTCAGAATACCCTTAAAATCCACCACATAATGCCAAAAATTCCAAAATTCTCTGGAGAGGACCCTGGACCGCAGGTCCGGTTTCATATTGATATATAAGCCTACAGCCATGTCAATACTCAGTGTATGGCCTTTTCACTAAATTATTATTATTTCTAATCCAAATATTGCAAGTGAATGTGCATACATGTAACTAGATGAATGTGGGGATGCTGGAAAGGTCATCCTGAGAAGCGGCAACAAATGGGGACAACAAAACCTGCTTTCATCAGAGTAGGTGGGGAGGGGCCGGAGGTCAGAAAATAAAGCTCAGAATACACAAAAATCCACCTTTTACCACCTTGGACCTAAAAATTTGATGATGTTTCCGAATGTGTTTTATGTGAATATACTACATGTCATGCAAGTCTGCACAACCATGAAGGATTGTGTAGAATTCTCGATCAAGATCACCGCAACGAATGAGTTATTTACGCTCCTGCTCGATACCTTTTATCTATAGTGTGCTGCTATATTGACAAAAATATCAATGATAGGCATGACAAGGCAAAATATGTTAAAGTGGCTGTCTCCCGGTTTTTATCTTATTAAATATGGGTCCGAACATGGGCATTTTGGTTTTCAAAGTAATCTTTTCTTTCTTTCCTTCTTTCTTCTTCACGACCAAATTTATTTGGAGTTTTTTTTTTCTTATACTATTATTCCGAAAACCACTTAACTTGTCATGGTGACTGACCTAACAGTGAAATTGTGCATACTGTTTGGAATAGTTATGATGTTTAAAAATATGCAAATAGGGGGTAATTAACATTTTAAAAGCTCCATATCGTCAAAACGTTTGCTGATACTCACAAAATTTCAATGTGCACGTAAAGTTTTGGACTCCAACCAATATATCGGACTGTAACCGAAAGTTGTAGAATTATAAATTATGCTAAATAGAGATATTGAAAGGTTAGAAAGTTTAATGTCTCCAACACTACTATAGATAGAGATGTCCTTCCAACTTCAATATACGCGGTTGTGGCAAAGGCGCATCCAATGAACCATGAACGAAAGTTGTAGTATTTCCATTTATGTAAATCATGATGTATACGCAAAATTTAAATCTTGAATAGCTTCAAAAAACTAGTATAGATAGAAATTCCATTTCAAGTACAATTTATGGGTTTATGATATAGCCGCATCCAATGAACCATGATTCAAAATTATAAAAAAAATCACTTTATGTTAATTAGGTGAATATATAAAATTCAAATCTTGAATAGCTTCAAAGCTATAGGATTGTGACATAGGTGCATCCAATGAACCAGAAACCCAAGTTGCAAGTTTTCAATTCTTGCAAATAAGTCGAAAACGCAAAGTGTATATCTTGGATAACGTCAAAACTATTACAGATGAAGTACCATTTCAACTTGAATTTGCAGGTTTGTGACATAAACCCATCCAATGAAGCACGAACCCATTTTTTAGGATTTTAATTTATGAGCCCAAGTTTGAGGATTATAATTTATGACCCCAAGTTTCAGGTTTTAATTTATGCGAATTAGGCTAATACACAAAATTTAGATTGTGCTAAACAACGGACAAGTGCAGCATTTCAAGCTGTTGTCATTTTGCAGCACCCAGACAGATTTGCTGTAAAGTAAATCCCCCTTTTAAGTGTGTACTTTTTTATGTATTCTTAAGATTTGATATTTCCACATTGCTCTGGCAATCATTGTTTTTGAAGTCTTTTTTTTATGTATAACCTTTTTATCATGTATAGGTGCGAACCCAAACATTTCGTTATTCCAAGAATTCTTATCTTCTTTCTTTTTTGTGACATGGGTGCATACGATGAACCGTGAACCAAAGTCGCACATTGTACAGTCATGCATTGGAACTTAAAGTTACATGTCGATCATCTGCCCAAACAGCACCAACTGGGCATTGCGATAGATGTAGGCCACTCTTTCGACTTCGTTAAACCAAAGTAAGTAAGCACATGTACACGTGAAAACTGCATACCTCAGGATCGTCAGTTACACGTTTATATATATATATATATATATATATATATATATATACTTATACATATATATATATATATACATACATACATCTGTATATATGAAACTGCATGCCTTAGGTTCATCAGTTACATGTTTGTCTTTATATATATATTTATATATATATATATATATATATATATATATATATATATATATATATATATATATATATATATATAAACCTTCGCAGGAAACACATATTCAAACTGTACCAAATCCAATGTGACAAGGAACTATCGACATACACTCAACGAAAAGTCCCCACGCGCGGAAGTTAGCCGGGCACGGAATTAAGTTCGGGGGCGCAGTGGCAGACCTCGCTTGTCCACTCGGAAGGTTTGTGTGATTTGAAGCCCGCTATAAAGTTTTTTAAAAAATCCAGAGCCTTTGGGTTATTGCAAATTACATATCTGCTTAGGCCTTGAGAAGGAGTGATGAATATATGTAGGGGAAGGCAGGAAAGATTCAGAACCCCTTTTGGCTGTCCCTCAGAAATACCTTGAATGTGGTAATCTGACAGAAATAATTATCAGCTCATAAGAAAAGGTTACACACCTAAATGATCCACTTTATAGCGCGGTGTGTTACTGTGTTACAATTGGTTGGCCCTTGGTTACGGGTAACATCATGATAGAATGAATTCTAAATTATGTTAAATATTGAATGGTTTCAAAACTATTATTAATAGAAATTCCATCCCAACGTCAATTTAAAGGTTTGCGACAAACCTGTATTAAACGCACGGAAATTGTAAAATTTTAATTTATGCAAATTACATAAACATACATAATTTTAATCTCGAACAGCTTCAAAACCTTTACAGAGAGAGGTTCCATTACAACCGCAATTTATAGGTTTTGTGACATAGGTGCATCCGATGGACCCTGAACCAAAGTCGCACACTATACAGTCATTTTTCCAGAACAGAATACCAGTGACAAGTGTTATGCAAAATGCCTACAGCTGTGTGACACGCGCTAAATTCACATAAAAGACACAGGCTTTGCAAAGTTGACATTGTCAATATTGTTTTCAACATACCAAATTTTATCGAAGTCCCAGGCAGCAGAAAGGGTTATTTGCCACCGTATAGTGACAGGATAAGATGGAAACGCAGCTTTTTTTTATATATGTGTTTAGCCTCCGCAAATGTTGTAGTTGGTGTTACACCTGTAAATTATGACCATTTGTACCGTCCATTTTGCATGTCTATCTGATTGAGTCCGAGCCATCATCACAAAAAGCACAGACACTACAAAATCTTGTGTTATTTCAGCATGAAAATTTCAATAGGTGTCCATGTATTTTTGTTTATATTGTTCATATTAAAAAGGAAATTAATGAAGCTGGTTTACAAATTGTCTGCATGCTTTAGCTGACTCTGAAGCTATATTTATATTAGGCTGGTCCAAGGCAAAAATGAAAGAGTCTAGGCCTGCTAAGCAGGCAAGCTGACAAGGGCAGGCAATTAAATAATACTGTTCTTTCCAAGTCATGATCAAGTACTTAGTTGTTTTTTTTTGGGGGGGGGGTCTTTTTTATACTGATGTTTTTTGTGGTGAAGGAAAACTAAAATAAACGTTACCATACTTGCAACTACAAAATGTTACCCTGGGTCATGCTTTTAATGCCACTCCATGCACAGTGATTGAAAGACATATGATACAAGAGCGGGACTGCAAAAAAAGTGTGAAACCTTCTGACGTAACTCATCAAACTTTCAATACAATGCGTTTGGGTCTCTTTTGGGTAAAGAGGAACTATAAATTTATGTGATGCAGCTATACATACCAAGGAACATTGCCTTTGGTCGGAATTGACTTGGATTTGTTCCATTAGGACTACGGTTTGGATATGCTAATGGCACTGTCCAATTTCATAATTTAGGTCTACAGTTTTCAGTATAGTGTATGAATATTTATATTTGATGAAGAATAATGAGTGTACGTGCACGCTTTGTATCAGGTCGTTTTGACTATTAAAGTACATACTGGTTGCCTTGAACATAAGCAGACCGAGTTGCGTGATATTGAGTGGAGAGTATACACGAAGATTGGTCTGTTCCGAGACAAGGGTACTAGTAACATGCAGTGATGCAGAAAGCAGGATGGTTTCCCATAACCAAGAAACACATACATGCAAGGACCCTTTGTGACCCATTTTATGGGTCAATGAACCTGCAAAGTGTCGGTTTAAATGCAGTTGAGCATGCAGCTGACCATGCATGTAAATACAAACATGTACTGGTCCCAGCATACTACATGCAAACACAGATCTTATTCATTTTATTCTTCTTTATCTTCGATTCATGATCTTGGCATTTTAGGCAGTCAGCCAATCTAAAGGCGCCAATCTAAATCTAACATGCATTGGCAACAAGAAGTAAGGTCAAACAAACCTAAATGTTCTATGTAAATCAGGCTGGACTGAAAGAGTCAAAAGTAAACTTTCCGAGCATCATTTTTTTATTAAAACCCATGTACTAACAGAGCAGAGTATAGCTTCAAAAGTATCAACCATTCGCAACTCAAAATATACGTCTAGTTCTGAGTAATTTGCATCAAATTTAACAGAAGATTGAATGGTAATACACCCTGGCTTGAATCCACGGAGCGGAGACCAGTAGGTCAGCGCCTGCATTGTCATGGTGAATCCAAGAAATTGTGGTGTTGCATGTATGTTGGGTCTTAACTTACATCATACACACATTTTATTAGAAATGTCAAATAAAGACACTTATATATCGGAAAGTCAACATGTTCATGTGTGTCCTGGAAAGCAAACCTGCATGGTTCGTGAAAAAGAATTTTAAATCTTAAGCTTTTCCACACTCCATTGTCATGTTTAGTTGAAAGACAAACCATCTTATAATTATACCTGCATAACTTTTCATTGAATACTGTAGTGTGTGGACCATTTTAAATTTGACCTAGAAGAAACATATAACGGCATCTGTTGTGATAACATTTTCTTTAGAATGACAAAGACTACTCTACCTAGTCTTACCTTGGCCTTGGGCTGGCTTGCACTTTCCCTTACTGAATGGCATGTGTTTTATTTTGCCTTACCAAGTTATACCAATTTCCAAATCTAACAGACTTGGAAAAATACTTCATCCTGTCTTAACACTTTTGTGCTGTATTTACCAGCAGGGGAAAATGACTTACTTTTCCTCCTATATCCGAAGCTTACCCTGAATGGGTTTTCCTAAATGGGTATGGAGGATATGGTTTTAATTGGAATCTTCCATTCGATTTGTCACTCATTGGTTTCAGGTAGTATACAAACCAATGAGAGGCCATCGTAAATTTACTAAAATACCGAATCCTCCCATTTTCAAAATGGCGTCGCTTTCAAACTTATTTCTCAGACAGAACTTCGCATTTGTCCTGTTTAGCCACAGCAGAAATAAATCCAATATGGATGACCCGTTTGGGATAAAGTTGGACCACTCGTTGTTGCATTTGCATGTTTTCGTTCAGCACAGACTTGTAAAAACATGAAAACCCAACATCTCGTGATGCCAACGTTATCCGCAATAGGCTACCCATTTTAGATTTTATATATATATATATATATATATATATATATATATATATATATATATATCAAAGAGAAAGTTTTTTAAAGATATTGTCTGGCCTTCTAGGTTATATTTGGGCTAATGCAGCCTGTGTCAATATTCTACAGAGGAACGTCGACAATATGTACCATTGTACTTTCATATTTACATTAGTTGGACAGTGACAGGTTAGCTTGTGGAGAGTATAGAGTTTGAATTACGGAATAGGGTAATAAAGACGAAGTGGTTCTAGACAACAGGACTCAAATACCCAGTATAACAAATAAATCCAGAAATATTACCCATTGAAATGACAGAACAATTAGTCTTTTAACCGTCTAGTATCTATAATGAACTGTTGAAAGGCTTCACATATTTAAATTTCCCGGCGACCAGATGACCCATTAGGGCAATAGAGGAATATTCGAGGAAGCCCATCACTTCGAATACAGATAATAAAATTTAGGATAGCCCTAGAAGCAATGATACAAATTACAGTCTTGAATAATCTGTTGTGTCTCTGGACAATATAAATTGGACAGGAGAGAAGAAAGTGTTTTAAGTCTTCAGAGAGATCTGAAGAGACACAAGATTGATCTGAATGGATTGTCGCTTTGTAAAAGGTCGGAATTTGATCTCTAGTATCCCAGGTGTAACTGGGTACAACAGATGTCAGCAAATCTATCACCATAGAGGCATGGGTCAGGAACACTATCTGTGGCAAGAAGAGAAGACTTCCAAGCATCAACGCATATCTTGCCAGCAGTATACTGAAGCGTTTCAGGGCGATCAGGCAGTACTGTACCACAATTATCGAAAAATACACATCCGTATTAAAAACAGACGAATCATTGAACTTTTTTTATTTATTCATTTTATTTTATTTATTTATTTATTTATTATTATTTTTTTACCAGAGATTTAGCAGAGAGTATAAACTTTCTGAGTAAGGAGATTCTTTGACATGTTTTACTGGCACATATAAATCGTGGGACGCAGGCATGCCAGGACAAGTCACAAGTCAAAGTGATTCCCAAATGCGTATTACTATTTGTCTCCACGATTTGAAACCTAGGAAAAGAAGTGGGTGATGGGGCTTCACGTGCTTCACGGGAAAAAATACACATAATGATTTGGCGGCATTGAAGATCACTCTCCAGAGCGTACAGCAGTAGTGCATTACAGAGAGATTAGTATTCAGTTAGAATGATGCTTCGACAGGGTTTTTGACCGTATCTTTTATGCTTGTATTATCGGTGAATAGTTGACGTCACACGTGTGATATTCAACTAGATCATTTATGTATGCTTAAGATGAGATAGAACCAAAGAGAGAGAGTTCTGAGGAATCCCAGCTTCGAGAGGTAGCCAGGCGGAAGATTAACCATGAATAGTAACTCGTTCCAAGAAAGACAGCGTTCAACTAAAGGGATCTTATTATTAGGTAAGCCAATCTGCCTAAGTTTGAAGATGACTCCAGGGTGCAGACCTTTGTTGAAAGCCTTAAAAATGTCAAGGAATAGCAACCCGGCCTACTTTTTTAAAGTTTAAGATCGTTATGAATGTTTTGTAGTATGAAGACAAAATGGTTGATCATGGAGTCATCTGCCTTAAGCTCTACAATTTTTCGATGTTAGGATATCACTCGTTGTCAAATATTGCTGCATGGAATATTAACTATTCAAATACTTTAGAAACGTTACACATAAAAGATATTGGCCAGTAGTTACTTTATAAATCTCTGTTTGAAAACAGGGCATACATTGGAATGCTTCCAGGAATAGGGAAAGTAGTCCTAGGTAAGGGAAAGTTTAAATATTTTAGGACGAGGGCTACATACACCCCGGCGGTATTCTCCAGAGGATTTTTCCAATATTATCAAGCCCGGTGCTGGATGTAACTTTCAGAGACGAAAGTGCTCTGAAGACAATATCCTCATTGTATACGACCTCATTTCATCCACAGTCGGTACAGTATCTAAATTCGAGCATTGGAGGAGAAGCGAGGTGAGAGTAGGTTGTGTATTGACTTGCAAAATGTGTATAAAATGTACCACATTTTCGACGTTGCAGGATATCATCGTGTCTCTTTCAATAAATGGGGGATAACCTGATGAAATTTTGGATCCCAAAACAGATTTTGATAGGCTACTCCAATGCCTAGGAGTTACTTCTGTATCATCCAATTTCAAACGAATTTTAGAAAATCTAATCAAATTGATTTCCGCATTTCGTTAACCACATAATCACGTGACTTCTGTGTAAACTTCGAAAGTATATGCATGTGGAATAAGAGCTACATTCTTAAAGCGCTTCTATGCACGATTGCATAGGGGACTAAACTCTTTTTTAAACACTGTGGTACTCCATGGCTTGTCAACGGGTCTTACACTTACGGCTCTAACGGCAATAAATTCCTTGGCGGCAGATAGAAACAGATTAACCACTAAGAAACGATTTCCTAATGGATATCATTGACTTCGTGAGGTGTGCCCCATGGTCCTGATAAAAAAGTAGAATTAAGGTCGGGGTTGTGGGCTTTGGTATAGCTCAAAATTTGTCGTTGGAAAGTCGATTTTTAAGAGTGAAAGTAAGAGGAACCAAAAAACAGTTGTATGGTCAGAGTTAGACAGACGAGTAAGAACACAATGCCGAGTATCAATCCAGGATAGCCAGTGATAATAACTCCAAGCAGGTTGTCAGAGTACTAGTACTCAGTGGTTACAGTAGGTTCATCCATAATACTGTTGAGAAACAAGGATGAACAACGCTAGACCGAGGTCCTGTCTGATGCAAGGAATTACCATCTAAAAATCTATCAACTTTTCTGAGCCACCAAGGAAAGCTGTTGACCTGGACTCTCGTATATTAATAGCTGCAGCCATTCCGTTACTGGAATGAAAGGCCTTTATACAAAGAATATGGATCTACCACTGTTATCACACTTTAGAGCAGTTCGTTTTAAGTAGTTCTACTTTAGTCGCAGCTGGCACTGAAGGATTTAATCCATATATGAAACCTTTCCCTATATTAAGATTGATTAGCTTTTCTCATTTGGAAGAGAAAGTAGTGTTTACCACCAGAATTGATTCAACGGCTGTGAAAGTAAGAAATAAACATAAAATAAAGTGCCAGAGAGAGAGAGAGTTTCAGAATATTGGCTTAAGATGACTATGATTTATGAACTTCACTACAAATTAAGATTCTATTATTCTTTTTTTTTAATTCAAGGACACGCTTTTTGCATATATATTTTTCTCATATTGTGAAAATATAATGTCGATTCACAGCATGAAACTACTCTTTTCGCATTGAGATGATCGCCAGAAACAAAGGTGCATTGCCTCCCCATATATTGGAATCAATAAAGTGTGCACATACGATTTTACGCGTATTCACTTGTGTCTCATTCATCAAACTTTAAGGCAAGTTAGCTTCTTTCAGAAAACATTTAAACAGCCAACAAAATAACCGTAACTACGGACCTAGACATACTCAATTAAGTATAGCAGTAGTAGTTAGTCGGAGTTGCACGTCTGTCGCAATCGGTACATTCATACAAACGTTGGCAATTAACTGTAATTTTTTAAGCAAATTGTAATGCTCGTTTGGCATCGTTTACTGCACTAAAAATCGTTCTTTGGCACCCCTGAATGTCCGAGATTGTAGCATGAGAAGAGAATTTGAAAAGCAGTACATATTATTAACTGGTCTTAACTTCTGGAAGACCGTTTACTTCATGTCCACCGTACCAGCAGATACTTCTTTTTCTTTCTGTTTTCTTCTTTTTTTTATTTATTTATTTTTTTATTGTACATTCCGGATCATGTCTGAAAGCAAAATTAGTACCTATACCCGTGCACTGGGACCCTCCCTCGTCCCCTCCCCGAAATGTAACATAATAAGCTCTTCGGTTGACCGTATAAGTCAAGAGCCGTTGATTCTCGATGACACCTTTCTGTAAAGGAACTACAACAGCACATTGCCGGCATGTTATTCATTAAAGGCACATTGTTTATTAACAACATTTCATCCATGAACAGCATTTTACAAGTAAGATTTAAGACCCCAGAGATGAAATCTAGACCTAACAGATTATGTTCAAATCTTTGGCACAAAGAACATTAACCCTCTCTGACACTCCTGCATGTTGGAATGAGCAAACTTTCCTCGGCGAGCTTTTTGGGCGCAAAGCCCAATGCTGTTGACCTCGACTATTATATTCTGTGTAACTCCAGGCATGATGGTATTTCAATGAACGTTCTTTTTACAAAGAATGCAAATCTAACACCCAAATTACAATTCAGTTCGTTTTAAGTTGCTTGACTCTTGTCACAGCTTGTCCTGAGTAAGTTAAAACACATGTATATATGTATGATATTTATCTGAGACAGCGTGCACTTTATTTTATTTTAACTGTTTTTTTGGAGGAGAACAATAATGACGATATGTTTCTAGTGACGCCGTGTAGGGAAGCAAGACAAAGGATGCACTTAACAAGGAACTGGCTATCTGATTTGATGGGGGAAAAATAACTAGTAACCTGTAATTACAGGCACAGCAACTAGCAGGTCTTTATTTTGGCTTGATCAAAAAGGAAGCAAATCACAATTTTTCTCTTGCCTTTGACATTTTCGTATCCAATTTCGTCTGATTTGTCGGTAATTGATTCGCTTTTTCCAAGCGCTGCCAAATAAATTCTCACTTACTAGTTCAAAAGAAGGACATTAGACAAGTAAAACTCCACAGTGTGTTTTAGTAGCTACACAGCCAATAAAACATGATCCATATTTATTGAAGGTAACGACCAAAATAAAAGTTTGATTCAACCTCGGATAACAGCCTAACGACAGGTGGGGAGCAGGAGGATATTATCAGATGTAGGTCGTGGGCAGAACGAAGGCAGGCCACGTTTTGTCACGGACAACTCATGCATTTTTATATCAACATGTTTAGTTCAGATCTGATATTTTTAACAATACTAATAGTTACGCATATGCAGATAGCACGCTTGTTAAGGGCTGCCTTTTAAGACAGCTCTTTCTCCAGGAAGTTTCTTTTTGGTCCGACTTCCGGTTGTAGCATTAAGCTCATCAGCCGCTTTGCTTGTCATCACTTTATGGATATATAAATTTTTGCCCGATTTTCAGACGAACCCGCCAAGTTAATGCATATGTAAACATACCGAACAATCTTCGTGTCCTTGCATTGGTCCGTCCGTTGTCTTCGTAGGGTGTCAAGTTGCTAATAGATTCAATATTTCATGTCCATGTACAGAAAAATAAGATTTGGTAGCAACGTGCCAATATGAACTAAATTGACGAACATGCGGCACCGTATTAACCACGTCCTCACTGCATTACGAATTATGAACGAAGTGCTGGCAAGGCCGATTTCAATACGTGTTGACTGCACTGCGTTACTGTAAAATGATCGAATTGGATTGAACTAGAAATCTGTGACAACACTATTGACTTACCTGACTTTGTGTGATCAGCAAAGGGTTTCAAATTTCAGAAATAAGACAAAATTAAATCAAGCAATACAAAAATCTCAGACTATGTATAGAATCATATAATCATACATTTACAATAAAAATTTTAGTGATATTAATATTTCAATACTTACCATGATACCAAGTACTCTTTCGAACGGCAAGTAATGTTTCATAATAGTAAAATATCGGCATCACATGGTTGAAAACGTGTCACCAACCAAGTAAGAGTACATTCCTAAAAGGTTTGAAACAAAACCCAACCTAAAATTTTATACTATTATGTTTCGTTTTTTAATTTGTTTCGGGTCAAAAGCCAAAAATGTACAGTCAGAGAAAAAAATCAGACAACCATAGAAAATATTATTGTGTCATAATCACACAAAAAGAGGTAGCCGCAAGCACTTGTATACAATTGTGAAGCAAACTGCATCATTTTCTCATCCAAAAATGAATAAAAACAACAAAAACAAAAAAAGGAGGATGACCTATCGCATTTATGTGGTAGATGTCCAATTGAAATCCCCACCAATTTTAAACAGGAGCTGGCCAACCTTTCTGTAGAAAATTAAATCCTACACCAACAATGCTGACATCCACTCATATTGATACTTTGTGAAAAAATATATAAGTTACAAAAGACAAATAGATCTAGCACCAAATGTTATTGAAAAAAAGGCACGTTCATGCGTCACCAAGTATAAGGTCATTGTAGACAGCTATTTTTGAGAGTATGTTAAAACCAAGAGAGAGATAGAAAAACAATAAAACTACAACACCTCTGAATGAACTTCATGCCTATATCGAAATCCGAATGTGATTATGCAACAATTCTTTAAGAGGTTTCAGCACAGACAATGTTTTGAAGAAAATTGGAAAGAAATCAATCTCCGACTACCTGTTGAGCTTGGCACAAAAGTACCCTACGTGCATTCCCACAAAGTATGAATTTACAACCAAGTAGTAAGACGTATTTAAATGTGACAAACATAGAAGGAGCATCCTGTTGATTGAATTCATTGTTGAGTCATAAACCTTTTGCCTCCCTTTCGGGGGGAGGGGGTGGGGTTAGAGGAGGGTATTACCTTTTTTCTGAGACCACAAGAGGTTTAGTACACTTGCAGATTCAGCCCAATACCCAAAACGAGAAAAAGAAACTACATTTTATGTTTCTATTGAGTTCCTACTTTTCAAAGTCACAACAGATGTACAAAGGGTTTAACTTTTTATTTGATATATATTCTTACAAGTAAAACACGTGATTTAATCTCAGTTTGTGTAGATGTAAGATCCACAGTTGCAGTTATACAACTGTTTGTGATTTATGTGCTTCATTTTATAATCAGTATTTTAGAACGAGATTTTTTTTAAACATTGATTCCGTGTGTCTTGAATGACACATATATTGATAAATGCAATAATGGCCTTTTCTGTCTAAAACGAGATAAAAGATATTAGCGTTTTCGCCTTTTCAATATGCATCTATGCTAGTATTGGCAAATGATGTTATATTTTGGGATAAATCCAGCAAATAATCGGTCACACGATACAAATTACTGCGGTATTGAATTATGCACATTTATCATCACTTCAGCACGTGATACGTGTACACTTCACTTTTAATCCTATCACGAGACCTTCTTTTCTCTTAATATTACCTGCAGATATTATGTGAAATTTGTTGGTGACCTCCACGCTATGTGTATACACAATGACAGACGAGGAGGTCAACTTGCGTGTTTACTTTCAGACCTCACGCCGAAGGGTTTCAGTAAAGTACGTGTATCCTCGTTAATTTGAACAAGCCGTATATGATATGTATGGGTTTTTTTTCGTTGTGTCGCTTGTAACATGAACACCATTTCTACCATTTACTTTGAATTTTACACATTAAGACACGACCCGAAGCTGACAAACACCTTTTCGACCGGCCCATATCGTAGCCCTCCCCTCCCCCCCTTCCTGTAGCGCCGGAAAGCATGGTAAAATAGCCTGCATTCACCGCAACTCGCAGGCTGTGTATCGACGTGATCACTTGTAAACACTTGTGACTCTACTTTCCCTCTGTCAATGACATCAACCTCGTCAACTTGGGGATCTTTGTTGGCTGCTTGTATCAGCCACAAAATTTTCCTGGAAACTCATGTCCAACGAATATCAGCGACATCATTTTCAAAATTACACGATCCCAATGTAAGCCAACGGTGTGAGGGACTGCAAGACCAGAGACATGGAAAGACAGAAGCCACACATGTACTTTGACCTACAAGATGTCCATAGCTGGCTGCCCTGAATTAGCCTATCCAGACAACAACCAACCTTTACTTTTTTATTTTTAATTATTTTTTCTATTTACTTTATTCTCTTTTTTTTTCTTCTTTGTACAAGAAACTCATGTCTTCTCTCATGTCGCCTATTTGCTTGGGAAAGCGAGGTGTCGCGGGGAAATCGTCTTGCCTTGGGGTTTCCATGCAGTGTCAACCCCCTTTAGTCTTTATGGCAAGTTCAATGAAAAATATCCTATTTAGCTTTTGTTGTCTGCCGTTGGGTATTGCTTGTGATCCGTTCTAATACTGAACTTCAAAGAAAGCCGTCAGTATATGCATCTACCTTCATGTTGGAAGGATATTATACCCTTTCATGAAAATTAATTTAACCGAACACCCTAAACCTCACTCACTCGAACAGTAACTCTTGGCCTCTATTGTTTCTTATTCCCAGAAGTGCAAGGTATTTGGGAATTTTATTTTCTATGCCTGTTCCTGTGCCTTTAATTTTCATCAAACGTTCACTATTTGTAAAATGTCTTCATGATCCAAAGCCTATCTTGCCAACTGTGATTTAACTTGTCTGCAAAGCTCACCCGCGTCCAAATATCAATACTCACGGTCAACTTCTGTTATTGCAAGGTCTGGTAAGTATCTTGGAAACATATGGTAGAATAACAATCAGATAATAAGTAAATTTATATGGTTGGATAAGTGACGGCTGTATATACTAGAAACGATCGTAGTTATGTGTTATTCTGCGTTGCCGAATTGTCATTGTTTTGTTTTCGAGGATATGTTCACTAACCCTGATCATTTGTTTGGATTCCCCACTGTACTTGTGTCACAGTGATTTTAAATCGTACTGTGAAACCGTATAGAAACAAATAATTATTATAATGTACACACACACACACACACACACACACACACACACACACACACACACACACACACACACACATATATATATATACATTGGAATTACGGGTGGAATTTTGCATTGCGATATATGCTGGACTCTGAAATATTATTTTATTCGACTGACATATATGACTTGTAAGTAAGCAAGATAGAAAAAACACTGTTTCGACGCAGAGCTCCTTAGTCAGGCTACAAAACATACCAATGTCATTTGGATGAAAGGCTTCACCAAGATTTGAAGAAATAGACATGTATGAAAACAGTTATATCCCCATTTTGTGACCTGACGTGTGTCTTTTAACGTCGTTATCAAACGTTTAAAGTAGGGTTATGCCCTGACCAAACAGTTTTGGTGTGTTTCTCTGCTGATGTTTAGATGTAAGTATTTTATTTTCAATGCTTCTAAAGCATTTATTCCGAGATTAAACATGGAGTATGTTGTATTTCTCACATTCATGGGCATTGGAGTGTAATCCAATAAAGAAATTTTCCCCCAACCTTTTTTTTTTTTAATTTTCTGTAAGTTTGGACAAGAAAAGTTTCCAGATGAGTTATTCATATATATATATATATATATAT